>CM051350.1:44439768-44857268 GCA_028015215.1 Gynostemma pentaphyllum | reverse complement strand
CCTCATCCCAGCAACTAATGTTCAGGAAATTACATAGATGAATAGTCCATTAAGTGGCTTAGTTTGATCAAACAAGATAACCATAATTTTAAAGCATTTCCAAAGTTAATGGCTTATAAGCACTACGAGATATATCCGCAGTCAAATTATTCCAACACGAGTTTGACAAAAAGATACAAGTATCATCAGTAAACCCAAGAAGCCATTTTTTCACTTACAGGCTGCCAAGAGCATGTCGTCATGAACACGAATTGTACCAGACATAATTAGACCCAAGCCAAATCCAGGGAATACGTAAGCATTGTTGGCCTAAATGACATAAGTAGGAAAAAGTGAGCACAAGAGATCAACTGTCTTATTAAAATGAAATGGCTACTGAGGAGAAAGGTTTTGAACATGAAAGCTACCTGGCCGGGCACAAAAACTTTCCCATCATATTCAACAGGGTCAAATGGACTTCCACTAGCAAAGATCGCCCGACCCTGCAAATCCAAATGGATTAATTTTTAAAATATGATAACAATTTTTTTAATGATGTGAGCTGCAACCATCAATTATGCATGCTGCTCTGAGAAACTGGAAGAGAGAGGAGCATATATTTCACCTTGCTCCATGTGTAAGCTTCCTCAGCTGTACACTCTGATTGTGACGTTGGATTCGAGAGAGAAAGGATAAGTGGTTTCTGCATATTAAGAATCGATATTAGGATAAATTATTTTCTTTTTTTGGACAAGAGCAAAGCCTTTTCTTAAAGAGGTAGTAAGGGAGAACCTCATTCAGGGATGCCATGGCCTCCACAACCTCCTTTGTAAATGTCTTTCCAACACCAGATGTTCCAATCAACACTGTTGGCTTGATAGCCTATAAATTGATAATTTAAAACTGGATTACTAAACGCATATACTTCAATGAATGAGTAAATGTTGAAGCATTATCCAAACTAATTACAAACCTTAACAGCACCCAAGAGATCCTTGATAGATTCATGGTCATGAGCCCAAGACTTCTTAAAGTGTTGAAGGGATTCAAAGCGAGATCGGACAATCAGTCCCTGTAACAATGTTTATAAACAATGATTATAAATCTTTTTGAACAGGAAACAACATTGAGTGCAAAGAAGCACAATATCAAGGTGAGTGAGAGTGAGAGTGAGACCAAACTAACCTTTGAGTCCACAAGCCAAATCTTCTTGCGAGTCTCTTCAACTGGAGCATTTGTCTGCCAAAGGAAACAGAATTATAAATCATAAAATGCATTCGATTCAAAAGATACTACAAAAGAAATAGAAGTATATGATACCTGTTTTGAAATCTCCAGAGCAATAAGCTCAGCTATACCAGTTCCAGCCTTCAACAGTCAAATGACAGAAATAAGAATCAAATACCATTCCATAGCAACAAATGAAGGCAAGTTCAGAATATAATCATATCAAAGCATGTCCATTTGCATTTCTCTTACATATAAACATATAAAGTTGTGAATGAAGAAACTTGCCAATAAGATGGGAAAACTTAAGCAGATAGATGATCCATCAAACAAATGTGTGGCGAAATATGAGAATTGTTTAAAAAACGTTTATATACATCCCTTTCGAGTAAAAGATGATAAATAGCACCGAAAACTTCCAGAAAGATGCTTTAACTTTTCGACTCACCTCTCCAGCACCCAGGAACAAGAAAGTATGGTCAGCCAAGGTCCCTCCCACAAGTTTTAGAGCTGAAAGTAATCCGGCTACAACAACAGATGCCGTTCCCTAAATTACAGAACGAGAGAATCCAAGTTAGAATTACTTCTGGAAACTAAAAGGAGCAATGAAATATAATATTTTTGCTTAATGTTACCTGTATGTCGTCATTAAACACAAGGTGTGATGAGCTATATCTTGCCAGCAATTCGAATGCATTGTGGTTTGCGAAATCTTCAAACTGTTAAAAGCGAATAATAAAATGTTTAGTTTAGTGAAGCATTGAATCACATACACAAAATTAAAAAACTCGAAGCGCAGTCCTGGTAAGTTGTAATTTCCAAATGACCTGAATTAGGACTTTCTCTCCATAGTTCTTCTTTACTGCATACATGAACTCATCTAAAAGCTCCATGTATTCCTGAATGACAAAAATTAAGGAAAAGAACATAGAAATTAAGCAAAACAATTGTTTGTGAGTGGATGGGAATCAATGAGGCAAGGAGAGTAAAAAAATGTTTCACCTGTCCTCTGGCACGTTTTTGTTTAAGCCCAATGTAAAACTCATCCTTCAGCAGCTGCTCATTGTTCGTGCCAACGTCAATGGTAATGGGCAAGCACTGCACATATTCATTCGAAATCTCAATCACATAAATTTCTGAATTGCTTGCCATCTTGCAAATATTGATGATGATTATGATAGAATAATTGCAGTTATCAAAGATGACAGGAAGAATAATAATTAAAGAAACCAAAAGGCGAGGTAGTTCAACAAAAGTATAGTGATTATAATATTGCTTACAGCCGAGGGCCGAATTCCTCCCAGAGCCGTATACAAAGAAAGCTTTCCAACAGGAATTCCCATACCCTGACAGATATAAAATGTTCATCTTAATGAATTGAGAATCTATAAACTGATGGGTGGAAGCTAAGTGAATAATCAAACATAATATTCTTCTCACAAGAGGATAGAGGAAGTATTTATATTACCTGGCATCCAAGATCCCCAAGGCCGAGAATACGCTCCCCATCAGTTACAACAATAACTTGAATGTTTCTTTCAGGCCAGTTCTTCAACACCTCAAGAATCTTTCCCCTGAAAAGGAAATCATTCACTAACTTGTAAACTAATGTAACTAGATAATTATCATATATAACCAATGTTGTTTGATGACATACTTTTCTTTCAAACTAATGTAAAGTCCCTGAGGTCGCCTGTAAATGCTTCCATACTTCTGGCAAGCTTCGCCGACTGTTGGAGTGTACACAACTGGAAGTAGTTCTTCAACATTATCAATGAGAAGCTTGTAGAACAGCCTTTCATTTCTCTCCTGCAAGATGTAACATATGATATTAATCAAGAAGCCAAAAATTCACAAATGTCCCGGTTAAAATACGCTACACATATAAACACGACAATTAGGATAAGAGAACGAGACACTTTAAATGATGTCATCTCAGAAGGTGCAGAAGAAACAATTAAGAAACCAATAGTTAATGATTGAAGCAGATATTAACCTGGAGATCCATCATGGCAATATATCTATGCAATGGAACATCATATTGGCGAAGATTGTGCATCAACCTCTTTTCCTGAATACCAGAAGTATTATAAATGTAACAATTGGTTTTTAAAAAAAGCACGGTAGCCATAAATTATCTTAGTCGAGTTCAAAAGAAGAAGAAAAGGAGATCTGAAATTTACCTGAAGCTCCTGATCAAGGAGTGCTGGGGGCAGCAGGCCACGCAAGTAATGAGCATCTCTTTCTTTCTCAGTAAAGGCAAGCCCTTTGTTGTAGATCGGATCACGCAATAACGAGTATCCGCTGGGGTCGATAAAAATACAGAGAATGCTATTAGTATTAGCTCAATAATGCCCAAAGCTTATTCATGAACCATCATACTGCAGACACACAAAACTCAAATAGCTCTCACATTGAAATAGGCTCAATAAACAAATATTGATACCATTTTTTAAAATAACAACAAAAAGTCCTTAGAAAATGAAACCATCCAGAAACATATAAACAATGTGTTCTAATGAATAGAATGATCAACTCCTAGTCCTTGGGGACCCACCAAAATGAAGGAGCAAAAAAAAAGGCAACACAATTACTCCCACCTCCCATAAAAATGGAACAAAATGAAAAACTCCATTTTATGATCTACAAGATGACCAGTTAAAGGGCAATCACAAACGGAAAACTGGGTATAGCTCAAGTGGTTAGACACTTGTTCTCTTCTCACGAGGTCGAAGGCTCAACCCTCAATTTGACATAATATCTCAAAAAGAAAAGGACAATCACAAACTGAGCAGCCAAAATGCAAAAATGCCAAAAAAAAAAAAAAAAGGTTCTTACTAATGCCAACACAGATGAACCAAAAGATTAGAAATGGGAAATAAATTCAAAGGAAAAAAAAGAAAGAAAATCTTTCTCACCTAGCAACAGAAACAGTCCAAGGGGTGATAAGCTGGTCTTCAGTGGCATTCTGTTCACCATAAGCTTCCTCAAACTTGTTATCAATATTCTCAACATAAAGATTTCCATTACTCATCTCCTTCTTCATCGTGTTCTCCATTAATAACCAAATTTTTCTCTCTCTTTCCCTTCCTTTACCAACCAAAAGTCTCTGCAAAAATGGCAGAAATAGCTAAAACCCAAGAAACAAAATGAACACACCCTCAAATGCAAAAACAAAGAACTTCCCAATAAATTTTGTGAAATGGGAAGTGGAAAGATCAAGCTTTTATAATGGGTCTATGGAGAAAAAAATTTCCTTTTTTTAAATTAAATTTGTTTGCCTTCCTTATTGGGCTGTCTTGTCATTTGTCAAATGGTTTGAAAAAAAAAACCCGAAACATTATGAAAATGTGAATAGCACACCTGAGCCACGTGGACTAATTGATTCAAAGAATTCAACAAATTAAAAAATAAAAATGAATTTTTATGTTTTAAGAAAAATGTTTATATTACCAGAACCAGATATTGGTGTCGGAAAGATGAGAGCATATCTTTAAGAAAAATGGAGAGAGATATGCAAGTTTTCCGCGTTTTCTAGTGTGAGAAAGTAGAGAGAGATTGAGAGAGCGATTGAATTTGAAATTTCAATTTCAACCCCTCCATTCCCATTTGATTAATATTTTTATTTTCTTATTTCACTCCAATTTTGCTTCATTAGAAGATGGGCTTTCATGGCTTTGAAGGATATGTATGCTCTTGTAAAAACATATGAGTTGCTATTCTCGTATAATAAATTATTCAATCTGACTATCGCAATACGATAAGATACTTGTATTTTATTTAAATGAAATCACCTCTTCATAGCGTTTTATGGGTATAATCACGGGTATAAAAGACTCAACTCAAATAGGACATGGGTTTGAGTGATAAAGTTTTAATCATTTTTTTTATTAAATATGTGAGAGGAGATTCAAACCTCCAACTTTATAGAAAAATTTCAAGTATCTTTAGATGAAACTAATGGGCTCTCACAAAATAAATACTTGAATTAAAATATAATTGAAACAAGATTTTAAGCATCGAACAATATAATAATCATAATTTTTCATAATCAAAGAAAAAGAGTTTGAGAAATGTTTACTATAATATTATAATTTACTTGTGGCATGGTCATAATCTTTGCTATAAACTCTGCAATATTATTTTTATTTAAATTATGTATCGTTGTTTTGAGATCCACTTTTTTTAATACATGGATGGTGAAACTTGAAAGGTTAAATCTCTATGATCTCTTGTTCAAAAAAAAAAAAAAATCTCTATGGTCTGGATTATTAATAATAGTTTTGCAATCACACCATGCATTTATGTTATTTAAGATTGAATTATTATAAATTGCCATTTATTTTTATTTTTTATTTTGTGAATTATTTAAGAAATATAAAAAAATAGGCCGTCAGTGAATTAATAATTATGGCATTGTTTAGGGGAGTACGGAGGAAGAGAAGGTCCACATAATATTGATTAGATATTATTAGTGAAAAGAAAATAAAAGAAAAGCCACGTTAGGCGCTACCTACCGTTTTCCTGTGACGTGACGATACGCACTGCAGCCTACTTCTGTTTTTGCTTTTTTTTTTTTTTTTGAATTAAACTTCTGTTTTTGCTTGTACATTATAAAAAAAAAATTAATAAAAAATAATAATAATAATTTCAAAATGTAAAAGCTCATGGGGTGTTTAGTCGGGATAAGAATGAATAATTTGAGTTTGTGATGTTTGAAAATGATAAAACTTATCTACTTAGGTACTCTTACATCCATACTCATAGACATTGTATTATTAAATATAGACGACATTAAAAAATTATAAATGAGGATGATGGCAAAATTATAGCCATACAATGTAGAAGCGTCTATTCTTTTGGGAGTAAAGTAAGTTTTTGCCGCTTGAAAATGTATAGACAAATGGCCCTAGTTTATGATTAGGTGTTTAGATTGTTTGAAAACGGAAATGAATTGGTAAAAATTAGGGGTGTTCACAAGGCCCTGTGGGAATGGAGAAGGCATTTCGCGTCCCGTCCTTGCCTCCTAAACTATTTATCATCCTCGCTACAACCTCCGTTTTAAAAAGTCGGGGTACAAGAAGAACAGAGATTTTGTGGGGATCAGGTTCCTCACCGGGATTTTTCCCGTTAATTTATAAATATCTTAAATTATACTAGGACAAGAAGACATAATTTATATTTAAAATTGAGATGAAAAAAATTTCATTGGATGTAATTCCTCTATTTTATTCACTCTTTATTTTGCTCATATATTACATGGTCATTTTTCATGGGTAAATTTGCGTAACTATTACATTAGGTATGACACCATCATAAACTTCGAGGTGTTTTAATTATTAACCCACCTTGTATATTTTAATTGTTGATATAGATTCACAGGACTAAATATATATTTTTGTTATCAAGTTGTTTAAAAGGCAAAATTCAGACTTTTTTTTTTATCAACTGGGGGAGCTTTTATCTGTTTGACAAATCTTCGTCAATTGGACCCGGTCCAACCCAAAGCTAATGTAATCTTGACTTTGACCAATCACAAAACCTTCAATTTGGTTTATAGGGCATATTTTATGAAAGAAATGCTTTATAAAAAAAATACTTTTCATTTTTTAATCAATAAATAATTTTTAAAATAACTTTCAAGTGATTTAAAAATGATAAAATGAATAAACGCTTTAGTAATATGAAGATATCAATTTTTAACATACTTAAAATAAATAACTCGGCAAATATTTTTTTGACTTTCGAGTAATATAAGTGATTATATATATATTCATTTATATCATCATCAATACAATACATGTACTTTTTAATCTATTTGTATCATTCATAAGTATAAATATAACTCAATTGATTAGGTAAATTCCATTTTGATTGTTGGTTTAAGTCTTTCCCACTTTGATTTGTAAGATAATATTTTTTTTTTAAAAATAACTTATAAAAAAATAAAATATCATTATTTATAATAGAAACTTTAATCAATGTATCCAAAGTTTTTTTTTTTTTTGGAAACAACACGATATTTAGTTCATATAAGATTTCATAGTTTCATGTTGCAAGATTATTACATTTTATTTATTAAAAATAGATCAATAATTTACAAATTTTAAACTATTTAAATTTGTAGGTTTGAATCATCAGTCATTGATTTGTACGATACATTTTATAAATTTTAAATTTGTATCAAACTATACTATACAAGATGAAAAATAAACTTTAAAAAAATTCAAATATGCATAACTAAAATTTTATTTTAAGAAGTATACAAATAATTCTAAATATAATATCTTAAAAAACCTTAATACCTTGTTTGATAGTAACTTTAAAAAGTAATTTTCAATCTTTTAATTGAGTAATTTAAATTCTTTATAATAGATATCTTTCTAAAACTTATAATTTTTTTTATACAAAGTGTTGGGGTGAGGATTGAATCACTCTCTTAAGGGTGGAACTACAATACCTTAACCATTAGATTATGTCATGGCCATGTTGGCAAAACTTATAAATTTTTTAATACTAGTAACAAATTAGTATTTAATCATTTAATCATTTTTAATTAAAAATCTAAACAAATTTTTAAGGTAGATGTCAAACTTGCAATACAAAACGAAACGAACGACCAAATTCAATTTTTTTTAAACAAAATAAATAAATTTTCAAGGTAAAAATTTTGATTTTTCTATTAATAAAAAAAATATATTGAAGGTGGGTGGGAAAGACCATTTCAAACGTTTCTCGAACCGCGGGTGATGGTCCGGTGCATGCGAGGGAGGGAGGTTTGATTCCGGCTCTACATTATACGGCTGACCTGACCTGACCTGACCCCTGACCTGACCTGACCGCCTATCAAGTTTTACTGTCCCTTCCTTCCGTTCCAGGCTTCGACCCTTTCCCGGCCTTTGCCTTTTCTTTTTAAATTCTCTGACTTTTGACTTTGTTATAAGAAGTTTTGACCAATCGTCGTTTCATATTCTGATTCTGTTCCTATTCTATTGGTCCGTTTTGCCCACCATTTTTTTATTTTTGTAGCTTCTAGAAACGACGGTGCTCTTTCATTTTCCCTTTTTACCCCCCTCACTTTCATGTCTCGTCGGTCTACAATCAAGGGTATTGACTAGAACCTTCTCATTTTAGTTTTTAATTTAGTTGATTTTGATGTAGTATTTATAAAAATATCAATTCTAAAAACTATTTATAAACATAATAATTTTTATTATGTTAATCAGTGATTAATAATAATTAATATGTATATCAGTGATAAAAATTGCATAAGTCATTATGTTTTGGCGAACAATTTTCAAAGGCGTAAATAGCTCCATTACTGTCAATTTTCAAAATCTTACCCGATTCTTTGCTCTCCCCTCTTGACTTTGTCGCATTGTCTATTCTTGTAATCATTCGACTCCAAAGTTCAAACCTCGCCGGAGAGAGAGAAGCAAATTGAGCGATGACACTGAGTTAAGCGAGAAACGAGAAATGCGATTCAACCCGGTTCACCATATTCTACCACTGCGGGGCCCAGTTACACTCAAAAGAAGAGTTTGACCCCCGCCCGAAACTTAGTGCTTAAATATGTAATTAAATGTTTATCATGATTCACTAATTTAAAATATATTTACAAATATTTTTTAGAGTTGCTATTTTTACAAATATTATTAAAAAAAGTTGCTAGATTTGCAACTGCCCCTTCTAACTTTCAAAATTTTCTTTATGTTATTGTTATAAAATTAAAACTTTGAAAAAAAAAATTCAATTTACACCTCCAAATTTTATATTATATGTTAATTAAATTCTGAATCTTAGTAAGTGGTTCAATTTATATAAATTCCTAAAAAACTAGTTACTAAATCACCAAAAGATCAAAGTAATCAAATATTTGTAACTGTTGTGGGGTGAAATTGGATTACATGTGGAATTTTACAACTTGAGAAGATTTGTCTACGCACTTCGTCTGACCGCAGTACTTGGGCACCTAGTCTGACCGCGGTACTTGGGCACCTGGTCTGACCGCAGATACCTAGTCATAAAGTATACGCACCTGAAAATACCTTGCTACGCAATCTCCAACATAAAGCTACATACTTAAGATTGAATACAAGTATCCAATTGGGAAACGACACGAGGCGCAACCCGCAAGCGACACGTAATTGAGAAGCAACACATGGCCCAATCTCGACGCGACACGTGGCATGATGATGTCATCAACCCATTCTCCTATAAATAGGAGAAGAAATTCATTCATTAGGTAACTAATTTCTACTACTATTCTCTCTGGCACACTAGCTCTGTTTGCTCTGACTTTAGCATTGGAGGGTGTTAGGGCGGCACCACACCAGTGCTCTTTTCCTTTCCTATGTAGGTACCTATGTAGCACGCCGTCGAAGCAACGCACTACCTCCGACTTGTCCCATATATTAAGTTCGTTGCCTACATGAAAGATCTTCATTTTACGCTACAACATTTGACGCCGTCTGTGGAAAGAATATATAACTAAGTGTTTTACCAACGAGGATGAGTCAAAGAAGTCAGCACGGTAATGATGTAGATGACGGTGAAAACCGTAACCCTCATAATACGAGATATCAAACTCGTAACAATAGAGAACGGCGACGACAATAAGATGAAAATCCATAATTGGTAAGGGTTGCACCTGTGCCAGACAGAAGGGTAGATGTCTTAAAAGAGCAAGTTCGAGTTGTGAATCGGGATCTTGCAAAGGTACTAGAGATGCCACACGAACGACAAATTACCAAGCCCCCACTGTCAACCATGATCTACGATCGAAGAAAGAAAAAGAAAAAGTGCCTGTAGAAGGTGTTGCAGTGTCACAGAATCACGAGAAGGGTGGTTCGAAGAGGAAGTCGAGATTACATACTTGAGACAATTCCCCTTCTTCCAATAAGTTTTCTCCCAAGAGGCATCCAAATATGAAAGGAATGTCTGACCTTAGAGAAGTGCTCAATGAAAAAAGAAAAGCACAAGCTAGTATAGCAAAGTTACTTCTTTTAAAGAAGAATAATATCATATAACATAAGTTAGAAATAAGAGAAATTTCATTGGGTAGCAAAATTTTCTTCAATATTTATAAATCTAGCAGTTTTAAAAAGTATTTGCAAATATAACAGTTTTTTAAAAATTATCATTCAAGTGAATCAAATAAATCAATGATTACATGCACAGCATATCATTTGATGTAGTGAATCAGTAAAATTAGTTATTTACCTATGCACATAATCAGTGATTACTTATACGAAAACAAGTGATTATTTACGCGAACTAGTGGTAATTTTGTTATATTTTTGGCGCGAATTTGATTTTTTTTTTTTTTTACAAATAAATTTTTTTGCTGTTATTTTTACATATATTGAATATTTTTTAACTATATATGCAAGTGCTCCTAGCAATAATGGGAAGTGAATGATCAAATTTACAAAACAAAATAATCAAACTGTTACAAATAATATTAATTATCGAGACGAAACACACGTGTTTATTTAAAAAAATACATTTAAACAATTTAAAAAATTCTCTCAAATGTGTCCTAATAATTTTTATACAACATTTTGTTTTATTCTACTCCACGTGGCAGGTTGATGTTGTTAAAAGTTTCATACCAGTGGGCATTTTTTAACACGATATTCGGATACGATAAAAATTAAATAATGAAAATGCTCTGAACAAATCATCGTATTTACACGTGATTTTTATTTTTTAATTAAAGTACTTTTCAGACCTCGTACTTTGATTATTAAAATATTTTCTTTTAATAATTAATTATCGGATAATTATGAATCTAACATCTCTATCTCTATCTCTAATCTATTAATATTATCTATCTATTATCTATTATCTATTACTACTTAAAAAGTGTGTTAATGAGATAAACTTTTTTTTGACACTAATACCCTCCACTATTAAAACTACCATTATTCCAAAATTTAAATATATCAAAATATAATAAATATCATTCTAAAAAAAAAAATATATATATATATATATATATATATATACATCTATATATCTATATATATATATATAAACTTTAAAACTTATACTATATTATATATATTATTAAATATCAATTTATGTTAAATAATAAATTATCAAAATTATAATAATATTTATATTTTGATACTTTAATCTGTACTATATATTATTATTAGTAGTAGTAGTATTACTATTACTACTTAAAAACAAATTTAAAATTATTATTTAATTGATATATACTAAATTTAAAAATTAATTTGAATTATTATATTATTACACAAATGAAAATAGATAATTTCTAAATAGAAGATAAATTATTGAATTGATATAATTATAAATAAATATACTAAATTAATTTATTGACTTATTATATTCTACTAAATAATAAATTATCAAAATTATAATAAATATCATTCTAAATTTCATCATACATCTTTAATCTACACTATATATTATTATTATTATTATTATTATTATTATTATTATTATTATTATTATTATTATTACTTACTACTTAAAAAAAATTCAAATTAAATGATTAATTATTAAATTGATATATACTAAATTTAAAAATTAATTTGAATTATTATATTATTACACAAATGAAAATATATAATTTATAGATAGAAGATAAATTATTGATATAATTATAAGTAAATATACTAAATTAATTTATTGAATTATTATATTATACATAGATGAAAATAAATAACCTCAAATTAAATGATAGATTACTAAGTATTATTTTAGATTAACACTATTTATAAATTTTACAATTACAAATTAATTGAATATTTATATATTAGTTTTGTGTTTTTAAATGGTTCGGTTATAAAAAGCAACTGAATAGACAAGTTTTTTCTTTTCTAATTATTAAATAACTAATTTTCTATCGAATTTGGTAATTAATTGCATTTTTTTAGAATTAATTAATTGCATATTTAATATAGGTTGTGGGAGCTAAAAACAATAACTTAACGATTATTTTTAACATACGTATGGTTTTAAAGACGAGACATTTTAATATTTTAGTTTTAGATAATTATAACTAATGATATGTAATTAAAATAATTTAAACATATGTAACTAAATTCAATGCATTTTAACTTTTAAGTGTCCTCTTTAAAAAAAATATTGTTGTCTTTTCATTTTTCCATTTGACGTTTCTTTGCTCTCCACCTTCCACAAGATAATTATAACTAATGATATGTAATTAAAATAATTTAAACATATGTAACTAAATTCAATGTATTTTAATTTTTAAGTGTCCTCTTAAAAAAAATTATTGTTGTCTTTTCATTTTTCCATTTGACGTTTCTTTGCTCTCCACCTTCCACAAGTAATTACTTGTCATTAATTATCGATCATATAAATAGACATTTAAATGTTGTGCAATGTATAGTTTCCAATTATATTCGTACATTTTTTGTTAATAATTAATCCAAACCAAATTCTTCCTTTCCATCCTAACGTGAGATCCACAAAATTGCACCATTTTCTTCATTTCTTCATTCTATAAATCAAAGCTCCCTTCTTACAAATCATACCATGTTCGGTAAAGTAAGTAATGTCTAGACTAAAAGGTTCATATACCTTCAATAATGATAATTGGTTGGTCGGTAAAATTAGTGAAATGAAAGGAATCATACAAGAAATGGTTTAATGGGCAATCGAGTGTTTGGGTAGATGAAGATACGAGCTTTTCAATGACTTCTCTTGTATGTTCTTAGTTAATTACTAATGTATCGATTTTTTTTTTTTGGTGAGGACGTATGTGAGTGTATAAATGATAATACAATTCTTATTCTCATCATTTTGTTGTTCAAATGGATTCATTGTTATTATTCATCATTTTGTTTTTTAAATGGAATCATGGATTTTATGGAGTCTTTTTGTAATTTTTTTTTTATATATTAAAACATTTTCTTTTTAGCACTATATTGTTGTAACCCCCACACTAATTATCTATTGTCTTGTGTGTTCTCTAATTTATTTTATAAATAATTTCATAATAAGATATAATTTTTAAATAAATTTAAATTGTCGATTTATTATTTATAAATTAACTATAACAATTCCTAAAGAGATTACAGTTTTAATTTTTATAATAATGGTAAATTTATTTTTAGTATAAATATAATAATTTTAACTCATAAATTGTAAATTTAAGATTAAAATCACAATATAGTAAAGATTTATCGAAGTATTTCGAATAGGATTAAAAAACATCTAAAAAAGTATAATTTTTTTTAGTAGAATTATATTATTTGAAAATTGAAATTTATTAAATATTTAGTTTCATTTTTTCATGTTAAATTAAACAATTGTTTAACTAAAAAAGGGGAAGTGTAATAATGTAAAAAATTTAATTTCGATTGAATAACATAAAATATTTTTTTTTAATTAAGGAATTAATAAAATCCGTGTGTTGTAAAATTTGTGTATTTTAAAACAGAAAGTAATTTGTTTACATATTTTAAAATTAGAGTAGTTTTAGATAGATTTTTATTGAGTATAATTATAATAATAATATATTAATATCAGTTTATATTTGCATATAGAATGGTATTTTATATTAAATATTTATAAAAAATTAATTAATTTAAAATAAAATAACTATCATACTATTTGAATTTATATTTATAACAAGTCAATAAATAATTAATTTTATAATACATTGAAAATATTGATTGATATGGTATTTTTCAAATATAATAGTTTAGTTAGCTTTAAATAACAATAATTAAATTGAATCATCCCACATCTAAATATATATATATATATATATATATATATATTAATATCAGTTTATTTTAATTTTTTTTTTTTTAGATATTACATCAAATTGGGGAAAGAAGACTCGAACCTTCGACCTTATGAGAAGGAATCAGGTGTATAACCGCTTGAGCTATGCTCGTGTTGACAAATTTATATTATTTGAAACAAATTCTATTTTTTTAATAAGAAGATAAAAAGAAGAAAATCAAAAGAACTAAAAGTTAAAAAACTAAAAAAACAACTTAATTAAAAAAAATATCAAATAATTTATTGGCTACAAAATAAATTGATTTAAAAAAAAATAGAAATAGAAAATAAAATAAGTATAATAGAACTCATAAACCATAGAAGAACATGCATGACAAGTTAAGTTTTCATTTCATCTCGAATGGCAATGATATAGCCAACGAGAAGATAATCCACTTGGTTAGACACCTACTCTTCCCCTTCCTCGGGGCTCGAAGGTTCAGTCCTCCTGCATTTGATGTAATATCTCAAAAAAAAAAAAAAAAAATAATAATTTAAATTCCAATTCGAATCATAAAAAAATTAATAACATAAATTAGAAAAAGTGATTGGCCGGCATGAAATTCAAGATTGAAAGTTATCAGAATGAATGGCGAAGATTCAATAAACATAATCCAATGACTAACAGTTTTGCTGTTGTTTAATGGCCTTCGTATTCGCGCCACGATTCACAAACCACTTTTTCCTTTCATTTTCCTTGCGAAAAAACGGTGAAGGTATGAATCCACAAGCTTTCTCATGAATTTCAGCTTCTTCTTCTTCTTCTTCATAATCTTCATTATCTATCCTCTGATTTCAATTCACTGTTAGAATTTCACTTTCTGGTTTTGAATTCGTATAATTACAGGTAACATTTAGCTATTCCTTTGATTTTTTTTTTCCTTGCGATTAGTGAAACGAACGTTTGTGATCTGATTCGAATTAAGTTTAATCAAATACATTGTCGCGGTTTCCGATCCGTGATTTCGTTAATCGAATTCGCGATCATCGTGTTGTGATTTTAAGAAGAATGAGCTTCGGATTGTTCAGATTGTATTTTTTTTATTTTTGTTTGAAAGGTTGATTTCGATAATTTTGATGAGAGGACGCAATAGAAGAAAGCATCACATGCATCTATGAAGAAGACTGGAAAACGCAGGTCGTCACCATACTACCTGATGCAATTGTCGCTTGTCGACATTGATGTGCTTCTTCTTCATGCGGTTTCCCGACGATTTTCTCAGATGGAATGGCAGATCCTTCTAGCTATGGGAATCATGAGCGTGACGTTGAGCAAGTAACTTTTAATTCTCTTTGTTTCGTGATTATGTGTTTTTTTATTCCCTTTCTTTTTTGTTTTAATGTCTCTTTATGTTATTATGCGTATTCTATTCTCTTTTCAAGGCACTTGTCGCTTTGAAGAAAGGAACTCAACTAATAAAGTATAGTCGAAAAGGAAAACCAAAGCTCTGCCCATTCCGAATTTCTACTGTGAGTAATTCCTCTGTTTCTGTACATACATATATTTATTAATTATATGCATAATCATTCCATTAATAGACCTACATAATCATATGCAAAACTGAATCTATTAGTAATGTAATGATTAGGTCTCGGACGTAATAAATTTCATTATGATCGAGTCATGTAAATAGTTACGCGATTGAACCATATTTAGATTTAGATTATATGAAGTTTGCTGCATATATTTGTTTGATTCAGTTTCACACATTTTTTTAATAGATTTTTAATTTTTATCAGAGGACCAAAACATTATGACCGAAGTACAACACCAAAACATAGCAAACTAATGCATCTATCAATTGTTTGCATCACTTTCATTTTCTTGTCCACAAGCATTAATTATGATGTAGATTACGTATTATTTTAAGTTTTTCATCGTAGTGTGATCGATGATTAGGACGAAACTACGCTGATCTGGTACTCACATGGAGAAGAAAGGCACTTGAAACTATCTACCATCTCACGAATTCTCCCAGGGACATAGAACTGTGAGTCAAAACTTCACTACAGAAGCTAACTGTTAGAATTATGTATACCCGTCCCATGCGGAACACATAATGCAGCGCCTACTTGTAGTTTTTGCCGAGGCGTGTCTATACTAAATGTTTGTTAATATTATACTAATGTATTATGCATTTTATTTAAAATTACTCTTCTGATGGAGTCCTATTCAATTTTTGGCTTGTGAGAAGTTTTTTGGATTGTATTCACTTTTATCTCTACAACTATAGACAGTACTTACTATTTTGTTTTCGGTTATTTTGCTTGTAAAATTACTCTTCTGATGGAGTCCTATTCAATTTTTGGCTTGTGAGAATTGTTTTGGATTGTATTCACTTTTATCTCTACAACTATAGACAGTACTTACTATTTTGTTTTCGGTTATTTTGCTTGTAAAATTGGCTTCTCTTTGTTATCTATCGCTAATTAGCTCTATCGAATTGATGTTTAGTTGAGCAAATGTTGCATGTGGTTTCTTTCTTTTTCTCTTTTTCACTCTCGTCTCTTATCCGTACTACATTAATTTATGTTCTATTACTCTCGATAGTTAAGAATGACATTTCTTATACATCTTCCTCCTCCACTTCCTTTTCTCCATGGTACTTTACAGGCTGTATTTGAGACCTGAAAAAGATTACTTATCATTTTCGTTGTTGTATAGAAACGGGGAGCGGTCACTTAATTTGGTTAGTGAAACTCAACAAAATATACAATTTTCCATTTCATATCTGTACTGGCTCTGAGAGCGTAATCTCAGTGGTTTGTATTGTCATTTCATGTCCTGTTAATAGATCTGCAAGGACAAAGGTGAAGCTGTAATCTGGTTTGTTGGCCTCAAGAGTTCAATTTCTTCAAGACAGTGTGCACGTACTAAGAGTGATATTTCAGATGTGAGTTCTTACCTTGAAATCTCTCAATATTGAAATCTTACTAGAAAAAGAAAGTCAGGTAGTTTGAATTTTGCATATGTTCTCTAAATAGTGTTGAGTTCATATAAAAGACAACCTGAAGAAGCTGCAAAATTAATCAGGTGAATATGGTAGAAGATTGGTTTGACATTGATAATCTTCATGCATAGGTAAAGTTCATGGCACTATAGTCTATGCCTAGAAGAGTGTCTAGCATTGCCACAAGGAAAAGTTGAATATTATCTTACAGTTAATCTGCAAAGTCTTAGTA
Source organism: Gynostemma pentaphyllum (assembly GCA_028015215.1). Classification (NCBI taxonomy): domain Eukaryota; kingdom Viridiplantae; phylum Streptophyta; class Magnoliopsida; order Cucurbitales; family Cucurbitaceae; genus Gynostemma; species Gynostemma pentaphyllum. The sequence continues at coordinate 44,840,087 of CM051350.1, read as the reverse complement.
ATTTGGAAAGTTTGAAAAGCACCATTATGCCCATCCACTTCTAGCTATCCGTTTACTAAAGGAATAAAAATAGTATATATTAAAATGTTTTTTTCTCTGTGTAAGTAATTTGATTGCCACTATTGTTCATTTTTGTAGAGGTCAGTCATTTCCATTTACTTGTATGAACTGTGACAAATTTTTTGTTCAACCTATAAGCATAGTTGAATAGCTTGGCGTTTTGCCGAAAGTTGTGATATTAAATGAATCTAACAATTGAGATTATTCATGCAATGTATGATCTCAATTTCAATGATACTGCAGAATGTACACATAGTTAAGTCAATTGGAAGCAAAATTGGCAGCAAGAATAGCTCTTGTCATCCAAATCATTAGAAAGTTGTGATCTCGAATCAAGAATGAGAGGTCACGACCTTAAGAATATAAGGTGCCGGTTAGAAACAAATTTATGAAATTCCTTGAACTTTAGTCAAAATTCTTATAGTTGGTTAGAATTATATCTGAAGGTAATTTCATAATTTTTAGATTTAATTATATCAAATCATATTACATATGTACACGTCAATTATAGGTTTAGGATAAGTTTGACCAAGTTGCATAAATTAATTAAAGATCTCCTAAAACTTTATATATATTGTTTTACAATGTTGATTATTTATCACATAACTAGAAATCATTTGGATTGGTGTTAATTACCTTTTAGCTGGTATATTTGTCTAATTTCAGAATATGGATTCTTTTTCAGCTGCAGGATGGTAGTGACTTTTTTCAACGTCCTTTGGGGGGTGCAACCTTAGAATTTAGTAACGGCGTGGAAGGGATTCAATTGATTTAAATTCTCGTGAGTTTGGAAAGCTCAGATGTGGTTTCAGATCGTGCAAGTATATTTAACTAAGAACGGGTGGAGATGGTTTCCGCATCAGTGTATCAAGCACTCCAAGTGGAGATTCTGGCCCAGATGACATGGAATCATTGGGTGATGTTTATGTGTGGGGTGAGATTTGGTCTGATGCTGTTTCACATGATGGATCTGCAAGTCCAACAACAGTGAAAAATGATGTGCTGATTCCAATGCCATTGGAGTATGTTCATCAGATTGCTTCTGGTGTCCGACACATTGCTCTTGTCACGACACGAGGCAAGGTGAGTTTTTCACATGGGGAGAAGAATGTGGGGGACGACTTGGTCGCGGAATTGAAAGAGATTTTAGTCGTCCCCATCTCTGGTTTGGCATTAAATACTCATTCTTGCTCTCTGGTTTGGGCTGAAGCTTATGTTGCTGAATGTGAAACAGTTCATGCTTCTTCAAAGAATTTTTTTGATAGGAAAACTATTGCTCCACGCCCTTTGCAAGGCTGGAAAAGGCCCCCACCCTTTAGTTTCAAGCTTAACACTGATGCAGCCCTCTCTTCGGGGGTGGTGGGAATAGGTGCGGTTATCCAGAATTCTTCGGGGGAGGGTTATAGCAACTTTGTCAAACCCTTTGAGAGCTTTTTTTTGTGTTGACATTGCTGAGGCTATTGCCAGTTAGAGAAGGCATCAAATTTGCTAAAGACGTAGGTTTTGACCAGCTTTGGGTTGAGTCAAATTCCCTATCAATTATAAACTTGCTCTCGAGGATGATTCAGATGTGTTTCTTCTGACATTCTGGAAATGGATAAGGATTCTCCTTGGGGTTTTTTTTTTTTTTTTTTTTTTTTTTTTTTGTCTTGTGTCTGAAAAAAAAATGCCTCCAAGATTCCAGTAATAGAAATATACTCTTCCAAACACCAATTTAATTCTATGTTTGAATAAAATGATTGAATTGTAAAATAAAATATTAATTTGACGTCCTAAATCTAGATTAAGTTGAAATATGAAATTAAAAAACTTCTCGAAAACTCAGTTTATTTTTGAAATCTGGACCATGTAGGCAACATTGAACATTTAATGTTTAAAAGTGTAAAATATCAAAAACTAAAATTCTTACGTTAATTATTAAAGGAGGAATGATCAAAATTATATATATATATATAATTAAAATAGAATTAGATACGAAATCATAAACCATAGAACACTCGTAGCATGTTATTTCCTAGCTCGAAGTTTTATTTTCATTTCCAATGATAAATAACTCTTCTCATATACTTGTTGGATAGTTTCAAATTGAATTGGTAATATCATAAATTAGAAAAAGTGATTGGCCAGCAAGTGGATGCATGATAAAGTTATGAAATTCTAAGATTGAAGTTATTAGAATCAATGGTGAAGATTGAATAATCATAATTTAATAGGTTTTTCTTTGGGGAAAAAACAGTGAAGGAATCATCAATCCAGAAGGAAGCATTCATTCTATAAATTTTTAAAGTAAAACTATATAGACTTTATTTAAGTATGTGCCCATGAATTTATATTTAAATTTAGTATACTTAATTTATTTTCTCAAGCTTCAAAATAAAGAAAACCTTGAATAAAATAATTTATAAATAAAAAAATTAGAAAAACTACCAGTTAATAATTAAAATTTATAATGTATCCATAAAAAAAGGAATGTAAGATTATTTAAAATTTAAAAATTTGATCAGCACTTGAAAAAAAAAAAAAAAGAAGGGGCAAATCGGGCAGACTGATGATGGCCGTCAAAAAGCATAGCAGGTGCGTCAGTAGAGGGGACAGGCGATGAGATTTGAAATGGAAATTTGGGTAAATTGACCTCCAAAATCTTAAAATAATGTTTATTGACCTCCAGTGGATGGATTGGGATGTAAATTTCAAAGTGATTAATTACGTAAACGGAAGTGAGAAGTGCTAGTTATTAAGCCTCAAAGTAGGCTATTTATATTAAAAAAAGAAAAAAAAAATCCAACAATTTTAAATAATAGCTTTTTCCTCATGCATATTTTCTTAAACCCCAAGAAAAACCGATCAAACGGTTATATAACCAACCCCCACCCCCTTATTCTCTCCAATGGCTTTTCTTTTTCCCACTTCTTTTGCTCTGCGTCCAAAGATTCCATTTCCTCCTCTAAAAATGATTCCATTATCTTCTTCCCCTCTAAAAATTACAGAGCCTTTGAAAATCCTTAATCAATTTTCTCATCGTGCTTTTAATTTTGGGGTCGAAGGATTCAATCAAGACAGGGAAGTTATTGCTACAAGAACTTTTGACAGAGTGCCATCAAAAAACCCAAATGGGTAAAAGTAGAGTCTGTTTTATCTACCCATTTTGCAATCGACTTGCCGGGATTAACACCGGAGACGATGAAAATGTATGATGATGAGAGTAATAACCTGAGGATGGAATTTCATCAAAGGACTAGATCTGAGTTTGTAGAGATGACAGTGCCGATATCATATGGATATGATATCGGTAAGGTGACTTACGAATTCTCAAATGGAATTCTGTACCTCGACATCTTCGCCGGAGAGTCGTCTTCTAGTCCGGTGGTTATGAATGTGCCGCCATCCACTGGAAAAATATATGATCCATTATTACTTCCGGAGGTCAATAAACATTATTTTAAGATTTTGGAGGTCAATTTACCCAAATTTCCATTTGAAATCGTGTTAATGCTTTTTAATCTTAACCTCCAAAGCAGTAAATTAAACTAAAAATGGTAAAAAAATCATACGAAATGGAAAATCAACTAGTATATTAAACAAAACTCCAAATGGTAGATCGAATTAAAAAAACAAAGCGAAACTACAATTAAAAACAAACATAAACCGAAAAACAAAATGAAATGAAATCCAGAACCCATTACTGAAAAACAAACTAAAAACACAGACTCAGAACTAACCTATCTCATATTTCAGATTTTTTAAAATTCGGATTCACTTGCTCAGCTTCGGAATGGCGAGATAGAGTACCCCATGACTGACCTTTAGAAGCCAGTAGCGTTCAAAATCAAACGGAATTTCTGCAGTAAGAGACAGATATCGGGTTTTCATTTTAGATTCAAAACCACCAATGCGTAACGTCGAATTTCCAAGGATTACCACCTTATTCTCAACCTTAGTGTTATCTTCTTCAAAACCTGGCACTTCAGCTCTGAGGTAAATGCAATTTTGATATTTATACCATTCCCAGTAAGTTTGATATGATGAAATTGACCCATCAACAACATGATACTCAAGAATGTTGCATTCCATAAAATTCATCCCAAAGCTATCGTCTGAGTTTGTCTTGAATATGGGTTTTGCACCCGGAAGTAATAATGGATCATATATTTTTCCAGTGGATGGCGGCACATTCATAACCACCGGACTAGAAGACGACTCTCCGGCGAAGATGTCGAGGTACAGAATTCCATTTGAGAATTCGTAAGTCACCTTACCGATATCATATCCATATGATATCGGCACTGTCATCTCTACAAACTCAGATCTAGTCCTTTGATGAAATTCCATCCTCAGGTTATTACTCTCATCATCATACATTTTCATCGTCTCCGGTGTTAATCCCGGCAAGTCGATTGCAAAATGGGTAGATAAAACAGACTCTACTTTTACCCATTTGGGTTTTTTGATGGCACGAGTGCCATCATTTCTGTCAAAAGTTCTTGTAGCAATAACTTCCCTGTCTTGATTGAATCCTTCGACCCCAAAATTAAAAGCACGAGATGAGAAAATTGATTAAGGATTTTCAAAGGCTCTGTAATTTTTAGAGGGGAAGAAGATAATGGAATCATTTTTAGAGGAGGAAATGGAATCTTTGGACGCAGAGCAAAAGAAGTGGGAAAAAGAAAAGCCATTGGAGAGAATAACGGTGTGGGGGTTGGTTATATAACCGTTTGATCGGTTTTTCTTGGGGTTTAAGAAAATATGCATGAGGAAAAAGCTATTATTTAAAATTGTTGGATTTTTTTTTTCTTTTTTTAATATAAATAGCCTACTTTGAGGCTTAATAACTAGCACTTCTCACTTCCGTTTACGTAATTAATCACTTTGAAATTTATATTTGATGCAAGGTTATTACATATCAATCTTTAATAGACCTTAAATATATCCGGATTAATTGGAATACCACTCCAAAGTACCCAAGATGGAATGTTATGTCAAAATGGAAAGTTTTTGCTTTAAACATTGCCAAAAGTATTATTAATTCCTAATAAACTACGCAAAGGAAACTCTTTTTAGAAATATTGTCGGAAAGATGAACCGTTCATTGACTTTAGACTCGAACCCAAATTTATATTGATTATGATAATATAATAATAAAAATAATATTAAAACACTCTCATCTTAAAGTTAGATCGTTATATTATAATAATTTCAATATTTTAAGCCGTATAATTCAATTAATTATATTAAAACTCAATAATTAAGATAGTTGTATATTAAGGTGATTTTGAAAATACGTAAATGTACTAATAGTGTAGTTTTAAAAAATTATCCTATTAAAAAAACAAGGGTAAAATGCATGAACGACTCGTTTATTTTACACATATCATCCCTACACTTTCAAAAACAAAAAATTTATTATAAATTCCATCCAAAACTTGTTTTTATAATTTTTTTAACCATTTAAATATTATATTATTATTTACTTAATTTAGGTTAAATTTCTACTCTCCCACAAAAGTAGTCATTGGACATCTCCCAAGCAATTGGGGGAGAGATTTAACAGATCCATTCCCTGAATTTAAACGGAATCAGTTGCGTTGCAACTAATAGCATCAACGACATTATTCTAACAAATTAATATATCATTAAACAGCGTTCATTTTCATTATTTGTTCCATTGAATTTGAAGGTTGCTTCAAATATTAATTCTAGTTAATTTTACTAACCCATCTCTAAATTTCATTTTTGTTAAAATTTGTTTAATTGAAAAATATTTTAATGAATTTTAATAAATATCAACCAATAAATTGATTAGTAAGTTTTTCTTTTCTTTTAATAATTTAATTGAAGAATCTATCGAGATTTTCTGTAATATTTTATAATGACATAATGATTTTAAAAATATTATAGTAAATTGGCCAATCAGTGATTAATATTCAATTACACATATGTACAAAATGTGAATCAATGATTTCACAGGTGATTCACACATTGTTAATTATTGATTAAAATTGTAAAAATAATTTAATTTTTAAATATTTTTAAAATATATATGATATATTTACATATATTATATCTCAATAAAATAGTTATTTTATTGATTGTGAGGCCTTGCTTTCCCTTTGGATATTCCCAATACAACATTTTCTTAGCTTTCATACCCGTGTGAAACAAAAAAATTAATTTAAAGATAAAAGATTGAAACCTTCTAGCAACTTTTTCTATATAACCTCACTCAAAAGTAAACCAGTCAAAGAAGAAATGTGGAAAGCCTATATTAGTATAAGTTTATAGTCAACCACAAATGGGATATCAAAATGTTGATTTCCCTCAAACTAAAATCAATCAAATAAACATATACCTTCCATAACCAAGAAGAGATTACCCATGTTTGTAACCGATAATGTACTCTCCATGTAATATATATTTATTTTAAATGCACGAGAGAATCTATATAGCAAATCTTTTTATTCATATATAACAAATCCTTATAACTTAAGATTCTAAAATTTATTTATGTAAAGGGTAAACCAAATAAAAAACCGCCAAACTATTGAAACAAAAAGAAAAAACTAGATTAAATTATAGAGAGCATCATGATTAAGATAACATCAGAAAAAAAAAATAGAGAAATCATCACGCGAGACGAAAAATTGACTATAAACTTCATTTTAAACTAAAAAGAATACAACAAATTCTCTTCTCTTGAAAAGTCACAAGTGTGCTAAAAGAAACTCCATTTGAAACTAATTAAAAGGAGTCTAGAAATTAAAAAAAAAAAAAAAAACTAACATAAAACAAATAGATGTGTTCATTTTAAAGTGTGATATTAACTTTCAAATTCTGATGAGCAAAGTGTTCAGTTTTCTCATCATAGTCAATTTGGATTCTTTACCCTTTTCAATCCCTCCCTATGATTATTGATAGAAGAAAAAAAAAAGGATTTGAATCCCTCTAAGTTATCCCATTGAAATAAATTTTCAAGCAACATTTAGACCACGAGGCTACATAGGAATGTTATTGAACTGCAATATAACTCATGAAACATAATAAAATGGCACCTTTCGAGCAATTAAAACAATACATTAGAATCACTTAGGTCCATTTGATAACCTTCATCTCGTTACTCTCTCTCTATAACAACCTAAACCTGACAACCAAACGACCCTAAGTATTAACTTTGTTTTTATAGACTTTGGTTGCATTATATGATACAGTAAAAAATTCATCTCCCGATAAAAAAAAAACAGAGATGTAAATGTTAATATTTTTTATAAGGTAGTGATTTTAAGTATAACATTAGAAGTAGTAAGTATCAAAAACGTGCTTTTTAAGTGTAGTATCTAATCAAAATCATGAAAATTTGAAAGAAAGAAAAATGATTCTAGTTGTTGTTTTAAAAATCTTACCAAACACACACTAAAGAATAATTGATGCCAAGTTGCTTCATTATTTGGACACACAGATTGAAGAAGAAGAATTAATGATTGTTTAGAAAGAATCATGTGGGCATTTAAGACCCATCATTAATTCAAACTCAGTAAAATCAACTTTCCCATCTAAATTCAAATCCACAACACTGTCATTAACCTTCATTTCCTCATGGTCGTCTCTGTTAAGACATGACTTTCTCCTCGTTATCAGCTTCTTCACTGTGTTGCCTTGTCTGCTGCTATAAGCCTTTTGCATAGTTTTCAGTGCATTCTTTGCCTTGTCTCTTCCCATATTTTCTGGCTTGGTTTTCCTTATTTTTACTCAACCTTTTGTATAAATAGAGCAAGCTTCCTTTGTATTTAAGCAAGCAATCAATATATTGAATACAAAGAATTAACATATTCAATCTCTATTCTTTCTTGAATCTGTTCTTGGTATCAGAGCCAAATGGCCAACGCCTCAGCTGAAGCTATGAACAAAGGAAAGGCTGTTGAAGAAGAAACCCCTGAAGTTATGAACTCTGGTGAAAAGAAGATCGAGGTTCGCTACAAGAATACATCATTGGGAAGTCCTCATTTCACCAAACTTGCCAACACTACAACAAAATGTAGTATTCTTGACACTTGATATTTATAAATTCTTGACCCTTTAAATAAAAAGAGTCAAGAAAATAGATATTTGATGCGAAAATGTCAAGATAAAATCGGAAAAACAGGAAGGAAGCAGCGCATGATTTTATATTTTTTATGCCACGTTTTCTTGACCATTTGAAAGGGTCAAAATAAAATTAATTAAAAATTTGTATCATTGACCCGTTTTAAGGGTCAAGTATAACAATTTTATTTTTAAAAAAAGTTTAAAAAAAACTCCCGGATCAATTTTCATTAAAAACTTCCCTCATATACGATTTTCACTCCATATCTAATCGCCTTCCTCGCGATTTTCACTCTCCTTAGAACTTCCTCACCGCTTCTTCTTCTGTTGATCTTGATCTCAAGAATGTGGAAGAATTTTTCAAACGATTGAACGCTCATCGCTCAAAGAACTAATGCCAAAAAATTTCGAGTCCATGAAGATTTTTCAAGCCCTAGTTTCTCAATCTGATCCTTGATCTTAGATCTCAGATTTTCGCATTCGAAAAATATCAACCGCTACAACGAGGTTATTTTTTTGTTCCTCTTCATCTTCTTTTCGCTTCAATTGAGATGTTAGGTTTGTTATCCTTGCGATTGAGATGTCCTTTTTCTCGTTTGGATTTCAATTACTGTTTGTTTACTCAATCTATACTCTTTTAACTTCTTTCTCTCAAGAATTTCATCTTTGGTAATAATGGGTTTTCTTCTTCTTTATTATTCTTGTGAATTCAATTTCTTCTCTCTAACTTCCTTTATTAAATCAAATCAAGTTTGGTTGTATGTAGATAAACCCGACCTTCAAGATACGAATTCTCTGATTGCTCTTCATAGTTAGATTTTATTTTTTTGATTTTGCTTCAAAACCTAACTTTTTTGGTTTTGTGTAATCTATTATGAATGGAGAGAAATTTATGTTGTTTGATTGGAGAGAAAATAGAGACATTTTGCAAAGTTGTTGGTGAAGTCATGGATATGTCTACTAGAGGCTCAACTGCATTGAAAGCTCATCCTTTATATAAATTTTATCTATTTTCTCGCAACAACTATTATAGCCTGTAGTCCATTTAATCATCACTTTGGAGTTACTTTATTTCCCTCGATCCTGATTTACCATTCCTTGCAGATTCTCGGTGCCACTTCAAAAAATTGTCAAATGGCGCGCTATCAGAGCCCTAAGTATTTTTGAATAGGCACCCTCACTTCGGTATGTATTTCACATTTCTTGTGAGTTGTGACATGATTTAGAGGAACAATATTTGTTAAATAATGGTGCACAATATATATATAGGTTATTTCTGTAATAATAAGATATGTGATGTTAAAAGAGTTTAAGCGGAAATAATTTTTTAGAGTCCTCTTTCATGGACAATCCAAAACTCCCAAAAAGTTTCATATCATTTATAAACATTGAAATTGTTAGTTGTTCTTAACATACAGTATTTCTCATGAACTTCCTATGTTTTCAAAAGCCTTGATAATAATATGGTTCTTTTAGAGGTTTTCCTTATTCGTAGTATTTTTTCATTTTGTAGGCACAAAAACATTGCCTATAGGTGCTTGGCCAAATTTGATCATCCAGATGGTTTACTCCTTCCTTGAGTGAAACAATTTTATAATTTGATTTTTTGCATGATTAAATTTCTAACTTTTTTCTTTTTTAAGAAGAACCATGAGGTATTATGAAATGTGAGACCAAACGACAACTATGCAATAAAATATTACAAGTTAGTTACATATATAGTTACTCGCTTGTTGTAGAGATGTGATAGTTAATATTTAGGACTAAGAAAATAGGTAAAGTTGATCATAATAAACTCTTAATAGATCATCCATTTAAGTTACATACCTATATAAAATAGGAAAAAATTGCTCTATATTTTGTTAAGTTGATCAATGGTTCAAATGTATTGTTTTTAATTGCTTATAAATGGTATTGGCTAGATATGAAGTGCTATTTTGTTATTTTTTAGAGTTACAATTTGTTGAATTTAAATGGATTAAAATTTGTAGTTCAATCAAATTTACTATGCAGGTTTTTGTGGTCTGTAGATTCAAAGATGCAAGAACATGGTGGATACCTTAGGTGACAGATTTTCCATCTTCATTTTTAAATTTATTTCATTATCTGTTGTTTCACTTGGATAATGCATTGAGATGGATTAAATCCCCAATTTATTTTATCAATGATCTTAAGGAGGGATTAAAGATGGTGAAGAACCCGAGTTTGCTATGTTAGGGAAATAAGGAAGGGAGACTGGAGCAATATCCATTGAATTACATCCATTATTGATGTAAAGCAACTGAAGTTGTTGATGGAGGTACTTTTTTATGTTTAAGAACAAAAAAATTGCTAGTTATATTGACTGTTAGTCAAATTAAAGTTTAAGCATAATTGTAGGGATGGTGGAGTTAGTACTTGTATAAATTCTCAATTTTTTTATTAGTTTGATTTTTATTATGTGCTTGATTTTTCAATTATGAAGTTTATATCTATAGTTTAATATAATTTTCTTTCTTTAATTCAATGATTTTTAGCATTTAGTGTGCCCACATTTTTTAGTTATTCTTAATTATGATTTTTTTTGCTGTTCAGATTATTTTGAATTGGATGCATTTCTTTTTCCTTTTCTTGTTTGATTCATGATAATGGATGTTTGTTACTGATTCTTTATGTTTTCATTTATCACATGACAGATTCATTCCACCATGTTGTTAGCAGTTTACCACATCCAATATAAACTTGTAAGTGTAACAATGATCCTAACTATTATTTTACTGAATAAAATCATGGTTGAACAACTAATGTCGTAATATCTAGAATGCTATGTTCTCTCCTTTTTCTTGCATAACTAGCAAATATAATTATCTTTAGCTGGTTCTTCTCATAATTGTTACGTTCCTGTATTTTTAGCATGGGAGCACATGTTTTTGCTTTATATTAAATTGTTATGTAAAAACTGTAAAAAATGCTCTTTTTACTTAAAAATGATTTAACTTTTAAATAACAGGTAATTCTCCAAGTTCTTAAAGAATGTGAAGGGGCGTGCTCATGCATACACGTACTCGTACAATACATGCGTTTTTAATGTCTTTTTTTGTGCTAAACAGTCTTGGCTTTTGAAGATTTTCTCTTTATTGCACAAAGGATTGGCTACTCTCAACAGGAAATTGATGAAGTGCGGATCTGAGTAGGCTGAATTTGTGGGAATGTTTATCTAGGAAATATGATACATCATCAGACTTTTGTTACTTTTCGTGTGGAACAAAACTTTGTTAGGTTACTTATAATTTTAAAAACTATGAAATCAACTTAATAGTATTTTGTTGGTTGAACTTTTGCTTATGGGCTAGACTATGATACAAGGTTTAGTTTTTTGTGGTTGTAAATAGTATAGAATATGTTCTCTTTGAATTACATATATGAGATATTATGGGATCTTAAATTGTTGAAGTCCCACGTCTAATATTGTTATCAATTTCAAATTTAAATGAATTTTGGTTTCATTGAATGAGATTTATTTTTTGTAATTAAAAATATGATCAGGTGGCTAGATATGCATCATATGGTGCATATTTTTTTTAAGAATTAAAAATACATCTTGACTTGTAAAAGTGGTCGACTAATAGTCTTAAAAAGGACAAGATTTGGTAATTAAACTTTGACCCTTAAAATGTGTCGTGTAAAATGAACACTTGACCCATAAAATGGGTCAAGAATTGTTTTGTTGACCCTTATAATCAGTCAAAAGAAATATTATTCTTGACCCCTAAACTATTCTTGACGGTCGCTTATTTGACCCTTGAAAAAGGGTCAAGTTTGTGATTTTTGACCCTTTTTTATGGTCAAGAATCAATTGTTTTGTTGTAGTGCAATCACTCAATCTCAATCAAAATGGAAAGAAATAACTTCCTGATATGGCAAAACATTGCTCTTCCCATCCTCAAAAGCTACAAGCTTGAAAAACATCTAACTGGAACAGACATTCCAGAAATGACCATTGATGTTCCTCCATGTGAAGATTTTCCGAAAGGAATCTTGATGGCCAATCCAGAATATGATTTATGGGAGGCTGCTGATGATTTACTAAGGGGATGGCTGTACAACTGTATGTCAGAGGAGGTTTCTTCTCAAGTCTTGTTCTGCAATACAGTGAAGGAGCTATGGGATCAAATCCAAGATTTCTATGGTGTTCAAGCAAAATCTCAGCAAGACTACAACAAACAAATGCTTCAACAAACAAGAAAAGGGAACTTGAAGATGCCTGAATATCTCAGATTAATGAAGAGCTTCTTTGATAATCTGTTATTAGCTGGAAGTCCTATCTCTGTGCCTGATTTTGTGTCACACATACTCCTAGGACTTGATGAGGAGTACACCCCCATTGTTGTCATGATCCAAAGTAGAACTATGACATGGAATGAAGTGCAATCTGAGCTGTTGACATTTGAGAGAAGACTTGATCAACTTCAAGCCTTCAGAGGGTCTGTTTCTCTTGGTCACACTACTCTCCCAAACCAACCATCTGCTAACTTTGCAAGCAACTTCACTCCTAGACCTCCTCAGCAGAATCACCACAACAACAACTCTAATAACAGATATTCAGGAAACTCAGGAAACAACAGGAACTATCGTGGAAGAGGAAAAGGAAGAGGAAGAAATCAGAACTCCAGGCCTACTTGTCAAGTCTGTGGAAAGGTTGGTCATATAGCTACTGTCTGCTATTATCGATATGAAAGATCTGATTCAGAAGGTGCATCTCCTTCTAATCCACCTCAAAGAACCAACAATCCCACTGCTTTGACTGCTACTGCTGAAAATCTTAGAGATCCAGCTTGGCTTCTTGATAGTGGAGCTACAAATCATCTAACAGCAGATCTTGGCAACCTGGCTGTCCAAAACGACTTCAATGGTAAGGAAAAACTTATGGTTGGTAATGGTTCTAAACTACTTATATCTCATATTGGCTCTTCTACTCTTGCCTCTTCTGCTAAATATTTGTCATTACAAAACATACTTTGTGTTCCAGACATCAAAAAGAACTTGTTAAGTATATCCCAACTAACAAAAGATAATGCTGTCATTGTTGAATTTCATGATACTTTTTGTTCTATTAAGGACAAGCACACGGGCCAGGTATTGGTGGAAGGGAAGGTTAACAATGGTCTCTATGAACTCATGTTCAGTCAGCATGCCTCAGGAAATGACCAAGAAGAAGGGAGTTTGTTTGCCTATCTAGCCACTGCAAACACTTTTGATTCCAACTTTTTGAAGACATCCTCTACTGTGTTGTCTACACCATCTAGTTTTTCTGTTTTGTTATGTACTAAGGATGTATGGCACAACAGATTTGGCCATCCATCCTCTAGAATATTGAATCAGATGTTGTCATCTTGTAATACTCCATCTTATTCTAATGATGAATTGCACTTTTGTGAGGCATGTCAGTATGGAAAATCGCATAGGTTACCTTTTCCTTTATCTCAGTCTCATGCAACTTCAGCACTTGACTTGATTCATATAGATCTTTGGGGGCCAGCCCCTTTAAAATCAACTCAAGGACATCTATATTACATAAGTTTTGTTGATGACTTCAGCAGATTTACTTGGATCTTTCCTCTAAAACTTAAGAGTGATACTTTCCATGTATTCAAACAATTTAAAGCCCAAGTTGAGAATGTTTATAATGCTACCATCAAAACCCTTAGACTTGATGAAGGAGGAGAGTTTAAACCTGTCATCCAATTTGCCATATCTCAGGGTGTTCAAGTCCAACTTGCTTGCCCCTACACTTCTCCACAAAATGGAAGGGTTGAAAGGAAACACAGACATGTTGTTGAAACAGGGTTGGCTTTACTTGCTCAGGCTAAAATGCCCCTACATTATTGGTGGGAAGCTTTTCATACATCCACTTACCTTATTAACCGAATGCCTACCCCTATTCTCAAACATAAATCTCCTTTTGCTGTCTTACACAAGTCTCTGCCTGCCTATCATGCCCTTAGAACATTTGGTTCTGCCTGCTATCCTTGCCTCAGACCCTATCAACAACATAAGTTCAATTTCCATACAACCAAATGTGTTTTTCTTGGTTATAGTGACCATCACAAGGGTTACAAATGCCTCAGTCCTACTGGCAGAGTCTACATTTCCAGGCATGTCTGTTTTAATTAGCTTGATTTTCCTTTCTCCTCTAGTTTCCTTTCTCAACCTCACCCACCTGCCACTCCTAACACAACAATTCTATCCTGGTTTCCTCTCCAAGTCACTGTTCCCATGGCTACTCAATCTCCACCACATCCACATCCACTCCCAGACAATAACCTCTCTACTGTTCCCCCTTCTGAGTCCTCAACCCCTATCATTTCTGAGCCTCATTCCCCTGCCCCTTTCCATATTGACTCTCCAATCCCAGAATCCACCACAGCCCCTGCCCCACCATCTCTTAATGATCATCCCATGATGACCCGTGCCAAATCTGGCATCACCAAACCCAAAATCCCTTTTGGTGGCCTGACTCAACATATCCCAGACTGGACCCTCACTGAACCTGTCCATTTCAAGGATGCTGTCACCATCTCTTCGTGGAAATTAGCCATGGATGATGAATTCAAAGCCCTTGCCAACAACAACACCTGGACCTTGGTTCCCTATTCTCCTCATCACAGCCTTGTGGGCAATAAATGGATATACAAAATTAAAAGAGCTGTCAACGGTTCCATCCACCGTTATAAGGCACGATTAGTTGCCAAAGGATATCTTCAAACACCTGGCATTGACTTTACTGACACTTTTAGTCCAGTCATTAAGCCATCTTCCATTCGCATTGTTCTTACTCTTGCAGCCTCTTATCAATGGCCCGTCCGACAGTTAGATGTCAGCAATGCCTTTCTCAATGGCATACTCAATGAATCTGTTTTCATGCCACAGCCCCAGGGTTATGTTAACTCTCAATTCCCTAATCATGTGTGCAAGCTTCACAAAGCTTTGTATGGCTTGAAACAGGCCCCTCGTGCGTGGTATGATAAACTAAAGAACACTCTTCTGCAATGGCATTTTCAGCAGTCCAAATCAGACATGTCTTTATTTTTCTTACACACTTCCACTGCCATTGTCATTGTTCTTGTCTATGTGGATGATATCCTCATTACTGGCTCCAGCTCTCGGTTAATCTCGCATATTATCTCCCAGCTTCATGGCAGCTTTGTGTTGAAAGATTTGGGTCCAATTCACTACTTTCTTGGGATTCAGGTGTCTCGTTGTTCATCTGGTTTTGTTCTCAATCAGGCCAAGTACATTACTGATATCATCAGTCGTCTTCATTTGACTCACCTCAAGAGCTCACCCTCTCCTATGACCACTGCCTCTTCTCTCACAGCCACAGATGGAGATCCTCTTCCTGACCCTTCTGTTTATCGCAGTACCATGGGCTCCCTTCAATATCTGCTCTTGACTCGCCCTGACATTGCCTTCTCTGTCAACAAATTAAGCCAATTCTCCAAAAATCCAACTACTGCTCACTGGCAAGCTCTTAAACGTTTACTTCGCTACCTTCAGGGAACTCTCTATCTCAGCCTTACTCTTCAGCCAGCTTCATGTCTCACTTTGACAGCTTATAGTGATGCTGATTGGGCTGCTTGTTCAGATGACAGAAGATCCGTTGGTGGTTATTGTGTTTTTCTTGGTTCTTCTTTGATCTCATGGTCCAGCAAGAAACAACCTGTTGTGGCTCGCTCTAGCACTGAATCCGAGTATCGATCTCTCTCCCTTGTTGCTTGTGAACTTATGTGGATCCAATCTCTTCTCTCCGAACTTCATGTTCCTCTAGCTGCTACTCCCATCACTTGGTGTGATAATATGAGTGCTGCTTCATTGGTTGCCAATCCTGTCTTCCATGCTCGCACTAAACACATTGAAATAGACGCTCACTTTGTTCGTGATCAGGTCCTTGCCAACAAGCTTCAAATTCGGTATGTTCCATCCCATGATCAGTTAGCTGACTGCCTCACCAAGCCCCTGTCTCACAGTCGCTTTCATGCCTTACGAGACAAACTTGGACTGACCACTGTCACCTCCAGTTTGCGGGGGGATGTTAAGACATGACTTTCTCCTCGTTATCAGCTTCTTCACTGTGTTGCCTTGTCTGCTGCTATAAGCCTTTTGCATAGTTTTCAGTGCATTCTTTGCCTTGTCTCTTCCCATATTTTCTGGCTTGGTTTTCCTTATTTTTACTCAACCTTTTGTATAAATAGAGCAAGCTTCCTTTGTATTTAAGCAAGCAATCAATATATTGAATACAAAGAATTAACATATTCAATCTCTATTCTTTCTTGAATCTGTTCTGTCTCCTCCACCGAGTCTCAACCCCTTGCCTTTTCCTTCTTGATCCTCCCATTCCAAACACTGTTATTAAAGCACTTAGCATAGCATTATCATCAAGTACAATTCTTTGTGCATGGTCAGTGTGAGATGAGGCCCCCTCCAAATGCTTGTAAAAAGTCTCCAATCAATTTTGAGCAAACTCCAGATATGCCCACTATGCTTATTTTTAATCACACCAACGAAAAGAAAGTGAAATAAATTCTTGGATACCAGCTCTTTTGACATTGATCTATATATATATTAATATATATATATATATATTAATGGATCCACAAGCTTATTTTCTATAATTTATTTGCCAGAGGATTTGATTGGAGTCGTGAGGAAGGATTCTGATTCTTTTACTCTTAAGATCGAATCGGAAAAGCTTAATTCAAAGATTCAAGAACTCGGTGAGTTCACTGTTATTGAGATTGATTGTTTGAATTCCATGAAATCGTGCAATGTTTTGAATTCTGATGAGGAAAACTTACTTCGAAATTGCTTGAAATTTGTTTCTTTATTTCTTGTTCCTGTGCTGTTTCGATTTTCGTTCGTTTCCGCCAAATTGATATTAATTCAAGTTGTTATTTAGTCTTTTGGAGATGTACGGACTTCAAAGTTAGAAAGCAATGTCTATGGATTGTTAACTTCATTTCTACCAGCTCTGTAGCTTTCGTTTTACTTGCTTCAAAGGTTTTAGTGGAAATGTCTGCTTTGAGTTACTTGGAAAATAATTGCGCGCGCATAAATTTCAATTTTATTTGTAAGAAGATGAAAGAATCAGAAGAATTTAACTCTGTTCTTGAATATTATTTAACCTAGGGCTGAATGAGGCTGACCATTTTTTACTTTATTTCTATAGAGAAAGATTGTCGTGAGTCGAATTAGCATCCAATGATTTTCCTACCTTTATTCCCCAAGAGGGGATTTCTAAATCGGAATATACTTACCTACTCACCGGTTAAAAGGAATTCCCCCATACAAATGTCTTAATTTGGTTGACCTGGTTGTTCAGTAGACAGTACTTTCCTTCTAAACATATGCTCCTTAAGTTGGTTGACATGGTTGTTCCCTTTTTAATGTATAAAGACTCATTGTTTCCTATTGTTGTAGAATGTAGAGTCCCTAATCAATGGAAAAAGTCGGGAATTGGAGAAGAAGGACGATATAATTTCTCAGAAGGATAAAATCTTTGAAGACAAGTCCAATTGAGTATCATTTCTGCAAAGCGAGTTAGAATCTCTCCAGGTTGGCTTTCACGTGTGGATTGAAAAATCAAATGGTACTTGCATTATTACAATGATGGCAGATTGATTTTCTGATGCCGTTGCTGTCTGATATATCTTTCACTCTATTTCTCTTTTTACGTATTTGGATTTTTGTATCTAAATGTAATAATTCATGCTGTGAGTAGAGAGAAGGGATGTTACATGCTGAAGAAATGGTTGCAGAGGCAATTGCACGTGCTGTTGGATTCGAGAAGCAGGTATAACATAGAAATCTTGAACAGGAACCATTGTGGTTACAGAGGATTATGCACTCATTCTCTCTGTCTACATCTTTATCTTTTCAGGTCAATGAATTAGAAAGGGAACTAGATGCTCAAAATAGGGAGAAAGATGCTTTGGAAGCACAATCAAAGGAATCTAAGGAAAAGATGCTTCAATTTATTTCAAAATTGGAGAAAGTAAGTTATATGCATTTGTGTAAACATTTAGATAAGAATCGACAGCCTCTTTGCTACTCGCAGTAACTATTTTAGATTTGGACACAACATTTACGGTCATATACGTCCATGCAGTTTGTTGAATTATGAATGTACAATCCAGCTATGATATCTTAGTGAGATAGTGTGGCTTAAATCTTGCTTCGTTTGTTTTGGTGGTTTTGATTTTGTTTACGCTTTCTGTTTACAGCGTGAGAATGATAATGAAAAACAGGAGAGGAAAATTCGTAGAATTGAACGTGCTCTTAAAGTGGCAGAGGTACTTTACATGGTCATCCTTCCTTGAATGTTCAGATCATGGCCTTTGATTATTCCCATCTTAGCAGTTTTCTTATCCTTCTTCAGGAAGAAATGGTAAAAGCAAAGTTTGAGGCCACTTCAAAAACTAAAGAGTTAATGGAGGCAATAGTTATTACTAAAGTTAATTGTGTTGTGTCTAGCATTCTTTGCATTAAAATTCAACTACATTATATCCTCCTATGTTAGTTAGCAGTTAAATGTAGTCATTGAAAGAAGTTACCATGCGCTTTCAATGGCCAAAGATTCTTCTTCAGTAATAAGCTTGTCATATATGTATTTAGCTTCTGGGTTAGGTTTAAGTGGTTGTACTTTCTAAAGAAAAGTTCTGCTGCTTCAAATGTTTCCATTTAACTTCTGGTGAGTGTAAATAAGATCTTTGAGAATAATATTATAGCTGCCAATTGGGTCTAAAGCTCTAATATGGATTTTCTTTAGTTGTTTCTTATGCTTTATAGAACAATATGAGGGAAGTGTACCAGGGGGAAGGAGCAAGTTGGATAATTTATAGGCATACAATTCACATCTTTATGTGGGAATTATTATCATTATCATTATTAATTGGCTTAGAACTACAATTTATATCAATGATTGTAAGAAAATATTCATGAGTTTTCTGAATCATCATGCCAATCAACTTTGGACTCATAGCAATTAGATGAATTATACATATGATGAACATGGGCACAGAATAGTGTTCAAGAGTTATTTTGGTTTGACACTGTTTCAAATGTTTGGGGTTCAATTTGACAGATTTGTGAAGGAATTTTATCATGAAGATGTAAAGTAATTAGTGATTAATGTATAAGATGTTGAGCATGCCTTGATAAAAAAATTTGTCCGGTCCAAAACTTCACATGCATGTTATAGTTACTTGTCTTGATAATTATATAAGGGTGTAAGTCTCTGATGTTCTATTGTACTCCAATGATTTAAAACACGTATCGTAGTATCTTATTGATGGCTAATAGTAAAGGAAAATATGAAAATACAATATATATCTCATGCATTGTTTATGAAGTTATGTCTGAAATTTAGACACGTGGCACATAATGCTTGGTCAGGTACACGGTGCATGGTTTCCACCATGGCTTGCTTCACATTGGAACAAGCATGCAAAACCTGCTGTGAATCTGGTGTCCGAAAAGGTACCATTTCTTTGTTCTTTGAGGTTACTTATTGGTGACCTGGTCAAATGACCTGGAATTCCCCCCCCCCCCCCCCCCCCCCCAATCATAATGTTACCATCTTTTGGCTTTATGAGTAATGAGTGGCTCAGATAGGAATCTAAAATAGTATTCATATTGAAATAAAAGAAAATGATAACAAACTGGGAAGAAATTCGAAAGCCTTCCCTATACTTTCCCAATTCCAAAACACTTGGAATACACTACTCAATATTTTCATAACGTTCACTCTCCTAAACCCACACTATTTATACCCCCATCCCTCATAACCAACTCACCCCTAATATACCCCTATATTCACCCCAACAGGCTCTCCCGCAACTGATGGTGAGAAGTTAAGGGTGCTGCTGCCTTGAGGTTTTACCTGTTGAGCAAGTCAATTTCTTGCAACAGGACACTATCTTTTGAAGTTCATCAACCTTCTAGCTTTTAATGGGCTGCAGGTATTGGTGGGAAATTCACAATTGGTGGAGTAAAATCAATTCAAGATGTGAGTTTATTTTCTTACTTCTCGCTTTTGATTTTGCTTTAATATGGAAACATTTCCTAGAAGCTAAAGATTCTCAAAAGAGCATTGGACTTTTCTATATTGTTGCATATTCTTCTTGAATAACTTTGAAATGGTCTAAAAATTACAATATATGTTATTTTCCTGTTAATGGTCTTGCATTCTCTTTGGATCCCAATACAACATTTTCTTAGCTTTGACACCTGTGTGAAACAAAAACATTAATTTAAAGATAAAAGAATGAAACCTTCTAGCAACTTTTTCTATATAACCTCACTCAAAAGTAAACCAGTCAAAGAAGAAATGTGGAAAGCCTATATTAGTATAAGTTTATAGTCAACCACAAATGGGATATCAAAATGTTGATTTCCCTCAAACTAAAATCAATAAAATAAACATATACCTTCCATAACCAAGAAGAAATTACCCATGTTTGCAGCCGATAATGCACTCTCCATGTAATATATATTTATTTTAAATGAGAGAATCTATATAGCAAATCTTTTTATTCATATATAATATAACAAATCCTATAACTTAAGATTCTAAAATTTATTTATGTAAAGGGTAAACCAAATAAAAAAACTGCCCAAAACTATTGAAACAAAAAGAAAAAACTAGATTAAATTATAGAGAGCGTCATGATTAAAATAACATCAGAAAAAAAAAGAAAGAGAAATCATCACGCGAGACGAAAAGTTGACTATAAACTTCATTTTAAACTAAAAAGAAAAAGAATACAACAAATTCCCCTGAAAAGTTACAAGTGTGCTAAAAAAAATTCCATTTGAAACTTATTAAAAGGAATCTAGAAAGAAAGAAAATCAACATAAAACAAGATGTTAACTTTAAAGTGTGATGTTTACTTCCAAATTCTGATGAGCAAAGTGTTCTCAGCTTCCTCATCATAGTCAATTTGGATTCTTCTCCCTTTTCAATCCCTCCCTTAGATTATTGATAGAAAAAAAAAAATTAGGATTTAAATCCACATCAGTTATCCCATTGAAATAAATTTTCAAGCGACATCTAAGATGTGTTTGGGAGTGTTTTCGATCAATGTAAAAGTGCTTTCAAATAATCAAAAGCACTTCATAAATACAACATTTATGTTTGACAACATTTTGTAAGCACTTTTTGTAAAATCGTAAAGTATTTTGTGCTTTTTGAATTGCTTTTGATTTTTTAAACCTTATCTCTTCCCTACACATTTTATCTCTCTAATACTTCTCTACACATTTTATCTCTCTAATATTTCTCTACACATTTTATCTCTCTCACACACTTCTTTTCTCTCTAACCTCTCTCTACACACATTTTATCTCTCTAAGTTTCTTTTTCCACACTCTTTTAACTTCTCTTCATACAGTTTCTCTCTATATTATTTCTACATAATTTCTTTCTCCACACTTTTTTTCTTCTAAAAATAACTATATAGGATTAAAAGCATTTTTTAAATGTTAGAACCAAACAATAAAATACTATAATAATAAGCACTTTTTATCACAGTACTTATAATAAAACTAGGGATGGCCAAAAAAACCGGTAAACCGGAAAACCGAACCGAACCGGGTGGTTTGGTTCGGTTTTATTGGTTTATTCGGTTCATATTTTACTAAAACCGAAGAAATTCGGTTTTTCTCGGTTCGGTTTAACCGAATAAACCGAACCGATATATATATTAATATTTTCATTTCTTATTTTTCAGTTTAGGGCAAACTCTATCTCTCATCCTCCTCTATCTCTCAGACTCTCACGCCGCCTGCCTCTATCTCTCACTTTTTTTCATTCTTCTATTCTTTCTCTCTTTCAATTTCATTATTTATTTCTCTCTTTTAATGTCATTGGTAAGTAATACTCTTAAACACTTCTTTGTTCTTATCCTAGTTCTTCTTCTTCTTCTTTCTTTTTTTTGTTTTTTTTTTTTAAAAATTTAGGGTTCATAAACTCGAAATCATACTTTGATTTCTAGTTTAGGGTTCTATAAACTCAAAATCAAAGCCTCTGATTTTAAGTTTTTTACTTCAAATCTTTGAAAGCAAATAAAAAAAATTCGAAATCACACCGTCAAAGCTTGGATCTGTGAAAGCACATCAAAACCTCTGATTTCAAGTTTTTACTTTGGATCTGTGAGAGCAAATAAAAAAAAACGAAATCAACACGGTCAAAGCTTGTCGTGAGTCACTACTCCTCTATTTATTTATTTTTTCTTTAAAATCAGTAATTGATTTCAAATTTGGGTTTCACCCAAAATGTAATCGATTTCAATTTTGGGTTTCACCCAAATTAGAAATCAGCTTTTGCAAAAAAAAAAAAAAAGAAATCAGTAACTGAGCCCAAATTAACAGTTTTTTTATAAAAAAAAGGAATTTTATCATATCTACCCCAAATTTAAGGTGTGTTATCAAAAATACCCCCTCTCCTATGATACTTTCATTTTTACCCCTTGGTTAGTTATAGTCATCCCACTAACTTTCATTGGCTAGCCTCCATGTGTAAAATTAAGGGTAATTTTGATAACTTTTACATATATAGGGTAAATTTGAAAACTAGTTTTTCTAATGGGGTAGTTATGAAAATTCCCCTAAAAAAAATTAAGGCCTAAACCGAAAACCGAAAATAACCGAACCGATCGGTTCCTTCAAGAAATTGGAACCGATCGGTTCCAATATTAGTAAAACCGAATATATCGGTTTGGTTTTCGGTTCCGGCAAAAACCGGACCGAACCGAATCGAGCCCAACCCTAAATAAAACTACTTTAACTAAAAACACTTATTTCACAAAAACACCTTTAGACCACAAACCTACATAGGAATGTGATTTGAATTACAATATAACTTTGAAACATAATAAAATGGCACCCCTTCAAGCAATTTAAAGCAATACATTAGAATAATTTATCAACCTAAAAAAAATTTCCGATTCTATTTTTATTTTTATATAAAGATTTGTCACTTAAGTACCTGTTTGGGATGTTTTTTTGAAAGTGTTGTTTTTTATTTAAATAAAGAAAGTGTTTTTAATAACCTTAAAAAAAAAAGCCACATTAAAAAGGGACAATTCCATTAAACATTGTATTTGATGAATTCCTGGAAGGATAGAATACTGGGGAGGCAGGCAATTTTGGAGAAATGGTGGAGAATTGAGGGAGAGGTAGGGTCATTGTATGAAACTTATATTAATTGGCACCGGGCATGAATCGGGAAAAACGGTGCAAAAAGGTTAAATTCTAAGTATAAAGCTTTATCTTTCAAAATAAATAAATAAATAAAGCTTTATAAATTGATTGAACTGAAATTGGTACTAATATTTCCAAAAAAAAATTAAGGGGTATAATAGAATAAATGTGACAACTCGCATAATTATTATAAAAAAAAAAAAAGAGAGGGTATAATAGGAATAAATAGAAATGGAATTTGACTGATAATTGTAAAAAAAAAAAAAATGATTGTGAGATATTATAATAAGGATGGCAAATGACGTATGTGGCCATCTTCTTAATGAACCCTAAAATAGAGCTTTTAGTTATTCAAAGGAGGTATGAATTAGGTTAAAATTTTCCCAAAATAAAAAAAAAGCTGCGTATTCTTCTTCTCACTTCCCAATAAACTCAGAAAGGCTAAAAAATCCTTGGGAAGATTTCTTTCAATGACAATGACAATGACAATGACAATGACAATAATCAATTCATTGAAATCAAAACCTATGGCTTCGAAACGATCATCAAACCCTGTCCCTCTCGTATCCGGTCCGACCAATATTAGAAAAGGCCGGACGTTAAGGTTCGTGACTAGGGCGGGAAGCTATGAGAGAGCTAAGGAGGGGAATGGATGTAAATGGTATGATCCAAAAGGGAGAGAGTATTTGGATATGGGGGGGGGGGAATGGGAATAGGTGTGAATGCGTTAGGGCACGGTGATCCTGATCGGTTAAATGCGCTCATCCATCAGTCCTCTCATGTTAGCAATGCCTATTCCTCCTCCTCAGCTTCATTCGTTTTAATTTAATAAATAAATAACAAAAGGTAGTAAAATGAAATGAATATTGTTGCATGCAGTTGCAGGTGGAGTTTGCAAAACTCCTGGTGACCAATTCTTTTGCGGATCGTGTATTCTTCTTCAACTTTGGCACAGAAGCAAATGAAGCAGCATTCAAATTTTCCAGCAAGTTTCAGACATTTTCAAATTCTGATGATGTAAAAAAGCAGCCTTTGGAGTTCATTGCCTTTTCCAATTGTTTCCATGGCAGACGCTCACCTTTTGATCCCCTTATGCCTGGTTTTACAATCTTGGAATATGGCGATATTGAGGCCGCAACACAACTCATTCTCAAAGGCAATATTGCAGCTGTTTTCGTCGAACCCATCCAGGATCAAGGTGGTATTAACATTGCCACACATCACTTTTTGCGTTCTTTAAGAACTGCCTGTGATCAAGCCGGCTCTATTCTTATTTTTGATGAGGTAAATATTCTTGCCTTACCTTCAATTAATCCGAAGTTATTCGATCAATTTCACCGATTACTTTACTTTGAGATTATCCTATCATTGTGTAAAACCAAAGCTCTGCTTTTGATTATTTAGGTTCAATGTGGGTTTGGTTGAACCGGTCATCTCTGGGCACACCAAGCATATGATGATGTATTCCCAGATATAATGACCCTATCCAACTCTCTAGCTGGGGGTATCCCCATTGCAGCTGTACTTGTGACTGAAAAAATAGCTGCTGCAATCAACCATGGAGACCACGGAAGCACTTTGCCTGGAAGTCCTCTCGTCTACTACACTGCCCTCGCCGTTATAGACAAGATCTCTGATCCCGCTTTCTTGCTCACCGTCTCTGACAAAGGTAAATACATGAAAAAATTGCTAACCCAAAAGCTGGGAGGAAATTCACATGTTAAAGAAATCAGAGGTCAAGGGCTTATCATTGGGATTGAACTGGATGTTCCTGCTCGCCCTCTTGTAGATGCTTGTCTTAACTCCGGTCTAATAGTATTAACTGCCGGAAAAGGAAATGTGGTTCGGCTGGTGCCGCCATTGATCATCACAGAGCAAGAATTGGAGCAGGCTGCCAATGTTCTAACTAATTGCTTGCATGTACTTGGCTGATTTTAGTATCCTTATTCTTATTCTTATTATTATCTTATCATGGGGGTATAGCTTATGAGTTTTGTTCTGACATTGATATTTAATTTTAACATTTTGTATTGTTTTTTATTTAAATTTGAAAAGAAATAAAAAAATATTTTCTATAGAAAAAAAAATGTTACTATCAATGAGGTTGATCTAGCGGTTTAATCATTAGTTTAAACTTTTAAGTGGGTGTAACTCCGAACTCTAGCGTCACATACCTTTTTGTTTTCAAGACGGAAGATTCTTAATAATATTTAAGTTATGCAAGAATATGAATGGGAAAATGTAAAAGAAAAGAAATGTAATAAACAAATTTATGAGACAAAATAGATATTGTGAAAGTTTGTCTTCACAAAAGATGCAATTAGATTCCTGCATACCTCACATTATGAATAATCTCTCTTTTTTTATATGGATATTTTGACATTTAGATATATTTAATCTATCTCATATTTTTGACATACCATCGGCTTCTCGTTGCTACGGGGCAAAGGTGAGAAAGAAATATGGATAGTGATATAACTTTTGATTCAAGAGTCGAAATTACGATCTATTTATGACGTTGAACTCGTGATAATATGAACTCAAATTTGTAAGACAAAATAAGAAAGTAACTAAAATAATTAATACCATTTAAGTTAAATTTATACCATTTTATCATTTGTCTAAAGAAGTATAAATTAAATTTGGGTTCATATTGCCACTAGTCCAACGACACAAACGGACTCTTGTATCAAAAGTTATGACTGAAAATCTATTTCAATCTATCTAGGTGGTATTTTCATAATATTGACTTTTTTTCAATTTTGTTTTTTTTTTCTTCTTTCTAAAGTTTGAAATCGTATACCCAGAATAAGATTTACCATATTTCTCGTAATATTCTTATTTATGTAATATTTTTCGAATTATTTTAAATTTTGCTCAAAGTTGTTTTTGTTTTGTTTTTCATTTCCAATGCTATTTGAACTCCTCTCATATACTCATTGAATAATTTAAATTTAAACCATATACCAAAAACTAAGGCCCGTTAGATATTCATTCTATTTTATTTTTAATGATTTTTGGTTTTAATATTTTTAAAAATATATATTAGTTTATTAGACTAAAAAAGTAAAACAAATGAACAAAATCATTGAAAACAATAATGAAAACAATCAAATACTTCAACTTAAAAAGCAAAAAAAAATAAATTCATGGAAAATACCCATGAAAAATAACAAAGTATTAGTTCAATAATTTATTGAATTATAATTATCCTATTTGTGTAATTTTTAAAAAGTTCTTAGTAATTAATATGCAAATTTATGGTATTTTAGACAAATTCTATTTTTTTAATTAAAAGATAAAAAGAAGAAAAAAAAAGAACCAAAAAAAAAAAAAAAAAATAACCTAATTAAAAATAATAATATTTCAAATAATTTATTGGCTACAAATAAAAATTGATTTAAAAAAAAAAAGAAAAAGAAATATATAATAAAATAAAATAACTATAATAGAAGAGAACTCAAAAACCATAGAACATGCATGACAGTTAACTCTGTTATTTCATAACGCCAAGTTTTTATTTAATCTCCAATGATATATAGAACTCCTTTCATATACTTTAAATAATTTAAATTCCAATTCGAATCATAAAAAATTAATAACATAAATTAGAAAAAGTGATTGGCCAGCATAAAATTCATGAAAATTCAAGATTGAAATTCATCAGAATGAATGGCGAAGATTCAATAATCATAATCCAATGACTAACAGTTTTTGCTGTTGTTTAATGGCCTTCGTAATCGCGACACGATTCACAAACCACTTTTTCCTTTCATTTTCCTTGCGAAAAAAAAGGTATGAATCCACAAGCATTCTCATGAATTTCAGTTTCTTCTTCTTCTTCATAATCTTCATTATCTATTCTCTGATTTCAATTCACTGTTAGAATTTCACTTTCTGGTTTTCAATTCGTATGATTACAGGTAACATTTAGTTATTCCTCTGATTTTTTTTTTCTTTCCTTGCGATTAGTGAAACGAACGTTTGTGATCTGATTCGCATTAAGTTTAATCAAATACATTGTCGCTGTCTCCGATCTGTGATTTCGTTAATCGAATTCGCAATCATCGTATTGTGATTTTAGTAGAATGAGCTTCGGATTGTTCAGATTGTGTTTTATGATTTTTGTTTGAAAGGTTGATTTCGATAATTTTGATGAGAGGACGCAATAGAAGAAAGCATCACATGCATCTATGAAGAAGACTGGAAAACGCAGGTCGTCACCATACTACCTGATGCAATTGTCGCTTGTCGACATTGATGTGCTTCTTCTTCATGCGGTTTCCCCACGATTTTCTCAGATGGAATGGCAGATCCTTCTAGCTATGGGAATCATGAGCGTGACGTTGAGCAAGTAACTTTTAATTCTCTCTGTTGCGTGATTATGTGTTTTTTTATTCTCTTTGTTTTTTGTTTCTAATTTCTCTTTATTTTATCATGTATATTCTATTCTCTTTTCAAGGCACTTGTCGCTTTGAAGAAAGGAACTCAACTAATTAAGTATAGTCGAAAAGGAAAACCAAAGCTCTGCCCATTCCGAATTTCTACTGTGAGTAATTCCTCTGTTTCTGTATGTACATATGTTTATTAATTATATGCATAATCATTCCATTAATAGACCTACATAATCATATGCAAAACTGAATCTATTAGTAATGTAACGATTAGGTCTCGGACGTAATAAATTTCCTTATAATCGAGTCATGTAAATAATTACACGATTGAACCATATTTAGATTTAGATTATATGAAGTTTACCGGTTTTATTTGTTTGATTCAGTTTCTGACATATTTTGTTTTTTTTAATAGATTTTTAATTTAATGTTTATCAGAGGGCCAAAACGTTATGGCCGAAGTACAAGACTAAAACATAGCAAACTAATGCATCTATCAATTGTTTGGATCAATTTCATTTTCTTGTCCACAAGCATTATGTCGTAGATTATGTATTATTTTAAGTTTGTCATCTTAGTGTGATTAATGATCAGGACGAAACAACGCTGATCTGGTACTCACATGGAGAAGAAAGGCACTTGAAACTATCTACCATCTCAAAAATTCTCCCGGGACAAAGAACTGTGAGTCAAAACTTCGCTACAGAAGCTAACTGATAGAATATGTATACCTGTCCTTAGCTTCGTGCGGACATAATGCAGTACCTACTTGTAGTTTTGGCTGAGGCGTGTCTATATATGTTTTTCAATATTGTACTAATGGAATATGCATTGTGTTTAAATTACATTTTATTTGAAATTAATTTTGTGGAGTCCTCTTCAATTTTTGGCTTGTGAGATTTTTTAGGATTGTATTCAGTTTTATCACGAGAACTATAGACAGTATTTAGTTGAGCAAATGTCACATATGGTTTCTTTCTTTTTGTCTTTTTTACTCTCATCTTTTATTCATACTACATTAATTTATGTTCTATTACTCGGAAAATAAGAATGATATTTCTTATACGTCTTCCTCATCCACTTCTTTTCTTCTGTGGTCCTTTACAGGCTGTATTTAGAAGGTATCTGAGACCTGAAAAGGAGTACTTATCATTTTCGTTGTTGTATAGAAACGGGGAGCGGTCACTTGATTTGGTTAGTGAAACTCAACAAAATGTACAATTTTCCAATTCATATCAGTACTGGCTCTGATTGGAGCGTAATCTCAGTGGTTTGTATTTTCATTTCATGTCCTGTTAATAGATCTGCAAGGACAAAGGTGAAGTTGAAATCTGGTTAGCTGGCCTCAAGAGTTTAATTTCTTCAAGACAGCGTGCACGTAATAGGAGTGATATTTCAGATGTGAGTTCTTACCTGGAAATCTCTCATATTAATTTGAGCATTTTTTTTAGTGTTGTTTTTTGCTTTTTTTTCCTTCCCCTGAAGTAGTTTGAATTTTGCATATGTTCTTTAAATAGTGTTGAGTTCATATAAAAGACAACATCAAGGAGCTGCATTATTATTCAGGTGAATATGGTAGAAGATTGGTTTGACATTGATAATCTTCATGCAGAAAATATTAATAACTGCAATATAGGTAAAATTCATAGCACTATAGGCTATATCTAGAAGATTGCCAAGCATTGCCACAAAGAAAAATTGAATATTATCTTACAGTTAATCTACAAAATCTTTGGAATTAGGAAAGTTTGAAAAGCACCATTATTCCCATCCACTTCTAGCTATCCTTCTACTGAAGGAATCAAAATAGTATATATTAAAACGTCTTTTACTGTGTGTAAGTAGTATGATTTCAACTGCGATATTGTTAATTTTTGAAGAGTCAGTTATTTCCATTTACTTTTATTAAACTGTGACAAATTTTTTGTTCAATATATAAAGCATAATTGAATAGCTTGGCGTTTTGCCGAAAGTAATGATATTAAATGAATCTAACAATTGAGATTATTCATGCATTTTATATTTTATATGATCTCAATTTCAATGATAATGCAGAATGTACACATATTTAAGTCAATTGGAAGCAAAAGTGGCAGCACCAATAGCTTTCGTCATCCAAATCATTAGGAAGTTGTGATGTCGAATCAAGAATGAGAGGTCATGACCCTAAGAATATAAGGGCCCGTTGGAAACAAATTTATGAAATTCCTTTAACTTTAGATTATTGTCGGTTAGAATTATATCTGAAGGCAATTTCATAATTTTTAGATTTAATTCTATCAAATCATATTACATATATACACGTCAACTCTTTTTTGTCAGTTATAGGTTTAGGGTAAGTTTGACCGAGTTGCATAAATTAATTAAATATCTCCTAAAACTATATATATATCGTTTTACAATCTTGATTATTTATCACATAACTAGAAATAATTTGGATTGGTGTTTATTACGTTTTAGCTGGTATATTTGTGTAATTTCAGAATATGGATTCTTTATCAGGTGCAGGATGTTAGTGACTTTTTTCAACGTCCTTTTGGTGCAACCTTAGAATTTAGTAACAGCTTAACTCGTGGAAGGGATTCAATTGATTTAAATTCTCGTGAGTCTTCATATAGTTTGGCCAGCTCAGATGTGGTTTCAGATCGTGCAAGTATGCAACTAAGAACAAGTGGAGAAGCTTTCCGCATCAGTGTATCAAGCACTCCTAGCTGTTCAAGTGGAGGTTCTGGACCAGATGACATAGAATCATTGGGTGATGTTTATGTGTGGGGTGAGATTTGGTCTGATGCTGTTTCACTTGATGGTTCTGCAAGCGTAATAACAGTGAAAAATGATGTGCTGATTCCAAAGCCATTGGAGTCAAACGTAGTTCTTGATGTTCATCAGATTGCTTGTGGTGTCCGACACATTGCTCTTGTCACAAGGCAAGGTGAGGTTTTCACATGGGGGGAAGAATGTGGGGGACGACTTGGTCATGGAATTGAAAGAGATTTTAGTCGTCCCCATCTTGTTGAGTTTCTGGCTGTTAGTAATGTAGACTTTGTAGCTTGTGGTGAGTATCATACATGTGCTGTAACTACGTCGAACGATATATTCACTTGGGGTGATGGTACCTATAATGCTGGAGTTCTTGGTCATGGCACTGATGCAAGCCACTGGATACCTAAAAGAGTGATTGGTCCATTGGAAGGACTTCAAGTTTTATCTGTAGCATGTGGCACGTGGCATTCAGCATTAGCAACCTCTAATGGGAAGCTATATACATTTGGTGATGGAACATATGGTGTATTAGGCCATGGTGATCGGGAGAGCGTGGCATATCCAAGAGAGGTGCAACTATTGAGTGGACTTAGGACAATAAAGGTTGCTTGTGGAGTCTGGCATACTGCCGCTATTGTAGAGGTTATGAGTCAGACTGGTGGTAATATGTCATCTCGGAAGTTGTTCACATGGGGTGACGGTGACAAATACCGTTTGGGTCATGGAAACAAAGAAACTTATCTTCTTCCTACTTGTGTTTCATCACTCATAGACTACAATTTCCACCAGTTAGCATGTGGACACACCATGACTGTGGCCCTTACCACATCAGGTCATGTGTTTACAATGGGTGGGACAGCATATGGTCAGCTAGGCAATCCAAGTTCAGATGGAGTTATTCCTTGCTTAGTGCAGGATAAATTAGTTGGTGAATTTGTTGAAGAAATATCATGCGGTGCATTTCATACGGTTGTCCTCACGTCAAGAAATGAAGTATTTGCTTGGGGTAAAGGTGCCAATGGACGATTGGGACTTGGTGATGTAGAGGATAGGAAGACTCCAACATTTGTGGACGCACTGAAGGATAGGCATGTAAAAACTGTATCTTGTGGCTCAAATTTTACTGCAAGTATATGTATTCATAAGTGGGTTTGCGGAGCAGATCAGTCAATTTGCTCTGGTTGTCGCCAAGCATTCGGTTTCACCAAAAAGCGGCACAATTGTTACAACTGTGGACTAGTTCACTGTCATGCCTGTAGCTCTAAGAAAGCTTTACGAGCAGCACTGGCACCTACTCCAGGCAAACCACATCGGGTTTGTGATTCTTGCTATGCGAAGCTTAAAGCTGGTGAGAGTGGTAGCATTTCTACAGTAAATAGAAAATTGATGTCCAATCGCCGTTCAACAGATTACAAGGAAAGATTTGATAGAGGGGAAGTGAAATCATCTCGAGTTTTATTGTTTCCCACCACAGAACCTGTCAAATATCATGAGATTAAAACGGGAAAACATGGGAATAGACCAACTTCCCCATCTATGGTCCGAGCCTCTCAGGTGCCAGCTCTTCAGCAACTGAAAGACATTGCATTTCCAAGTTCTTTGAGTGCTATTCAAAATGCTTTGAAGCCTTCCATGACAGCACCACCGTCGCCACCCATTGGCAATTCCAGACCTGCATCACCATACTCAAGGAGGCCAAGCCCTCCACGCTCAACTACTCCAGTATTTTCGAGGAGTGTCATTGATAGTCTAAAGAAGTCCAATGAGATGATGACTCACGAAATGTCAAAGCTGCAAAACCAAGTATTAACTCATACTGTTTGTAAATCTAACATTTGTTTTTGGTCATTGTCTATTCTTATGTTCTTGTAAAGAAATCTACTACGCTCAGAGCAACTTGTCTTTATCATTTAACTTAACCCTCCTGCATTTTCAGGTTAAAAGTTTGAAACAGAAAAGTGATAATCAAAATACACAAATTCAGAGACTGCACAAAAATGTAGATGAAGCAGCTTCATTAGCTGAAGAAGAATCCTCCAAGTGCAGAATGGCAAAGGAATTGGTTACATCTATACTGGATCAGGTACATAAAATATTTTAGCATTTAAATTACTTCATTTAGTTAAGAGCACTCATATATTGAAAGCTTGCTAGAAAATGAAGTAAAAAAAAAAAAACTTTTAAAAACTACATATTACTATATTAACAAAAATTAATGGATTTTTTTATTTATTTATCACATCTAGCTGATGATTTATAACATCGCATATCAATGTCATTCTTTTGAAAAGTCTATATTTTGGACTCCCATGAGTCTTGTGTAAAAATGAGTTCGTGGATTTGATTTCTTCTTCTTACCCTTTTTTATTTTTCTTTTAGCCTTCTGTTCTGTAGTTCTCTCTTTCTTTTTCATGTTGACCTTTTAAGTTCTCTATTCGTTTTTTTTAGTTTCTTTCCTCTGCCATCTTCTGCTGTCTCTTCTTTTTATGTATGATCTTTCAATTTCCATCCTTCAAGTATCCTCTCTTAATTTCTAATTTTAAATTTGACTGCTCCCGTTTCTTGTTTTTGCTCGACCTTTGTCTTGTAATTTTGACTATAAAATAAAATAAGCACTGTGGAGCTATAAGATGTCTGTCCTGCATATCAGCAGGCAGGCACATCACTATCACTATGCTAAAACACGGTCCAATCTATTGAAAAAAACTAGATTGTTTTGAAATTACTACTGGAAAACTTGTCAGAAAACCATGTGAAAGGGTTTATAAGGGCCATATTTACTATCATGTCCCCCATGTTGTACTTGCGTTAGATGATTTCAATGTACTGCCTCATAGCCCAATCTCAAAAAATAGTAAAATTCTCATTTGTCAACCTTTCGTTTCAATTTCTAAATTTAACACACACAAAAAAAGGCATCCAAAGGATATTCATTTTCACACGAAGTGTTTTTGAAGGAGGGTGGAGTTTTTTTTTTTTTTTTTAATGAATTATGAAGGGGGGAAATGCATGATTTTAAACATCAACAGACTCTGTGCAATGTTTATTTTATGTATTCTTGAAGCTTCAAAGAACAAAGCTTTTGCTCCGTGAAAATAGACTTCTAAGTTGCTGGGAAGCACTTGCCCTATGAAAAGCTAAAAATTACAGTCCTTTGCCAAGATTGCTATTTTGGCAAGACACAGAGCTCTAATATCGGCAGTCTTATGGGTGCTGAATATGTCAAAGTGTTTACTCTTATACTCTTCCATTTTAGAAAATTGTCATATACATATGTTATTTAAAGTAAACCACTAGATCCCAAAGGCAGTTATTATCTCATAATGCCAAAACTGTGTGACGAATTACTAGCCACTGATTTAATTTTTAGTCATTGATGCTGATTATGTCAATTTCTTCCAATTGTTTTTTTCAGTTAAAGGACATGACAGAGATTTCTGAAAGTGAAACTTTTAAAGCCATGCAAGGCCAAGCCGAAGCTTTCATAAATATGGCGGAGACATCAAAAACTTCATCTGTGCCTACCCATCGTGAAACTAATAATCTAAACTCACACAATGATGCATCTACTTCTTCAAATAATTATTCTTCAACGAGGATAGATGACCATTTAGATGCTGCAGGAATGGAGGAGCACATGCAGGAGAATGTAAATACTCCTCGGGAAAATAATAACACTTCTGCAAATACAGGAGAGGCCGTTCATCAAAGTTCAGAAAATGGCTCAAGATCACCAGTATCTTCAACACCAGCTGAGGCCGAAAAGGATGTAATTGAGCAGTTTGAACCTGGTGTTTATGTGACTTTAGACGTGCTTCAAAACGGTACCAAGATTTTCAAGCGCGTTAGATTCAGGTAATCCTACAAAGATCATGTTGAGAATATATAAATAATTAAATATTCCTTAGCCCAACAAATTAAGTTTTTGGGTCTTCTGATGATTTAACATGGTATCAAAGCAAGAAATCTTGAGTTTGAACGTCTGTGATGACATTTCCTACCCATTTATTAATGTTCTATGTGATTGGGTTTTGTGTAAACATCACATGGGGGAATATTGAAAATATATAAATAATTAAATTTTCTTTAAACCAACCGCTTAAACTTTTGGGTCTATTGGTGATTACACATCACATTTCTTAAGTGCATTTAGAACAACATACATTCTCTTTGCAACTGTAGCTGAAATTTTAGGATTGTAATGAACAAAAAAAACTGTACTGAAAACGTATTTCACCCGATTATATATTTCAAATATGTTTTTTCACAAAATTTGTTGCTAAAAAATACTTCCATGCAATCTTTTTCTTTCTTGTCTGGTCTCAGTTTGTGGTAAATTACTTTCCTTTGCAGCAAGCGAAGGTATGATGAGCATCAAGCAGAAGACTGGTGGATTAAAAACAAAGACAGGTTGCTTAAGAGATATAATCCATCAACATCATCAACAAGTTCTACGCCATCGGGTTCACCGAGTAATAAAGCACCACATACAAAGGAAATCAATGAAGGGCCATCAACTTCCAAAGGGGATGTATAGGATCAAAAGAATGGCTTTAGAATAGCAGCAGCATCTGATCTTTTCTAGATCATGATGTATTAGTAGATTATTCAGAAGAGTTCGTTTTCAGAAGGCCGAAACAAGAGGAGAATCCACCCCTGAATAAGACGAGATAAACTCACAATTTTAGTGGGACAAAGAAGACATTGAAAGGTTAGTTAATTTGAACCCAGAATAAACAACCTCGCAGTGACCCATTTCTTCATTCATTTTATTCTTTATTCATTTCATTTCTAAGCACCTTTTTGTTTTTTCTGTATTGCTATGATGTGGTAGAATAGGGGAAGTTCTCATTTTGTCTGTTACAAACTTTTCTATAGGGTTTTGGTCGTTTCCTTCTTAATTTAGGAAGCTTGTTGAACTGCAATTATTAAAAAAAAAAATTAAAAAAAAAACCTTTTAGTTTGATTCCTCAACCGGTTTGGATGAAAAACCGACCGAAACCAAACCGATTGCACCCGTAGTTCAGGATAACATATAGCTAAGTCATGTTCACAACAGTTCTCAGGTGGATATGAAATTACCGCAAAGCGTAGTTTCATTTTATTTTTTTACCAAGATATATTCTTATTTCTTGGTGTTGAAATCACATTTTCAGATAATCATACTTTTACCTACAATGATTTTAATGTATTTTTGTTGAGGTTGAATATAGAAGTTTCAGCTTTGAAATCCTCCATTTGATATACCATTGTAGTTGTGATGAAGCGGAATCAAAATATTTATTCATTAATCTCTTTCCAAGTTATTGATGTGATATATTCTCTTACTTAAAATAAAATGTTTGATTAATAAAAACAAAATTAATGTGGATTCTGTATTTATCTAATATCAGACACTGAGTTTTCTACATAAAGAAAAGTCGATGAAATGAAACCGTGTCTTATTATTTGATAATGAAACTCCGCGTTATTTCGTTTTATATATTTATATCATTCATTTCTTAAGTTTTTTTTTTTAAAATCAAACTCTAAAACACCAAGGATCATTAATAATCATATTACAGCTGAAATCATAAGCTTTAATTTTCAATCGATAAAAAAACCAATTTAGGCAATGAAAGACAAGGAAGCTCTAGCAACAAAGTAAACTTCCATCTTGGCAATAAATCACAAGCGATTGAATGATATCAACAAGCTCAAATTGCAAAATGTTCAAACTCGAGGAATAGATTTGCAAATGAAATGTCAAGGGAATTTAAGCCTATGAAGTGTTCTTTTCGAATTTTAGACCACTATAGTGTGAGACTAACCTTTTTATTACGGGTGAACAATTGACGGATTTAGTTTGATTGTTTTTTTTTTTTTTTTTTTTTTTTTTATCAAACTCTCAGAACCAATCAACATTTAGAATTCGAACCAAATAGTTTGGTTTGATACAGTTTTACTTCTTTTTTTCTCAACTATTATTAAATACTTAATTTACATCATACTAAAATGATAAATTTAATATAGAGAAATTTCACTAGATGATAATTTTAAAAATAGCATTTTTTAAAGACGTATGGATCCTTGGTTAGGGTGAGGGAGAAAGAAAAATGTTATTCTTAAAAAAATTCAAATTTTTTACTATTTAGGAAAATACTAATTCATAAAATATCATTTTTGAAAAAATCTCAAAAATTACTTATAAAATAGTAGGATTAATTTCAATTCATCTAAAAATCAATATAATATTTAAAATATAAATACAATAATAACAATTTTCCCACTTTTTATAATTATACAAACATGACAATTATAAGGTTTACAATTCTTTATATTATTTTCATTTTATTGAGTTATATTAAATATTTAAACATTTGTTTGGTTTGAAATTTAGTAATGATTAAAAAATATATATTATTTGATTGTAAATTTAGTTACATGGCCAATATTAGCATAGCTCAACTAGTTAGACACCTGTTATCTTTCTTTAAGGTCGAAGATTCGAGTCTCCCCTTTTTCAATTTGATGTAATAACTAAAAAATAAAAAATTGCAGAACTTGTCAAGGATTAAAATCCATCTTTAAAAATGTAACACGTGTCATTTCAATTTTTCAATGCAAGTTTTATATTGATTTATTTTTTTCAAAACTTTTTTAGTAAGAAAATTGGAAGAAAAACCTTGTGAGTGTTCTAATCATAACATAACAAACTATAGTAATGATTAAAAAAAATATTTGATTGTAAATTTGGTTACATGAATACAATTTTAAATGTGATAAAGAGTATGTTACAAGAGAAGGTGAAAAAGTCGGTGAGTTAATGAATGGCTCTCACAAATAGTTTCATTTCTTTGAAAAGAGAGTTTGTCTCCAATTTAGCAATACACAGTCATGTGGAAATGCCTCTTTTTGCCTTTCTTCTAAATTAAATCACCACCACTCATTTTTCTTATTCTCCATTTTCGTACTTTCATTTCTAACCCTTCCCATCCCTTTTCTTCGTTTTTTATTTTTATTTTTTAACCCTTCCCATCCCTTTTCTTCGTTTTTTATTATTTTTTTTTAAACTTGGAACCCGTTTAGAATAGTTATCAAAAAAAATTCTTTATTAAAAATATTTTTAAACATTTCTAAAAAATTATCCCAAAAGATTATTAATGGTTAAATAATTAACCTCCACTATATATATTGATTTTATTCTATTTGATAAGTTGTATGCAATTTTTTCTATAACTACAAGCTACTTATGGGTAGTTTTTTTTTTTTTTTTATTAATTTCAAATTGCTAAAACTAATTGTTAAAAAAAAGAAAATTTCATTGGGTCGCCGAATTTTCTTCAGTATTTATAAATCTAGTAGCTTTAAAAAATAGTTGTAAATATAGTAATTTTTTAAAAACCCCCATTCAAGTGAGTCGAAGAAATTAGTGATAACTTGGAAGTAATCTGTGACAACTTATCAGGTAATCAATGATTACATACACGAAATATCATTTGATATAGTGAATCAGTTATTACTTACACGAACTAGTGACAATTTTGTAATATTTTAGCTGCGACTTTGAGTTTTTTGCTATTTTATAAATAACTTTTTTGACTGCTATTTTTGCAAATATGGAACATTTTCACCTATATATGAAAGAGTCCAAAAAAACAGAGAATGGAGAGGAGTCCAAATAAACCTACCCACCCATTTAATTAAAAAAAAATGTGGATCTGATTCTAAATTTAAAATTTAATTGGAGGATTTGATGGGATTTTTCTTCAATCTGATTGATCACCTCATTTCTTAATGTAAATAATACACTTTTTTTTTTTTTCTAATTTGGATGAAGAAATCAACCCCTTTAAAGTAAAGACAAACTTCATAGACCAAAATTCAAATTAAAAAAAGGGAAATATTTTATTTTCACATACTTTGTATAAAGTAAAAATGTTTCAAGTATTTATTAATTAAGAGAGTGTCAGTAATAAGAAAATATAGAAAATGAAGCACTGAAAAGTTGAGGGAATAGCAATCGGGGCATGTGATTTAACCGCATACTTTGCTTTTTTCTCTTCTTTTTTTATTTTTTATTTCTTAGACGTCAGAATTTTAATATATGGTTTTGATTTTAAATAAATAAATAAATCACTACTCACTACTTTGATTCCCTTTATCAAATTCAACCCTTGCCTCAAACACAAGGGTGTATTATTGGTGAATAAATAAGTTATGATTTGAAGTCATTTGATTTAAAAAATAAAATAAAATAAAATATTGTGGAAATGGAGGGGAATGTGAATAAAAAATACCCGTGAAATCAAGAAGGAAGAGTTTATTTCTTCATTATTAGTTTAAAAGAAAAAGAAAAAAAAAATAGGGGAAGGAACTAGGAAAGGAAGTGAGGCCTTAAAATTTCAATTAATACATTAAAGACAGTTCTTAGATTTAAAAAGTTTCCAAGTTTTGACTCAAATTTTCTTATTTCAATATTTTGAAAAAAAGATAAATTTTCAAAATATAAAAACTATAGGATTTCAATATTTTATTTATTGAAAAATAATGGAATTGGTGTTTACTTATCAATCTTAGTTGGAGCTTAAATATCTTTAGTCATTAACATGATCAAATCAAATATCCAATCAAGAGAAATTTCACTAATATTAATAAGTATAATAATTTTTACTCCATAAATTAGTGATTATTATTGATAATGTGTGAATCAATGATTCATTCATTATAAAAATATATAATTCGCTAATCACTAATTCCAAACTCAAAATTTGTTATATTTTAAAAAAAGTTAATTAAAAACGTGATATTTGTATAAATATTACAAATTTTTTTGTTAGATTTGTAATATTCTTTTAATCAATATTTTGGGAAAAGAAAAAAAAACTTGCATGATTATTAAAGAGTTTAAGGCATGAGTAATATTTAAGAAATTATGTTATGAAGCTCTTTAGCTTTATTTGCATATATTTTTAGAATAAAAAGATAAAATTAAAGGGGAAAATTCAATATTTATTATAAAGTTTTAATTTCATCTAATTAAACCCAAAACATGCGAATGTTGAACCGGTCCGTGGTTTCAAAGTCCAATTAGAAATTTACCGATAATTCATCAATAAATTATCTGAAATTCTATCCAACAAAACATCTAAAATAAAAATTATTACATGTTGCCGTGACACCTCACTCAAATGATACTAAACCAAGTGACTCAAAATTATTGGATATATCTAATAAATGTTTTTCTTTCTCTTAAATCAATATTAATCTATAATCACAATTCAAATGGTTAATTATAGATCCCATCCCACAAAAGTACATTTCAATTAATCTCAATAACCTCCCTAAACATTTTCCTCACTCATTAAATTTTATAATGTCCTTTTTAAACAAAGTTCTTAACTAAATTTAATAATATATTTTATTTTTTATTTTTTTGATAATGAAATTTAATAATAATATATAAGAGGGAAGAAAAATAAAAATAAAAGTAAAACGTAAAAAAGAAATCCATTAGTATATGTCTAAAAAAACACTGAAACCTTGCATGTGAGTTTTTTTTTTTTTTTTTTTTTTTTTTTTTAATCAAACATTCTCTGCAAAAGAAAAGGAAAAAGTTCAAATCCCAAGGGATTTCTACTCCAAATTTTTCACTGAAATTCAGGTCGTCAATCTCTCCCCATTTTCACTCTAACACATTATAGTAAAAAAAAAATATCCAAAATTCTTAACCTTAAAAAACTTTAAGAAAATTAATAATCTAAAAAATAGTAAAAAAGAAAAAGAAAAAGAAAAAAAAGAGAGATCCAATTCAATTCTAAAGCAAAATAAAGGCTACCCCTAAGAATGGTTAGATGAGGTGTCGGAAATGAGGTCCCATATGTTGGTGAATCAAATAATCATCGGATTCATCATCTTTCATCATTTCCTCTCCATATTCAATCAACATCCTTTCCTGCTTCTCCCCCTTCTGCCTCCTCAGCTCCATCACTTTCCTATGTGAATTTGAGTGTTTTGTTACTACAAATGTTGGACTTGCTGCCGGTCTATACTCCGGTACTAGCCTTCCCGATTTGTAACGTACCCCGCATGCGTTACATAGCGTCTTCGGTCCCATCGGACCCGTTCTCCATTGCGGCGTCTTGTCTGTAGCGCAATGTAGACACTTACGGCCGTCCCCGACCACGTCCGAGAAGTCCTTTTTCTTCGTCGGTGGTCGAAAAACGACAATGTCGGTCTCGGAAGATGAGGTTGTTGGAGAGAGAGGAAGGAGAGGGGAGTTGTTCCAATTGGATGGTATGGTACGGGAGCGTTTGCTGCGGGCAGCTTTGGCTGGGATCGATACCGAAACCGAGGCCGATACGATGTTATCGGTGTTTCGGGTTCGATTATCGGTCGTGGTGGTAAGTTGAGTTTTGGAAGAATCGTTGGGATTTTGTTTCATGCCAGAGATGAGTTCCAGCTTTTGTAAATCCTCACTGGAAAATGATTCCTCTGCGAAATTTGATAGCCATTCCAATTCAGCTAAATCATCATACTGTCAAAAAAGGAAACGCGTTATCACTCAATTTTTTTTACCACTTTTTATTTATTTTAAAAAATAAAATGTGAATTACGTAAATTTATTCTAATTAAAAATTGAGATAATTTCGCTTATTCTCATTGTACTACTTTATATTTTCAATTCTCATCCTTTTTTTTTATAGTATATCATATATATTTATTATTGATAATAAATAAAAAATAGAGTGTATCTCTTCCAATTATTTTTTGCATAACTAATTAATTATTAGTACTAGTACTTACAAAATATGAACATTAAAACATACAAATTATCAAATTTATTAAAAAAAAATGTATATTGACATGTATAATCGATCAATATTTATAAAAAAAAGATAATATTTATTTTTAATTAAATAATATTATCGTACTTTAAAAAATATGTGGATCCTGCTAATTTTATAATATAAAATATAATATATATATATATATATATGAATAAAAGAGCTTCTCCAACTGAATTTGGAGGTAAGTATTTTTTATTATAAAAAAAACTTTTTTTTTCTCTTTTAAGTTAATAATAATAATATCTCTCAACCAACTTATTGATGGCTAGAATTATCTTTGATATATTTCCTAAAAAAGCTACCATTTACCATTTCCAATAAACATTTTGGGTAAATAAAAAACCAAAAAAAAAAAAAAAAGTCTTTTAAATGTATTGAGAAAATAAAAATAGAATTACGTCACATTTTACAATTATTTATATGTAATAAAAGCATTATACACACGAAATTAAAAAAAAACTAAGAATAAAAAATACTTTGCCACTTTGAGATTTTATTCCATCAAAGCTTCGTTTTCAAGAAAAGTAGAAGAATTAAAATAAACGTCCTCAAAATTAGGGCACAGAAATATATATTATATCGATTACCGGAACGCAGAGTTCGCCGGAGAATTGACCGTCGGCGGTTAAATTACCGCCGTCAAAAAAGGAATTCGGTTCACAGCTCGAAAACGACGAAGAATTGCAGCTCTCAATGACAGTGACGGCGGAAGATTCCGTCGAATTACCGTTGAAACTATTGAATATCGTACCGTCGGCAATAACAGTATCGTCGTTGGAGAAATCGAGGAGTTCCTCCACTATGAAATGTTCTCCGCCGCCGCCACCCTCGGCCGTATCATTATCGGAGGAATGGCGGTTTTCAGCGGCGAATTGTGAGTGGAAATACTCTGGAGTTTCCATTGGTGTTCAAAGAGGTCGAGGTCGAGGTCGAGGAGGGAATAGTGAGGAAATGAAGAGAAAAAATAGTGAGAGAGAGGAAGAGGCTAAGAGAGAAGAGTGAGAAAATTATGGTTCAAATTTATGAGAGAGAAAATGTTTGTTTGCGTTTGAAGGGGACAAGTTAGACACCTATAATGTAGGATTTTTCATTTTCATTTTCATTTTCAACCAAGCTCATTTTAATTTATTTTTTAAAAGAAAATGAGAAAAATATTGAGTGAAATTACTTTAGTACCCTTGGGGGAAAAAAGGAAATAGATTTTGTGGACCCATTAATTATAAACTTAATTAGGATAATGGTTTTTCATTAGCTATGTATAGGAAACTCAAACATTGCTTGTTGATTAAGATGGCCTGAAAAGAAAAGTCTTTCAATTCAAAAGGGGAATTATTGACCCACGTGCACTCTACATTATCAAAATGATGTTGTTTTACTATTTATGAAATATTAATACTTATTGTTTACATATTGAGTTGTATAATCATACACTGTATATATGTTGATTGAAAAAATAAATTAAATGATTGTCCGTAAATTAGTTGAGAGAAAAAAAACATTCACTGCAAAAAGGTAAATACTTTGAGAGGCCGGTATTTGAAGTAAAAACTAATATTTAACGTAGTTCTAGTTGCTGTTTTAAAAGTCTCAATTTCATTCTTAATGTCTTTATATTAATATTGACATCGGAAAAAGTATATATTAGTTCGAGAATTAATTAGTTTTAAATTTTAAAGATTAATTATCTATTTAACTAAGAATATGAATACAAATATTCGTGTCTAAAGTTTGCTTTAAATTTATTGATTCCCTCAATAAAAGAAAGAAAAGAATCAGTGTCAATATAGATGTATGATATGGAAAATAATAAAATTTAAATGACATGCCATACCGTGAAATTCGAAAAATATTATTGGTTTAATCGAAAAACTGAAACTTTTAAATAATAAAAATGAAAAAAGGTATTAGTAAGTAATAGTGTATTAGTAGATCATCCTTGAAGAAGCAAGCACATGGGCAAGTTTGAAATTAAGCAATTACGAAGGGTTTTTTTAAAGGTAAAAAAGGTTTAAAATATAAAATTTAAATAGAAGTATAGGTGATTAGGGGAGTAATTAAATAATGAGTATAGGACATAGAATAGTAGAGGGGTAGTTCATGAACAAATTCAACTCCAAATGAAGCGATCTTAGCTGTTTTATCGCTAAGACTTTGTGGC
Organism: Gynostemma pentaphyllum; assembly: GCA_028015215.1. Taxonomy (NCBI): domain Eukaryota; kingdom Viridiplantae; phylum Streptophyta; class Magnoliopsida; order Cucurbitales; family Cucurbitaceae; genus Gynostemma; species Gynostemma pentaphyllum. The sequence goes on along the minus strand of CM051350.1, from coordinate 44,796,573 downwards.
ATTTTGTAGCCACCAATTTCCCACATCCCGATTCCTTTTCCTCGTGAAACGCAATTTTTTTTAAATAAAATTACACATATTCTCTTAATATTTAATAATAATATATATTTTTACCTACTTAATTAGTCAACATATTTTCCTTATTTACTCAATCATATAATTTCTAAACTATAAGTGAAAATTATAATTTAAATGGCTAAATTTCAATCTTAAAAAATAGTAAGGCTGCTTATGACTTAGGATCCGTATTATGCTTTTGAAAATATTTAAAAATGTTTTTTTTAATGTTTATAAAAACATCTATAAACATTTTTAAAAATTATTTCAAACGGACACTTAATCATCAACTAAATATTGTCTATAATTCTAATAATACCATTTATATATTTTTCTTTATTACAATAACCATTTATATTTACTTAATTGCAAATGGTCAACCCTAATGATTGATGCATATTACTGATTTTCTTTGATGTCTTTAATCACAATGTTAAATTTTCATTAAGAATTATACTTTTATTGGATGTTAATTAAAATATCCAAAAAAATTGTTTTATGATATATGCGATTATATACATTGCAAATAATTCTGATATAGATATTAATTAAAATATTTAAAAGATTGTTAGAAAATAAATACTTATCATACAATATATCTAACATAGATCTCATTAAGTTATCAAAATTGTGTATATATCAATTTAAATAATTGATCTCACACTTATGATTTAAAAATAGTTTTAAACGTCTATTAACTAGTTTGTAAAATTACAAATCATACATCTCTATTAGTTAGTTTTAATAAATTTGAGATACATATTTGTTTTACGTCTATTATATGAGTGTAAATTATAGATTGTACACATTGTCGATAGTGATTTATTCTATAAATCGCACTCATATATTAAGTTTTCTTAATTATATATAATTAGAATTAGAAAATATGACAGATGCGTTAAAATTAACTAATAAATGTGTGATTTGTAATTTTTCAAAGTACAGAGAAATATTTCAAACCGTCTTTAATTAAATAATAAAGGTGGGACTTGCAATTATATATTTAACGAATACAAGATCCAATGGAAGTGTCAAAGAAGTGCAACTATAATTCCATTTTTGTAGATATTCTAAAGTTGATAAAAATTAAATTAATATTTGTAAAATAATTATGGTGAGATTGAAGTAGTTAGTAATATAAAAAATAGAGAGGGGTACGTGCATGAGGTGAAATTTGAGAACGTAAAATAAAATTAAAAAAAACGTCGGTAAAGTGACAACGTGGCAGACATGGAGAGGTGGAGACCAAATGAGGTGGGATCAGCTACTATCCATTGCACTGATCCCTATACGGAAGAGAGTCATTGGATAAGGTTTTATTGTCAATATTCATTGCTCCACTCCCACCTATTTTATATTATTCCTTATTTTTTCTTATTTTTATTTTTATCTTTATTGCTTCTTTTAAAAGAAAAGCCTGTTAAAAGACAAGGTACGAGGGTCATTGCGTGGTTTACAGATTTCCCTCTTCCTTTACTAATGTAATTTTATTTCTCTTTTTTTTTTTTTCATTTAATTACGTCAAATTTAGAGAGGAAATACTTGAATCTTTCGACTTCATAGTAAAAGAATATGTATATCAAATTATTTAAGTTATGTTCGTGTTCACATTTGATTTATATATTTAATAATGAACTTTGTAGTTCTAGATTGATATAATTTATATTGAGTTAATGGAAATATATACTTACCATCTAAAGGTGATGGTAAGAGTTTCAGGTTAGTTTATAAATTTTTTAACGTTTGTAAATTAGTTTGGATTGGTATTTTTCAATTGTGACGAGAGAGTTTTAGATGAATTTTTATATGAGAGATTTTTTTGATAAAAATAATAAATTTAAGAAATAATAGCACACATACCCACTTTAATTCATTCAATTCCACTTTTCATGTCGTTTTATATTTTATTTCAGTTTTACCCATTAACCACCATAAACGGTAGAGGAGATCCTAGCTGGCCGATTGCTTCGTGATTGATTTGCCCTCCATCCCATACTTTCCTTTTTCCTCATGTTTTGATTCATTTATTAGCCTACAATATAACAACTCATTATTTATTTTTCCTTTTTATTATTGATTTAATCCTTTAATCTCCCTACAATCATGGGATTGTAACGGCCACTATCAATCGTAAAACATGTCGGAATGCGATTCGTTATGATATTAATTGAATCATTTTTTGGGATTTTTAAGTTGTTTTTTATTTTTTTTACAAACGCACTGTTTTATCTTAGTTTTTTATGATACAGTTTATGTTTTATAAACTGTGACTTTTGTAGGATTTTTTTTTTGTAACTTTTTTGGTTTGTTTTGTTTGGACTTCAATAAATTGTGTTTCATTTTCTGCAATATATGTTACTTGGTTTATTTATTCATTTTAGTTTTCAATAACCTCGCACGTGTTTAATAACCATTATCTCATTTTGTACAATTGTTTTTATTAACTAATTTTTCTCACTTGTGTTCCTTTAAAAGATTGTGCCATTTTTTCATACATATACATATATAGAGATTATGTAAAACACTTACGTTGTACCATCCTCTTATTTTATAAATTATTCAATTATATTTTATAAACAGTTTATAAACACATTTACATTTCTAACTTAACAACACATTCACACCCAAATCAAAATATAAATGGCTATTGTCATTTTGGTTAATAACGTCTCATTCTATTTCTCATAATATTTTAATACCTGCTTCATATGTCTAAAAAACTTGAACTTAAAATCCACAAAACTAAAACACAGTAGCATTGTATTTTTAAGACAAAACAATAAAGTATGTAGGTAGCTTCAAAATAACATCATAAAAACTAGTCTTTCTGTGTCGGTTGTGTCAGCAAATGCCACCTCGGTCCGTCATTTGCTCTTTCATTTGATCCGAACTCTTCAGTGTACGGATCCGATGTTGATTTGCCTCCTTTTCTGTTTCTCTTTGGCCTATCCGCGACATTCAGATTTGATGCAGCATCCTGATTGATCATTATTCGCTTTAGGACTTTTTGACCTTTCAGTTATTGTATCATCTTCTACTTCCTGTTTTTATTCAACAACCGTTGCTTAAATGTAAATAATTTATATTATATCAACAGTTTTTTTCTATAACATTTTATTTTTCATAATTACAAAATTTCAAAAAAAAAAAAAATCTCCTACCTTAGCATCATCTTCTTCTTCTTCACTGAGTTCCACACTAACGTCATCTTCCATGTTTGTTTCTTCTTCTTCATTTTCTACAATCTATTTCCAATTCAACATCAATTTCAAAATCTATCATCAAACATATTTACCTACTTTAACAGATCGGAAGCATGCATTTAATTCTTTTTTTTAAAAAAATACCTCTTCTTCGCCCAACTCGATCGGTGTTTCTTCAACAATGGCTCGCCTCTTTGCCTTTTCTCCCTATTCCTCCAAACTATATCGATTTTTAATTTATCATTAAATTCACGAAATAGAGTGAATGTTCAACAAAAAACTAATTGAAACTTGCCCCTCTTCCTCTATTAACGCTCCCTCGTGTTCTCGCCATTGTTTCCTTTCGTTTTCTTCTTGATTCGACGGCTGCTTTCTTCCTTCTAGGGTTTGAAATCGAAAATCCCTCTTTTGTTTTTCTCATAAACCGATTTTGTTCTCTCCCCCCACTTTGATTTTTGAAATTAGTTTCCAAATCTTTTTTTCCCACCGGTTTCATTAAATGTGAGCTTTAATTGAGGGATTATTTTTATTATTAAAATAATAAGGGGGGGGGGGGGGGGAGGGGGGGGGTAGTCCTTTTCTTTTCAAAAGCGGCGGGGGGGGGTGGGTGGTTATTGGGCAGATTTGCTTTTTTTATAAAATCTCACATTATTATGCAATATCAATAATAAAAATGGGTACCTATGAAATTAACACTAAATTTAATACAAATTTTGAGTCGGCTCCACTGCAAATTTATAATATAATGATTTTGTTAACATACTATATATAATAAACTTATAAATAGGAAAAAAAAATCACGCGCTCATTTTATATTTTCATTACCATTTTGCTTTTTTTTTTTTTTTAAATTTGTTTATTATTTTATTTTTCTATCTAATTTGTTTTCTAATATTCTTTCACTCATGATTTCATTCTATTTAAAATCCTATTTCAGGTTTGTGATATTCATTCTTATTTTATTTTCATATATAATTGTAAATATTCAATTTTGCATTTAATAGAAATTTGGGATTTTCTATTTTCAAAAGATTAAAAAATGGAATTATTAAAATTATAAAATTTAGAGACTGGAATCATGAATGTGACACTTAAAAGCAGGGGTAGCCCCAAAAAAAATCCAAGGGAAATATAAATACTATTGAATAATTTTTAATAATAAAGGAGGTCAATAAATGGAATTTCAAAAAAAATTGTTTTTTTTAATGGTCAGTTGCCCCCCTCTCCCTTCCTATAACTATAAGAACACAAATTTATTAATTGACCAAATAAGATAATTTAAATTTCAAATGAGTTTTTTAAATTATTTTTCGTTTCATATCAAACTTTTTTTTTTAATAATTATAGCTCTATCTATACACTCCCTGCTTATCATTTTTTTTTAAATATAAAGTATGAGGGTGAGCATTGAACCACACTCTTGAATATGAAACTACATGTTTTAACCAATGAGCTATGTCCGGATTGTAATTTTTTTTTCATAAAAATAAAATTATATATACATTTTGAATTGAAATTTACCTAATTATTATTATAGCTCTACCTGTAGTGTAGACTCCACGCTCCATCGTTTTGAATTGCACAACAAATTAGAAACTAAAAAATAAATCAGGTATTTAAAAAAATATATAAAATTTTTGGAAAGACAGAAGAAACTAAAATAGTTTTAAAATATAAGTCCTTAATCGTCTTATATAAATAAATGTTGTGTATTGATATTATAGACTTGCGTAAAGTAATGGTAAAAAAAAAAAAAAAACAGTTCTATTTATTTATCCTCATCTGTCATCCATAACTTCGGTGCTCCAACCCTTATCCATAACAGCTAGAGCACCTTTCTAATGGTATAAGTTACGATTTTGCTTCCAAAAAGAAAGACTTCAAAAAAAAAAAAAAAAAAAAAAAAAAAAAAAAATTAAAAAAAAAAAAAAAAAAAAAAAAAAATAAAAATTAAAAAAAAAAAAAAAAAAATTATTTTTTTTTTTTTTTTTAAAAAAAAAAAAAAAAAAAAAAAAAAAAAAAAAAATTATATTAAAAAAAAAAATTTTTTTTTTTTTTTTTTTTTTTTTTTTTTTTTTTTTTTTTTTTTTAAAAAAAAAAAAAAATTTTTTTTTTAATTTTTTTAATATAAAAAAAAAATTAATTTTAAAAAAAAATTAAATCAACTCTTATTCACCAGCATTAAAAAATCAAAAAATAAAAAACAAAAACAAAAATATTTACCTTAAACTTGATAAAGATAAAATTTTCACCCGTATAACTTTTAAAAACCTTTTTTTTTAGTAGTTATAAAAAAACACTTTTTTAATTCAGAAAGACTTTTAAACATTTATCCTACCATTTTCATTGTCCGGTGAAGACTATCTCTACATAACTTTCTTTTTTCTACTTTAAATTATTTAAATTGCAAATATCAAGTTTTATAAACGTTTTTTTTTCTATATAAAGTGATGGGGACGGATTGAATTGAATCACATTTTTGAATGTGAAATTACATATCTTAATTCTTAACTAATGGATTATTCCTGGTTATAAATTTTTCATAAAAAAATAAAACTATATACACATTTTTTATTTGAATTTTACCTAATTATGCACATGGTAGTTTGATGCACCATTCAAGGTAATTTCATTTAATAACCAAAAGCTTCACTTTATTAAAAATAAAATAAAACAAATACATAAATAATTTGTTAGATATTTTAGAAGTATTGTTAAGGTGGGGTCCAAATTGCACGTGATAGAGATGGGTGAGCCATGTGAGTTATACCGGTAGAAGGTCAAAAGCCTAAACTGGCGGTGGTCAATCCACGTGGCACCATTTCTATATCTGCTTTCCTTTTATATCATCTACACCCTATGTTCCCTGGAATACTCTAACGTGATAGCACGTGGCATTCAAATCACGTGCCTCGTCGACTTGCGGCAACGCACGTGGGAGGGGCGATAACCGTATTTTTTTCTTTTTCTTTCAATTGGAAATATCATCCATTTTATTGAGTACTATGACTATATCAAATAACTACATAGTTTGTCCCATCTTTAAAGTTGAAGAGCTCTATGTTGTTTTATTGGATAGTTTTGAGATATATGATTAAATGTAGGGGTGATTATTAAATAGTATATTTTTATATAGGGTAAAATATTCATTTGATCCCTGAGTTTTGGAGTTCGTGTCTATTTGGTCCCTATGTTTTCAATTTGTGTTTAAGTGGTCCATGAGTTTTGAGTATTGTGTCTATTTGGTCCCTGAGTTTTAAATATTATGTCTATTTGGTCCCTGAGTTTTAAATATTATGTCTATTTGGTCCTTGAGTTTTCAATTTGTGTCTAAATAGTCTTTGGATTATTAGAAATAAGTTTAATTCTTTCTTAATTTGTTAACTCATTAACATAATATCGACTTAACGGTGATATAAAATGTTTAATTAATCAAAATACTGACATGAGATTAATAATTATGTCAAATTTTAGGCCTAGATTGATGAATGATTTATTCCTATCTTCGTATTTTGACCAATTAAACATGTTATGTCAGCATTAAGTCAATAATATGATAAGAAGTTAACGAATACGTTAAATTATGCACCAATTAAACTTAAATTTCTAATAGTTATTGAAAATCTAGGGACCAAATAGACACAATATCCAAAACTCAGGGACCACCTTAGACACAAATTGGAAACGTAGGGACCAAATAGACACGACATCCAAAACTCAGGGACCACTTAGACGCAAATTGAAAACGCAGGGACCAAAAGTTCATTGAACTATAGTTCAATATTATATTAAACTAAAAAAAGGGAAAAAAATCAATAAATTCATTAAATTAACAATGAGAATAATAAATTTAGTTCAATATAATATTAAATCAAAATTATGTTATTTGGATAATTTTTAAAAAGTTCTAACAGCAGTCATTAATATGTAAAAATATGTTATTTGAGACAATTTCTTTTAAATTTATCTAAATTCACTAGTTTAAGCTTTTGAGTTTATTGGTGATTTAACATGATGTCAGAGAATAAAGTCTTGAGTTCAAACTTTTGTTGTGTAGTTTACTCTTATTCATGTGAATAAAAAAAACAATGATAAATTATAAGGCAATCAGTGATTACATGTACGAAATATCAATTAATATAATGAATCAGTGCAATCAATGATTGTGTATGATGAATTGATGATTACATGTGCGTAAATCATGAATACTTGCGTGAAACTAGTGGTAATTTTGTTTATATTATGTGCGTGAATTTAAGATTTATGCTATATTTGTAAATAAGTTTTTTAGCTATTATTTTTATAAATATTCGGTCTGATTCTGCTATACGTGGAAGATTTTTTTTTAATGTCGTATATAAATGCAAGAGATTTTAATCATATTTAATTAGCAAAGCTATTATATATTATATTATTATATGCAAATGTCCACCAAAACTTGTCTTTACATGGGCCTGGTTCTCTTTTCAAAAGGAACATGGGCCTCATTTTGTAGGACGAGTGGACGACTAATCTCAACTTGAGCCTAGGCCCAAGTCATACTAATTCTTTTACAAAAGTTTTCTATTTGACATTTTGAAGAGTTATGTCTCAAATATTTCTTTCAAATTTTATCTATTTCTCTAGAAATGGTCTTGGTTGGGTAGTAATTAGGGATTGAAAATTTAAATTTATATAAATAGGTAATTTTGTACAATATTTTATTTCATGTTTATTTAGAGGGATATGCTTAAAAATAATTATATGTAGATGCAGTCATTTTTTTTTCAAATGGGGCATTTATTAAAATAACCCATCTTTTACGGCCACCAAAAAGCCTGATATTTGGTTTGATGACATCCGTAATTTTTAGTTAATGGATGAATTTAATCGTATATTTGTTTTAATAGAAGTTTATGATTTTATTTCTCTTGAATTATTGAAAATCTTTTATTAGAGAGCGAATAAAATTTCACATAGATTAGGGAAGGAGATAATCATGGATATATAAGCGGAATGATATATGTCTATTAATATAAGATGTCCTAGGTGAAATCAAAAGTAAAATCATGCGGGTTTAATCTAAAGTGAACAATATTATATCAATTTTGAGTTGTGAAGGCCCATTATCCCTTAATATATTTCCTTATTTGTTAAAGCATAAAATTACTCTATTGACTAAAGAGACAATTTGCAATTGGGTTGATAGGTTGTTAAGATAGTATTTCCAACCCAAATTTATTAATACAACAGAACTCAAGACCTTGAAGATAGAGTGCAATCAAAACTGCAAAAAAACCAATCATATTCTATTTTAGCCTATCGGTTCGATTCGGATCACTCAAAGAAAATCGAGTACATACCGAATTGAACCGATGATGATTTTAAATTTGTTATTTTTGTATTGATCAAGTAGTAAATTTGTAAAAAAAAAGTGGTTTTGGATTGATTTCATTAGGAAAACTTTGTTATTAGATCAATGTTTTTTTGCCCATCTCATGAAAAATTCAGTTATATATTTGTGATAAAAATGATATCAAATTGATTTTTGTTGAATATAGAAAAGAAAAGAAAAAACATCAAGTCCCAGACCCGACCTAACACAAAAAACCATTCGGCCCACACAAGCCAGGGTCAAATTGAAACTTAAAATGAAAAGCGATAACCGGTTCGGTCTCCTTTCAGTTTTGCAGTGTCTTTAGTTCGGTTCTTTCATGCAACTCTCCTCATTATGGGTTCAGTTTCGGTTATTGTCCAAATTGATAATAAATGAACCATTAACACCTCAACTTGAAGAACGAGCCATCTAATATGTTTCCAGCATTGGAATTAAAAAAAAAAAGCAATAATAATAATAATACCAAAATAAGACTAAACAAAATATTTTACCCCATATATAAGATATGATAGAATAACTATTTTTGGCCTCTTAAAAAAATTATTCTTAAACTTTTAATAGAAAATATATCACAATTTCGTTACTTCTATAAATATTTATGGGTGAAACCAACTCTGTCTGGTTTGGTTTTCTAACCGAACTACTAAAACCGGACCAGCAAAATGACTTCTATAGGATTTGAACCTGCCTTTCCATTGAGGAAAATATAAGCATGTTGACCAACTCTTCCATGCTTACAAGATACAAACAACCAATAGATTAGCAAAGTAATATACTTTTCCGGTTTTAAATCGAACCAGAATCAATGGAACTAAAAACGGTTCAGTTTTCGGTTTTTCAATTAAGAAAACCGAAACGGTTTGGTTTTCGGTTTTTTTTCCACCCAATATACGCTCTATTAACAAAAAAATCAACACAAACCTATATACACAAACACATCCACAAAATGATATATTGAAATCTAACCATATATGTATATATATAAAAGATTCAAACAACATAACAAGATAAAGTCAACTTAATTATAAGTAAAAATACATGAGAAATCTCAAGTCAGTTTCTGCTAAACTTCGCTGCCGGTCGCCGTTGGCCGTTGGCGACAAGTAGGAGTTAAACTTACATATATACGAGTCTATTTTCTCATACTAAAAAACATTATATTTTTAATAAATAATATTTAGATACTGATTAGTTAAGGAGAAGTTCCTTCTAACTTTTCTATATGTAAAAGTCTCTGTCAATATCTAAATATCTTTCTTTTTTAATTGACTAACATTCGATCACAAACATCCCTCGTGATGGCCGGAATACAACTGGAGGTCCTCCCAATCCTTCCATTCCGATGACTTCCATTTTCTCTAGGACTAACAGACTTAGCTCTGCTTGAACTTTTCCTCAAAATCACTTTAATGGCATTAGCTTGATAAAGAACAGGATAAGCCCTTTCAAGCTTATTAAACTTAACACATGCATTCATATGTTCATTCAAAGCTTCCTCTCCTTTCCCTCCATTCTTCTCCATCTCTTCCTTCACTGCTTCTGCACATAATCCACATATCAGTTTCCCCATGAACTTGTCTCGTATCATGTGTATGTATTCGGCGGTGCATTCTTCCGATAAGCTGCAGCATTCGCATTTGACGTCTTCGACTTCAGAGATTGTCGGTAGCTCTCCGACAACGTTGTCGATGACTTCTTTGCTTAGCTCAGATGATATGTCTGATATTGTTCTTTGGAGACCTTCCATGGAAAGAATTGATGGCTTGGATTCATGATAGGTGGTTTGTGATAGAGTGGGAGACATTGAAGAAGAAGAAGAAGCTTAGAAAGATGATTATTTTATTTGAGGGATATTTGATGCAAAAATGGGATGGAGACAATTTGCTAATTTATATAGTTTTGAGATAATACTGAAAAATAAAAAGATTTATTAGTGAAACAACAGAGAGATGATAATTTTGCTGATTTAAAAGAAGTATTAACATCACGGGAATTATGGCCAATGCACATTATATGAAGGAGAGATTGGATTCACATGTATCTTGATAATGGTTGAGTGGAAGGGCTTTTAATAGTGAAGGATTGTAATGGAAATCTATAATGTTTAAAATGTAGTGTTTTTTTTTTAAAGTTTATCCCAATTTAATCACATTTAAACTTAATTTATGATAGAAAACTTGATTTTTCAAGTATAACCTCATAGTACAATAATATATCTAATTAACGTGGTTTAGGTTTCTGAAGCTCAACCCAATCCACCGCATCCCTCCTTGTTAAATAACCTTTAAGGTGGCATTTACTTTGATTCGTTTCACATGTTTCTACTCTACATGAACTACTATAATATGTAATCTTACTTTTTTAAATCAATAGATACATCAAATTTAGTATTCAATAATCTTATAAAACACGAACGCGAGCCTCTTACAAAATTTTAACATTAGTTACTAGATTTACCTCTAATAAAAATTTGTGTGATTAAAATAGAATAAAAATTAAAGGGAATAAAAACTGAATTAAAATGGATATTCTTTGAGATTGGACCCCCCAAAAAAAAAATACAATCTAAAGGGGGAAAGTTGCTTCACTTTTTTTTTAAAATGCTTTTACTTTTGGCTTTTGGGTGGGTAAAACCAACTTTTTGATTCAATTGAATGTAAAGGGCTGTATTGTTTAGACTTTAGTGTCACGGTCTAACTGTGTAGTGAACTGACCTTTTAAGCCAAAATTTAATGTATGCTGATGACTCATTAAAGTGTACACTAAAGTGATGAAAAAATTTAAGCATCATTTTAAGTGGTGTAGTTAGAAGAAAGGTGTCATTTATGGATGAAAAAATAGGGTAAAATGTAGGGCTATTATCACATATACCCAATCTCGAGTCTCAGTTTTCAAAAAAACCACAAACATTGAAAAATATCAAAATTACCCAACACATAATTAACCCATATTTTGTTTATGAAAATTTGATTATAATTGATATATTATTTTTGTAAATTTATATTATTGATATAAATTTAATACTAGAATTTACATTGCTGATAAATTATTGTTGTAAAATTACATCAATGATATATCATTAAATTAATAGAATATATAAAAATGGGTAAATCTGATATAAACATGAAAGTGTGGCATATATGAAAACAAAACTTAAAAGTTGGCTACCACGCATAATTTTCCTAAAATGTAAATAAAATTGTTGTGGTTTTTGTCAAATGCATAAACACCCTATGTAGTTTGAAAATGATAAATCATATCCTTATAGTTCTAAATTATTCTATGAGACCTCTCCCCTTTAACTTCATTAATTTTATTTTAGCCATAATTTATTCGTTTAAACTCTGGTTTAGATTATTCAAAATATTTTAGAATCTTCATTTCGAGCTCTACATTATGCTCAGTTCAAAACTTCTAAATCATTAGTAACCAAAAGTGTTAATGGTATAAATCATACCTAGTATTTTGATGATGATAAAACTCTTTTATTTTTTTTTAACAATTTTAAAGTTTTGAAGTGACCACAATGTAGAGCTTGAAACGAGGATTTCAAAACATCTTGAATCATTCAAATCGGAGTTCAAACGAAGAATTCATGACTAAAATAAATATTATGACAATGAAAGGGAAGGGTCTCATTGAAATAAATTGAAACTACAATGTATGATTTGTCATTTTCAAATCATACAGAGTGTTCATACATTTGACAAAAATCACATAGGTGTTATTTATATTTTACCCTTTAAAAATTTAACACTCAATTCTCTACTTTCTATAAAAAAAATTGACTTTGATTGTACAAGTGTTTTTAAAAAGTGAAAATTATATTTTAAAAATGAGCATTTGCAAATCTAGCGAGTGTTTTTTAGTAATAAAATAACAGCTCTAAAAAATATTTGTAAATGTATTAAATTTTGATCCAGTGAATCAGTAACAAACATTGAATTACATTTTTTTACACTAAATTTATCATTGATTAACATAGTAAAAATGTTATATTTACAAATATTTTTTAGAGTTAATATTTTTACAAATATTACATCAAAATCTGTTACCAGAAATTTTCTTTTTTTAAAATGGGGTATAAATAAGTTTAATTGTTATAAAAACAAAAAAAACAATATGAAATTATTATAAAATGGAAATAGAAGTGGATAAATTTTAATTCGTATTGATAACTTCCACTGCGGAATAATAGTACTATGAATTTAAAATAAAGTGGATCATTGAACCAAATACAAATGTAAAAAGGTCTCTCACGTGACTTTTTTTTTTTGATCGTATTCTCATGTGACTTTAACTTAAGAATTGTGATCGATCAAAAAAAACAAAGAAAAATAAAAACTTAGGGCTTTTGGAGAGATTTTTAAATAAAATCAAACTCAATAAATGAATTTTCACCTACGTAGTAAAGTAAAATGAATTTGACCAAATATTAAGTAATTATGTTCAATGTAATCTCTTGAGTTGTCAATATTGATTTTTTTATACAAAATCTTGGGGTGAGGATTGAAGTGCTCTCTTGAGACCGGACTACATACCTTAACCAATGATCTATATCTTATTCTATTGAAAAAATAAATAAAATTATTTAAATGAATTATATCTACTTTTCAAATTAAATAAATGCTTAGAGCTTGTTTATTAATATTATTTGTTTCTAAATTTTCAGAAATAGGGTTGAATATGTTATCTATTTTCCATTTCTTAAAAGTGTATAAAATAAAAAAATAATTTAATTTAATCAGCTCCTGTTTCTTGTTAAGGTTTACAAAATATTAATAATTTTTTTTTTCCAGCTCATGAATTACATATCAAATGTCATACACCAACAATTATATATATTAAATACAATTGAAAATATTTCTAAAGATAAACAAAGTTTTATTTATTTATTCAGTTTGTTGAAACATACATAAATGATAAAATTTATCTTAACTTAATAGTTCATATTTTGGATATATTGATGATTTAATATAGTATTAAAACATGAGATTTTGAATTCATATTTTTGTATTGTTATTTGCTCCTCATTTCTTAATATTTCAAGTATTTGGGTCTCAAGTAAATATTTGAGCCCACACGAGGTGTTCAGAAATACATAAATGTTTAATTTATTAATGTTATAGAGTTTTTGTTTATTGGTGATTTAACAAGTTCCCTATGATTTGGGTCTATTTAATTTAGTCCTTATTATTCTAAAAATTATAATTTAATTTTTAGTTTGGCTGATTCTATTCTAATTTAGTTCTTGTACTTTTAAATTTTTAATTTAATTCTTATAATTTGATAGACACTTATGAAATGTTCCTGTCATTATAAAAAAATTAAGCAAGCACATTTTATGTGTCGGTTTTCTATGAATTTGAGATTGACATGATAAAGAATAGATTACTTTGTAATATAAATATAATATTTTTAGGTTTAAATTTGATAATCGAATAAATATTTTGTGAGTTTTTATCCCTTACACTAAGAAACGGGTTCATCATAAAATCAAAACTAACCCACAGATTGCACAACGATTGTATAAAATTTGTGGCCACACCTTGCCAGTCCCTTTTCCATTAAACAATGAACAAGGGACCCTTTCAATGCTCACCAATAGTTGATCTATTGTGATTGATGACCTAAATTGAACCAAGCACTTGTCCTCCTACTTCCCAAAATGTTTTCATAATATACGGTATATGACCTTTTTACAATTTTGTTGATAATATTTTAAAAAATTAATTTAGTCCTTGATATTTTAAAATGTGACGTTATAAAAATGTCAATTTAGTTCTTAATATTTTAAAATGTTTCAATTTCGTGACGTTAATAACGTTTGAAGTTTTTAATGGGAAGTGATGTGCGTTTTTAGAGGAAAAAAATATATATATATTTAATGTATTGACCTGATTTAGTAAAATATTTTCGTAAAAAATTCCCGTTAAAACTTTGAATTGTGTTAATAGTCCAGGATGAAATTGAAATATACTATAACATAAAGGATTAAATTGTAATTTTTGAAACATTAGAAACAAAATTGGAAAAAAAAAATCATATACATCACGAACTAAAAGTTATATTTAGCCCAAAAAAAAAACTGAATATTTATCAACATTTTTATAGTCAAAGATTAAACACCACATGAGCGAAAAATTGCAACCTCTCCATTATATAATTTTAGATATTACATAATAATAAGATTGCAAATAATTGATTCTCAAATATTTTCTTCATTAGCTTTGGTAGTGAATATAAGTATATATTTATTGATTTATTACAAGAGATCTAACTAAAAAAAAATATCATAATAAAACTGCAAAGAATAAAAAAAAGTATACATTTATAAATTTATTACAAGAGATCTAATTACCTTCTAACAAGTTAACTACTCTCATAACAATTAAGCTAACTAAATAATTGGAGCTCTTTAATGAATTGTCTTAACACATCAAATCAAATCATAAGAGATATTCAAACCTTTAAATTTATAAAAGAAAATATTGATGTTTAATTAATTGAATTATGTTTAGACTGACAAGTTGGAAGTAATTAATTTTTATTTTTTTAAAATTATTGTTCTCTTCAACCTCTCAATAAAGTTAAAGAAAAACAGTTTTTTTTTTAATAATAATTCAATTTCTGTCTCATAATTTGCTTTCTTATTGCAAGTTGGCCATTTCTCTGTCTTGGAAACTATTTGGTGCAAATTGTGCCAAGAATGAGAAACGTAGACCCATGAAAATGTGGGAACCATCGATAAGAATTGCAAACTTTATGAGCTATTCAAATTGCAATTATGGAACCTTCTTTTTATCTTCTCTTCCCATATGGCCGCCCTGCCTTGACTATTAATACGTGCCCATCGCATCGCATCAATTCCTTTTTGGGTAAAATACCATTTTCGTCCCTGAACTTTACATCTGGTTTCGTTTTCGTCCCTGAACTTTCAAAAAAGATCAAAATCGTCCCTGAACTTTCCAAATCGTTTCGTTTTCGTCCTTCCGTCCATTTTTCCGTCTGGTCATTAACAGAGGATGATGTGGCGTCTTAACGTGGCTTTTTTAATAATATTTTAATATATTTTTCAATTTTTTTAATCTCTCTCTTCCTTTTCTCTCTCCTCTCCCCCTTTCTCTCTCCTCCATGGTCATCTTCTTCCCCTCTTAGGCAAATAATCTTCTTCCCCTCCATGGTCATCTTCTTCCACATCTTCTCTCCCTTTCTATCCGACGACAAGGCCCTGCCTAACCCCACCGGATCCCCTTGCGAAGATCGCGCCACCAACGCCCGGCTTGGCTACAATTCCACACGTGGTGCGGCATCCCCACCTCCAGGCCAATGCAGTAGCGCATTTTCTTCGTTAGCAACCGTGGCCGGAGCGAATGCCTTCACGGCAGGAGAAAACCGGTTCCTGGTTCGGAGGTAACGACAAGCGTTCTGGATGGAAGGGATAAGTTGCATCCAAGAGAAGGGGTTTAGGGCTTGATAGAGGAGTCAAGGAAAAGCCATGGATTTCGATGGAGGTTGATAACAGATCGCCATGGTAATAGCTTAAGGATCCGACAAATTGTCGAGAGATGAAGACTTCAATTTCGAGGCTTTTGATTCATCAGGCGGAGCGGGGAGTTAGAGACGAGGTTTAAAGCGAGAATGAGCTTGAGGAAGGGTTTCCATGGCTGAACTGAAATTACCATTTGAGGCTTGTTTTTATCATAGTGAGGTTGAGGAAGGGTTAGTAATGATGGGCTTTATGGTTAGTAACGATGGAGAAGAAGAAGAGGGGAAGAAGATGACAATGGAGGAGAGAGAAAGGGGGAGAGGAGAGAGAAAAGGAAGAGAGAGATTAAAAAAATTGAAAAATATATTAAAATATTATTAAAAAAAGCCACGTCAGCATGCCACATCAGCCTCTGTTAATGACCAGACGGAAAAATGGACGGAAGGACAAAAACGAAACGATTTGGAAAGTTCAGGGACGATTTTGATCTTTTTTGAAAGTTCAGGGACGAAAACGAAACCAGATGTAAAGTTCAGGGACGAAAATGGTATTTTACCCTTCCTTTTTTGTTATAACTTTAGTTAAGTTGCTCTTTTTATTTCCAAGCTTATCTATCATTTTTTATCTAAAATTATTCGATGTACCATTATCACTGTTGTGGGGTGAAATTGGATTACACGTGGAATTTTACAACTTGACAAAATTTGTCTACGCACCTCGTCTGACCGCAGTACTTAGACATCTCGTCTGACCTCAGTACTTGAGCACCTAGTCTGACCGTGGTACTTGAGCACCTGGTTTGACTGCGGTACCTAGTCATAAAGTTCACACATCTGAAAAGACCTAATTACGCAGTCTCCAACATAGACCTACATATTTAAACCGAATGCAAGTGTCCAATTGGAAACGTAACCCAAAAGCAACACGTAACTGAGAAGCAACACGTGGTCCAATCGTGACGCGGCATGTGACACGATGATGTCATCAACATAATCTCCTATAAATAGGAGAAGAAATTCATTCATTAGGTAATTAATTTCTACTACTATTCTCTCTGACATACTAGCTCTGCTTGCTCTGACTTTAGCATCGGAGGATGTTAGGCCGGCACCACACATGTGCTCTTTTTCTTTCCTGTGCAGGTATCTACTTAGCACGCCGTCGAAGCAACGCACTACCTCCGACTCGTCCCATATATTAAGTTCGTTGCATACGTGGAAGCTCTCTATTTTTACGCAATAACAATCACAATGTGACTTCTTACTCATAAATTATTGGATATACATAATTATCACACACCCTTCTATCAAAAATATAATAGATACAATTAATTATAAGTACGGAGCCACGTTATGTCAGTAATATTCTATAATTTGTCTTATACCTACTCGTTTGTTGGTTGGTTCATAGTTTTCTTTTTACTATAGAAAATAATTCTCATAATTTGAATGAAACGGATAAAGTATTTGAGAAATTGTTTAGTAGAACACTTTTTTTTAGAAAAGGATAATAACTTAATTTTTTAAAAGAAATGTAAATTTGAAATTTGTGACTAAAAATGTTTATAATATATATATATATATCCAAAGTTGGGGTTGCATTTGGGGAAAATATTAAAATGAAATTGTTAGAAGATTGGTATGAAAGGCAACCACAAATATTAGGAAAGGTCTCCCCCATTACATCTACACCCGCGTTAGCCGCTCAACGACCCTCCACCTAAGCCGCATTTCTATTTGTCAAAATTTTCAAAATTTAAAGCAATCCATTATTTTACAAAACTGTATTTTTTTTATCACTTTACAAAACTATTTTAAAATATATGACCGTGGCCTTTTTTTTCTTTTTTCTTTTATTTATTACACTTTATGATTTAACATTTTATTAAATAAGTTTAATTGTATTTGTAGAAAACATTAGAAAAAATAGATATGTAATTATTATATTTATAATTTTCTCTTTGATATGATTTTTTTTCTTAAATATTATATTTTATATATGTATTTCTATTTATGTCATAATTTTTTACTTTTTATTTAAATAAAACAAATATTTTATTGAAATTAAACAATTAAATTATATTGAAACTAGAAATAGATTATCGGGTGGAAAAAAGAGAGAAATAGATTATTATACTTAAATGAACAATTGATATATAATAAAATAAGATGTTTAATTCCTAAAAACTCATTTCAAATGATAATTATTCAGCGTGAAACAAAAGTTAAAAGAGTAAATATTAAAAGTCAATTATACATCTACTTATTGAAATAGAAGTGATATATTATTTTAATAACAAATTTAAAATTATACTGTATAAATAATTTCATTTTTTTTCTATTATTAGATAATCCCCTAAACAAAAATAGGGAGTTTTGTATTCTAAATAAAAATTTAAATTAGATGATACATAACCTCTAATTTTTTTATTTTTTTTTGAAACAACATAACCTCTATTTTTTAACATAGATGATATCAATTCGTTAATGATTAACATTCAAATATATAAATTTTAACTTCTCAAACTAATTATATTTTAGATAATAAACTATATCTAGATACAAAATTATTTCCACATACATATTTGAATGTTTCATACTATTTTTAATTAAAGAATTATTTTTAATTAAAGAATATAAACTGACCTTGGTAAATTGAAAATTCTCAATTTCTAAAACGAGTTTTTTTATTTACTTATTTAAAATTCTAAAATTATTAAATTAAAGTGCGAAAAAAACCATCGTTTACACCGTCACAAACCACACAATATTCAAAACGTCAAAAGCTACGCTGTATAATTAACTTCCGGGTTACGTATCCAACCAGATATCCAATACCCGACCCGAAAATAAATTATTCCCTGTACTCAATTACAAAGTATCTCAACTCCAAGAACCGATCTGAACCATCAAAATGTGTGCCTACACTAAATCAACAGACCAGATTTAATCAAATTAATAAAATCATCATTTCCGCGTTTATTTTCTTGAACCAGAAAATAAATTCCCTTGGGGTCTAAAAAAAACTCCCTTCGTTGTTTTCCAAAAAATTTGATTTTGATTTTGATTTTGTCTCACCTGTCTTGTCCAAAAATCCGAAATATAACCTCTCTGTAATTTCCCACGCGTCTCACGCGCCGCCATGTCGTCGGCCGAAATGGACCAGTTGACGTCCGGTGCAAGCAACCGGATTATTCCAATTCTCAGAAACGTACGGACGTTTCTCGTTTTCATTCACACCTTTTTATTCTCTCTTCTTCTTTTCCTCCTCCCTCGCCGTCGCCGGTCTTCGACGCAGTTGTCAACGACCTCTCCGTCGTCGTCTTCGTCTGCTGTTCAGTCTTCTTTGAAGAAGAGGAGATTGGTTTGGAGAAGAGAGGAGGAAGATACTTTGACAAGGAGAGCTTTGGCTGAGGGTTTGGAAATGGGTAAGAATTCCGGCGACGGCGATGTCGAGTTTCATTCCCGTTGGAGTACGTCGCTGTTTTACGGCGTTAGGAGAAACGCTCTGTTTTGCCGGTCGTGGTCGCCGGAATCCGGTGAATTGAAGTAAGGTTTAAGAATTTGTTGTGAATTATTGGTTGCTTTTGATTATTTGTTTGGTGAAATTAAATATGCTTAGAAATAATTTTTTGGGGGTTTACCAAAAATTGATAAATTTAGGATAATAGAGGATTATAATTAACTATCTTGGTTCTGTCTCTTAGTAAAAAAAATCAAAATATTACGTTACAAATTGAGTGAGTGGAGGCTCGAACTATTGATCAAATTAGAGAACACTAATGTTTAATCAGTTGAGCTATGCTCGGGTGACTATGACGTAGTGTGATTGATCCATGGAAGAGGTTTGATTAGTAACTTTTCTTTGATGATCACTTTATCTTTGTGCTGGATCATATGCTATAATATTATGTTAGAATGGTTAGGAGCTGCATTACATGGAAGGATAAAGAACCTTTCTGTCCCTAGCTCCTTTTTTTTTCCTCTTTAAATATGCTTGCAAAGACATTTTTCTTTAGATGATGTAGAATTGTTTAGTAACTTTGGCTGATTTAAAATTATTCGAGGGATCTTTACCCTTATAAGTTTAGGATATCAGAGGATTCTATTAAAAAAAAAAAGATATCAGAGGATTATAATCTTCCTTGGATGTGACTGCTATTTTCTTGAAGTGTTATGCTCTACATTTTTTTAAACGAGGTGTTATCACTTCAGCTGCTATATTTTTATCCTTCTTCAAATGAGTGTTAGACATAATACCTTTATCGTCTGCTATTTGGCATTCCGCATGATTTTTTTTTAATTGATTGCTTGTTATCTATTTTCTCATTGTAACTTCTATTGATGTATATTTTTCAGGGGTATTTTGATCATCATACATGGGCTTAATGAGCACAGGTATTCTTATATTCTTTTTAATGTCGACGGATTTTTGCTGTCATGACTTGTAGTTTCGGTTTATTTTTCAATTTTCAAATAATTTATTTGGTGTTTGGTGTTTGTTTGCAGTGGAAGATATGCTCCTTTTGCCACCCAACTGAATTCTTGCAACTTTGGCGTTTATGCAATAGACTGGATAGGTACATACATGTATTGTTTATCCTTTTTTTCGGCTAGGTATAGTCGAACATGATAAGAACAGCTGTCTGATGGCATGATATATGTTGCAGTTTCTGTTTGGATTTCTTCATAATATTTTACTCCTCACCTTCAGATTTGTTTGTTGCAATTCTATGTAGACCTCTTTTGCAGCACCCGTGCTAGTTTATCATTTCTGTATATGTTATAGATCCCCTTTTTTTTCGTTAGAATGGTGTTTTTATTCTTTGGGCTTGCAGATAGTATAGGGAAAACCTCACTTTTCTGTGCCTATCCCTCCATGGAAATGGTGATTCTTATTTTAGTTTCTGACAAATAAATCCTTCTACTGAAATTTGATGTCTTGTTCTTATTGTAGGCCATGGTGGGAGTGATGGATTGCATGGATTTGTTCCCTCGCTTGACCATGTTGTGGCTGATACTGTAAGTTCACGACTAGCCAATATTAAGATTTTCATTCACCTGCTGTGTAATTTAATCTGTGTAGATTAATCAGTATTAGAAAAGCAATACAATCCTTTAATTTCATATGCAAACTTGTATTTCTGTTTTAGTGCAATTTTTTTTGGTTTGAGTCATTTTTTACAGTACTAAAACATTCATTTTGTGAATCATTATGACACTCTTCTTTACGACATCGAATTATTTCTCTTAGGAAGAAGTGTAGATTTTCATTCAGTTTCCCTTTTTCAGACTGTGAAATTGTTTTAACATATAATCATTTGGGAAGCTAATGTCTATAATATTCTGTTCTGCAGGGGGCATTCTTAGAAAAGATTAAATCTGAGAACCCTGGAATACCATGCTTTCTTTTTGGACACTCTACCGGAGGGGCCGTTGTTTTAAAGGTCAGCCAAGATAACTCAAATTACTTCCCAACCCAACCAGTCTTGCTTGGCTCTTCTGCATTATGAAATCAGTTTTTAACTTTTGACTTTTTACAGGCCGCTTCGAAACCTCACATAGAAAAAATGGTGGAGGGAATTATACTGACTTCACCAGCTTTGCGTGTTAAGCCAGCGCATCCTCTTGTTGGGGTAATTAATTACTTTCTCTTTCTCAAGTTGAATTTCGCTCAAAAGCCAATCCCTGTTTATAAAAACGCCTCTGTCAAACATAACCCGTGTTCTAATGCTTGCGTCGTGTAGGCTCTAGCTCCAATTTTTTCCATGGTTGTTCCAAAGTTCCAGTTCAAAGGTGCAAACAGAAGAGGCATTCCAGTTTCAAGGGATCCTGCAGCACTCTTGGCAAAGTACTCTGATCCATTAGTATATACCGGACCAATCAGAGTTCGAACAGGCCATGAGATACTTCGAATTTCATCATACTTGATGCGAAACTTCAAATACATTACTGTCCCATTCTTTGTTCTTCATGGAACAGCTGACAAAGTCACTGATCCACTAGCTTCCCAGGATCTGTATAATGAGGCAGCTTCCAAGTTCAAAGACATAAAGCTCTATGAAGGCTTCTTACACGACTTGCTTTTCGAACCCGAGAGGGAGGAGATTGGTCAGGATATAATCGATTGGTTGGAGAAAAGGTTAAAATCCAGCCTTGAAAATGGCAATAACCTCTTGTAATACTGTTATCCCACAAGGGAAAAGGAAGTTGAGGGACTTGAAGAAAATAATTTAATTTATGTTTGTTTTAGGGGATTTGTATAGATAGAGCTTCCAATAATTCCAAAACTTATCTTTTGGTGGGAGTTAGTTATTCCATACACTTAATTATTTTTATCTGAATTATTCTTTTAAACTTTCTACTTGAAATGATAGGTATGGAAAATACGACAAAAAGTGTAATGTGCTGAGGATTTTCCCATTGTTGGAAGCTGGAAGCCGACAAGTCGATACTGCCTTTTTTTTTTTAAGTAGAATCACTCTTACAATTTCTGTTATTTACTTCGTAGCCAAATTTTGAAGATAAACTAAGCGGATTGGGACCAGGTTTTAACTGTTGTTTTCAATTTTTAATTAAAAATGACTTTTGAAAATAAGTATCGTGTTTTGAAAATGATAATATTCTTGATTACTCGAGATTTACTAGTTGGGGATTTTGAAAGGTATAATGATTTTTAAAATTATAATTTTAATAAGTCATTACCTTTATCATCTGTACCTTTGATACATATATTTTTAAAAGTTTTATTTTAATTCGTCTCGTTCAGAGTAATTTTATATACACTAGTTTTTTAGCACGTGTGTTGTACGTTATTTTTAATTTTTAATTTTTACTTTTAACATGTTATATATATATATATATATTAAACAAACATATCTATTATCTTCTTTTCATCGAATGTTTCTTCCATATCTGAGAATTAACTAAATATATAGGGAAAGTAAAAAATAGAGATTGTTTATATTGATTCTCATATTAGATGTTATTGATAACTCAATATTTTGATTAACATTGAGAAATGACTTTACTACTTCCTTTTGTAGATCTTTTTTAAAAATATGTTTCAATCTCGATATAGTTTTTTTTATACAACACAACTATGATTTGAGTTTCCTTGTAAATCAAGAGATATTAGTATGATTTTTTATATACTCGTACATTTAATAAAGAAAACATAAAGAGGAAAAATAAATATACCTACTTCAACAATCAAAATCGATTTCAACAATTCACCAAACCTCGGTTGCCCGTACACGACTCTACCACTTCTCTTCGAAGTAGTGCCACTTTGATTTACATTGATAAATAAAAAGACAAACAAATTTACATTGATAAAATCCAACAAAATTTTGACTAAATCATGTGCTCCGTCGTTCATATATAGTTATACTTACAAAAAGAAAGTTAACATAATTAAATGAAATCTTAGAGTAAGACAATTTGATATTCATCAGAGAAAATATTCAAAACCAGGAGGAGAATTTTAATGATACAATGTGAAAACCAAACATAGCTAGATAGAGATAGAGACGATCGATTCTTCCTTCCGAAATAACAATTCCGCTTCTTCTAAAGTATTACTCACACTCTCCATTTGAATAATCATTTGTCATCTTCATTATTTGTACCTCAATTATCTTTCTAAAAAGCTCTCTTTCATCTTCCACTCCTACTTATCCTTCAACACTTTGCTCCTTTCCTTACAAGCCACAAATCCAAACCCTCTAATTTTCTCTATTTATATAAATGACATGTGTAATGAAATAAATATATTAACCCACCAATATATTTATAATATCTATATAATTTATTAGGTAACTTATCTTTTGTCAGCCAATGGTCATGTAAGAATACTAAAAGATCTATTTTTTTTAAATATCAAAAGTCATTAACACGTCTAGTATTAATTATTGGTTAGTAGAAAACTAACCATTAACAATTAATTACTTGCAAGGAAAGAAAAAAACAATTAATTACTTGAATTGGTAATATTTAAACAATATATTTTTTTTTTGAGATATTACATCAAATTGGGGGAGGGGGAACTCGAACCTTCGACCTCAAGGGGAAGGGAGTAGGTGCCTAACCGATTGAGTTATGCTCTCGTTGGCATTTAAACAATATATATTAACCACAATTAAAACTTAATAATTAATATGTCCTTTGGTTTTCATATTCTTAAAAAAAATAATTTAATATTTAAATTATCAAAGAAATAAAAATAACAATATGAGGTAGCAATTCATTATCTAAATTGAACATTTTTTTCTCAAATTAATGAATACAATAGTAGATGAATATTTTAGTTTTTTTTTTTTTAAATTGTTGGGTTGGATTTTGAATTAAAATAAGGGTAAAATACGTTTTTGGTCCCTATAGTTTCACTTTGGTTTCATTTTCGTCCCTGTAGTTTCAAAATTGACTTTTTTCGTCCCTGTATTTTCCAAAACCCACTTTTTTCGTCCTTCTGTTAACTTTTCTGTTAGTTGACTATTAGTCATTGGTGAC
The DNA here is from genome assembly GCA_028015215.1 of Gynostemma pentaphyllum. Classification (NCBI taxonomy): domain Eukaryota; kingdom Viridiplantae; phylum Streptophyta; class Magnoliopsida; order Cucurbitales; family Cucurbitaceae; genus Gynostemma; species Gynostemma pentaphyllum. The sequence continues at coordinate 44,771,937 of CM051350.1, read as the reverse complement.
ATGGTATTTTTAATGACGTGGCAGGTTGACTTGATTTTTTTATCAATATTTTTAAATGATGTGGCATTTTAGTACTTTAAAACAATATTTTTTTATTGATTTTAAAATTATCATCTCTCATCTCTCATAACTTTCTCTCTCTAACCAGATCCCTCTTTCTCTTACGAACCACTCTTCCTTCTTTTGATCGAATTCATGGATTCTCAAGCAAAACTCTCCTCCATCCCTTGCTTGTATCATCTCATAGAGGAACGCTTCTGGGTTGGTGTGAGGAAGCTTGACGTGTTCTGGGCAGGTTTTGTGGGATAGTTTTTTGAAAATCGTAGATCTGGCCGAGGGAGAGGTTTCCAAAGGTTTCTGGTTGAAGGGGATGGTAGAGGAAGAACTGTTGGCTGGTACCGTTGGCTCCTATTTCGCACTGAAACCCTAATCCCAATTCTCATCTTTCTCCAATGGCTTGCACCATTGATTTCTGTTGCTTGGACGAGGGTTTCTTGGGGAAAACCTACAAACGAAAGCGAGAAGCTCAAAATGCCCTAAACATCAACCCTGAAAATGACGGCAATGCTTCCATGGAAATCGACGACTCCTCTTTTCCACCGCCGGCAAAGCGATCGGCGATTCCTTCATCTGAAAATTCTGACAAACCGATCTTCGGAAAACCCAGCTACAACGGCGTAATAGCTGGTAGGGTTTCGGGAAGAAATTGGAAACAGCCAAGGAAACATAGGGCTTCTGCTCTTCAGGTAAGCCGAAAAGGAACTACGTCCGAGGAGATAGATAGGCAGAACCAGTCTGGTTAGAGAGAGATAGAGAGGAGAGAGAAAGTTATGAGAGATGAGAGATGATAATTTTAAAATCAATAAAAAAAATATTGTTTTAAAGTACTAAAATGCCACATCATTTAAAAATATTGATAAAAAAATCAAGTCAACCTGCCACGTCATTAACAATACCATGTCACCAATGACTAACAGTCAACTAACAGAAAAGTTAACAGAATGAGGTACTTCTGTGATCAATAGAAGTCGTGGCGCCACTTGTTCATGTCTCGAATCAGTACATCAAGGGAGTTTCCTAAAGTTCCTAAAATATTCAGGTATCGCACTGATACCGTTAATTTATAGGAAAGTTATGAATTCCATCTCGTGAAAATGAGTTCTCAGCTACTTATCTAGTCATGTTCCCAAAACAGGAGTGTATTGAGCGTTCTTACAGATCGCTCTCAACTATGTGAATCAAAGAACATAACTCCACAAATAGGAGTTTGCATTTCACTCAGGATTGAGATCTATCACGGTTGATAAACTTAGTTTGATATTCGATCATTTCTCGTAAACGGTACTAAGGAGAAATTTGGGTTTTGGAAAGTACAGGGACGAAAAAAGTCAATTTTGAAACTACAGGGACGAAAATGAAACCAAAGTGAAACTATAAGGACCAAAAACGTGTTTTACCCTTAAAATAATTATTCGATTTACCTAATATATAAAAATTTGATGATGATTAAATAATTTTTTTATACAATTTATTTGTTTTAAATTTTAGATTATTGTTCATTTGTAAATTATTAGAGTATATTATTTAAACTAAACGGATGAAATAAAATAATAATTTGTTGTATAAATTTATTATCTAAATTAAATACATAAATGTTTTTAATAAAATAAAAGAAAGCTTTGCATATTTATAAAAAACAAATAACAATTATAAATTATTTAATTAGGTTAAATATGGAGGGAAAAATCATGACAATATTATTATAGTGGAATGATCAATGATATTTTAGATATTAACTAAAAGTGAAAGGGTATTCTTGTCCAAAAAAGTTTCTCCCCATTAGCACACTTTTTAAGTAGTAATAGATAATAGATAATAGATAGATAATATATAATAAAAATAGAAATATCTAAAAGAAATTACCTTGTCCACATCAATAAAACTAATATATTTTAGTATTAAATAAACTATTAATAACATTTAAGATAAACTAAAACATAATGGACTAAATTGATATAAAGGAAAAATTTTAATAAGTTATTTTAATTTTTTTTTAAACTCATCATGTATCTTTTCTTCCTTTTCTCTAGGTATAAATAAGGGGAGTCGAAAATGGGAAAACTAACTCTTATTATCGTTATTTTCTATAGATATATTACATCAAATTGAGGGAAAGAAAACTTAGACGTTCAATTTTATGGAAAAAATCAAATGTTTAACCAGCTTAAACTATATTGAGGTTGAAAATTTCATGTAGTACTTATTTTTTTTTTTTCCTATAATTTAAAATATAGCCTTGAAGCCCCACCCTTTTTTTAATCCATGTGGAGAATGCTCGGAGCCTGGGTCGAGTTAAATTATTAAATATTTGATCCCAATATTTACCATATAAAATCTAATTCGATCGCTAACGTTTGAAAAGCTGTAATGCCAATCCATAATGTGAAGTCAAGAGAAGTATTAAATACCAAATTAGTAATAAATTTTAAATTTAAAAGAAAAAAAACACGTTTCCCCATGTAAGTAGCCAAGTTGTATTCATTTTGACGGGATATGTGAGAGATGAGGAATTTGAAATTGTGTTTTTTTGGGATTTTATTTTACCTGAGTTTTAATTTTTAGGTTAAGTTATATCAGTTATATACTTGCTACAATAATTCTCATTGAACATTAAATACTGACATTTAACATTTTGGTGGATTGCTATGTATATTTGTAAATATTGAACATTATTTTAACAGATATGATGATGTGTCCTTTGTTTTTTTAAGGGTTAAATGCGTCAATGACCACTGCACTTTCAGGCTTTTTCAAGTTACACTCATGCACTATCAATTTAGTTTTTTTCACCTCTACGTTTTCTATTTTCCAATTTCTGTTAGATAAAATGTTAAAACTAATAGTTATTTTATTTTTAATTTTTTTTAATATTCAAAATATGTGAAAAGACCTTTTAATCCTCTTTCTTCATCCTCCCATCTTTCTCATCTCCATTTCCATTGGAGTTCATCCCATAATTATCATAAGATTCAAGCTCTTGGATTTGTTGTGGAGTGTGTCCGGTGGTAACAATTTTTTCTGATAGAGATGTCCGCGATGTCTTGGTCATCACCAGAACCACCATCCATATTATCACTACAAGATCTACTCTCATGTTCTTCTTTTTTGCTTTTTCTCCCAATATTATTTATATGCTCACAACTTTCTGGCATTTGATTACTTATGTCTCCCTACCAAAACTCATAATCAGCAAAAACGAAAAATCAAAACCATGAAAAGGAAAAGGGAAGTATATACAAGGGCAAGTGAGAGTCCTGGTGAATTAAACATAGAGTTGGTTAATGAATGAGTGATAATACATGGTGGAGCGATTGCACTTTGACGCCATATTATTGTTACGATTGTCGTACCGAAAGGGATGGAGGTGAGAGAAAATGAACTAGTGGCTGAACTCCATAGAAATAGAGGCGAAAGAGATGAGATTATGAAGAAGGAGGATTAAAAGGTCTTTTCACTTATCTTGGATATTCAAAAAAATTAAAAATTAAATGGATGTTAGTTTTAACACTTTTGTTAACAGAAATTGGAAGATATTAAGTGTAGGGGTGAAAAAAACCAAATTGATAATATAGAAATTAAAAAAAGTCTGAAAGTACAGGGATCATTGGCGCATTTAACCTTTTTTTAATATATCTATCTAATTCATATATGTGATTAAATCTTATTAATAATTTTTATATTATTTCATCAAAAGCGTTGTATTATTTTTATAATAAAAAAATGATATTGATATTTAAAAAAATGAGCGCGTCTAAAGTAATTTTAGAAGTGATAGGACAACTAAAAGAAATTACTAAATTCATAATTTAGATGGTTTTTTTTTTTTATTATACAGAGTATTAACAAGATTTATTTGAAGACTAAAATAGAACTAATAAAAATACATAATGAAAAAAATGAACAATACCAATACTAAAATACATTGACTAGATAATATAAAAAAAAAAAAATACATTGACAGGATTGAAACGAGAAACAAATCACTTGACCAAATATGTAATTTCACACACCTAATAAAACTGACATTTGTTTTTTAAGCAAATATACTGACATTTTCCCCCTAGGCTAGCCATTGGACTTTTCTCGTAGAAATTTTTTAAAACGTTACGTTTATTACTCTTCCACAAACGTAATTTAGGTCCACAACCACACATAAAGCATCCCTCCAGCAATTAATTAAGAAGCAATGACTTATAGTTTTTCTAACTTACGAATTATCTCCTCTTAATTTATAATTTAGGCCCAGTATGATAATATTATTATTCTCTCTCTCTTTTTTTAAGTTTTTATTATTGAAAAACAAAATTACTTGATAAACAATTCAGTTTTTATTTTTTAAGATTTTGAAAAATATTTTAGAATTTTTTTAATAGAATTCAAACAACCAAAATAATTTGTTTTTGAAAATGGTTCTATGTTTTTATTTTTATTTTTTGTTTCTTAAAAATAAAAAATTATTATCAAATATGTTTGGTTGCTTATTTTATTTTGTTTTCAAAAAAACTTTTTAAACTAATATTATTTTTGTTTTTAGAAAACATAAAACTAATAACAGATTAACCAAAAACTAAAATAGTTAGTTATCAAATCGGACCGTAAATATTAATATCAGTACCATGTGATTTGTAAAATTATAAAACACACTATACTATTGTGACGACCCCACTTTTTTTAAGACATTTTAAAACATTACAAGCAGCGGAAGACTTATATTCTTTTTTAAAAAAATTGGCATGGTAACGTTTAAAATATGGACTAACGCCCAAAAACTTGAAAATACAATTCTAATATAAAAATATACTCAACTTCCATATCATATTCAATTTATCATAATTAACATCACAATACCATAATCAGATAGAAAGCAAGTTTCTACAACGATCATGAAAGCAAAAAGATAACTTTCAAGTCACGTTATCATGCAAGATCTAAATACCATCGGAGTAGGCAAAGTTTAATTAAGATAAGTTTTTAAAGTTCATCAAAAGTCTAGTTTTAAACGATAGTCTTAGACCATCATCCATCATAGATCAACGACCGCTTAGGCACCTCCACGACTTCCTGAAGAAAAAAAACAATTAAAGTAGCAACATTAGCGACAATTGCTAGTATAATAAATAAATCAAGATTCAAATGATTCTTTGAATACTCCCCACCAACCCATTATCAAGATCAATCATAAATCATAAATAATTCAAAAACATCATCTCATTTCTCTATATCACGATCCATCAAAATTCTCATATTCAATCTCATAGTACTTCCATCCTTCGATATCTCATGACAGAACCATTTTTAAGGACCAAGGGTCAAATGTTGGCCCTTGTCCGTGGGCCTCGAGCAGCCCAAGATGTGTTAGAGCATGATTTGCTCCTCCTTTTCCTCTTATTGTTTTCATCACATTCAAGCATAGTGTCTTACACTATTTTCATTTACTTGTCTTCTACATTATCTCCCATATCTCTTGTAATCATTTTATCTATTTGCTTACTCTTCTTCTTCCTATTTTAGGAGTGTTCTTGCTTGTAATTCATTCAATCAAATACAAAATACAAATCTCTCAAACTCTCTTTTCTCCCATCATTCTGAAACTGAACTTGGTATCAGAGCTTCAATGGCCAACGCCCTTCCTGGAGTTTGTTATTGAAAGATCAATCCACAATGAGGAAGAAAAAGAAGAAGAAAGAAAGAACAATGTCTCTTATGTCATTGAGGTGAGATTCAGTCTCTTAATTTCAAACTCAAAAAAAAAAAACCATCAAATGATCCATCTTGTCAGAAACCAAAATATCCTTCATTTACAATCATAAGCAATCAGATTTCTCATTCTGTCTTCAGATTCAGAGTTCATTTTCTTCAAGTTTTTCCTCCCCCTTGCTTGATTGAAACCATCTACTTTTTTTCATGGATTGTGGAGTCGCCCTGCTTCTTATAGCTTTCTCTCTTGGTTTGGTTATGTTGTCTATGGGTCTGACTTTGGAGACCAAAGATTTGTTCATTGTGTCCATGCGAAGGTTAAAAAAAAACATCCAAGAAATGGGGAAGCGGTTCTTCATATCTAGAATCATAGAACCTCGGAGACCTCGAAGAACCCATCCATAGAAAGGGTTCTGAATTTGCCTCATCTATTATAAAGAAGTCTGGGAAAGAAATGGTGGTGATGAAAGATTGAAGATTCCTATAAAATCCAGCTTCGGATTCAGTCAGAAAAGAAGAGACCATCGTCGTCTTGATCAATGAAACAAGGTCTTCTATTGGATTAAGAGGAGTTCATGGGAAATAAATGGAGATTTTGGGAAGAAAAAAAAGAGCGGCGATAGCAAAGGTAAGTAAGAAAAAAAAAAAAACTCAAACCCTTCTTTGTCAGTGACGCACGCAACTTGGGAAGATGAGAGATGTGTGGTTTTGGGCTGAGAAAATTTAAAGCCCAAGTAAAAAAAAAAAGGCATTTGGATCAACTTAAAAGATCCAATGTGAGCAAAGTTTTGAAGAGACTCACGAAGTCCACCTTAAAAGAAAATGTGGAAATCATTTTCCCATCAAAGATGGAAAGAAGTAATTTCAAGTGAACCATCGATAATTGGTTCACAATCCGGGATCACCTAAAAGAAATCTCCAATCTCTCATTCTAGAGCAAGAGAGATAACACCAACCCGAATAAGAGGTTGAAGTAAGAAAATCTCATCTCACAAAAAAAAAAGAGAGATGAAGAACGAGAAGGCTAACGGCTGAGATCTACAGAAGAAAATAGTCAATCGTCAAATATTCCGCAGTCGCCAATAGCGGCCTAGATGGCCAAGCTCCTTTCCGGCGCCGATAGCTATGAGAACAAGAGATTCCATAGTAACGATGATAGAGCAGAAGTCTTACATGCTCTTTATGACAAACTCGGTCTCGCTCAGCTTAGCCCACGTTTGAGGGGGGATGTTAGAGCATGATTTGCTCCTCCTTTTCCTCTTATTGTTTTCATCACATTCAAGCATAGTGTCTTACACTATTTTCATTTACTTGTCTTCTACATTATCTCCCATATCTCTTGTAATCATTTTATCTATTTGCATACTCTTCTTCTTCCTATTTAAGGAGTGTTCTTACTTGTAATTCATTCAATCAAATACAAAATACAAATCTCTCAAACTCTCTTTTCTCCCATCATTCTGAAACTGAACTAGATGGGCTCAGGCAAGGTGCCCACTTGCAGCCCGATTGGGAGTTGAATGAAAAAGGAAGTAAGAAGGAAGGACTTGGCATTTTCTTGCTGCTGCCGTGAGTTGCTAATGAAAGGGAAAAGTGCCCACTAGAAACTCTTAATTCCATTAACTTTAATTTTCTAAATAAAATACCAATTATCATCTATTTAATCATTCACAACCAAAACTATTTATCTAAGATTGCCCACAATCTTATTCATAAATGAATGTTTATATTTTTAAGAAATAAATTATTTTTTGCAAAAATAAAAATAAAAATAACAAGTATAGTTTTAATAAAGTTGAAACACCGATTTATTCTACGTCTGTCACGTATTTCGGTTTCAATAAAAATAATAGAAAAATATAATAATGTTACAAACCACGACAGCATTATTATAAATTAATCAAACCCTAAAAGTATAATTTACGATTATCCCGTTAATTAAATAAAATATCAATTACCACCGATTTAATCATTCACAACCAAAACTATTTATCTAAGATTGCCCACAATCTTATTCATAAATTAATTTTTATATTTTTAATATTCCCAGAAAATCCGGAATGTTACAACTATATTTTTAATAAAGTTAAAACACCGGTCTATTCTACGTATTTCAATTTCAATAAAAATAACGGAAAAATATAATAATGTTATAAACCACGAAAGCATTATTATAAATTAATCAAACCACAAAAAAATTAATTTACAATTATCCCGTTAATTAACTACCTTCACTTTTATGAAGAGAATCCAGCTTTTCTGACATGTGATGGAGATAAGAATCAATAAGATGCTTTAGATCTTCAACAGTCCACCCTTCAATCGGCTCACAAACGAAGGACCAAACGATCTTGCAGCTGGAACCATCATCGTCGCCGGTGATCGGAGAAACCTTGACAGTGGCAACGTGACTTAAGACGCACGTTGTTTTCAAGAACCTCGTAGCTAAGAACATGATTAATGGTATCTATCAATAGTAATCTCTCTTTTCCCCATAAATTTGTTTTGGTTACTGCGCCGTATCGGACCAGGCCCGGCTCGCCGGAGATTCCTTCGACTTTGTAACATATATCGATGGGGTACCATTTGTGTATGTTGAGAATCTCACATCGGAAAGATGAAGGAAACTCACAAAGTTTATAAGATACATGGGCTACTCCTCTCTCATTATCAATTGGTTTTGAGATGGATACCCACATTATTAATAGTGTATGTTACAGAGGTCGGCCAGTCGGCCAATATTGACCATATTTCTTCTGTTTTTGATTCTTTGAGCTTTCTCGAGATTTCTCCTTCCCATTTTGTCTGCGTTTCTTTTTCTTCTTCCATGTGAGAGAGATGAGAGATGATGAAGATTCTTTTATTGGACAATGTGGGTCGCTGGTTGTGTCTATATATTCTTCTTTTTTTTTTTTTTTTTTTTGATAGACAATATATATTCTTCTTTTGAGACTTAATATAATAAATAGAAGAGATATATATAAATTATACCCGTGATTTATGTGATTTGTAAATCCTATTCTCGTGGTATCTTTTTATACATTTGTCATATATTTCAATTTCATTCAAACAAATTATAAAAATTTAATAGGTGTGCGGATTTTAGATTTTATACTCTATTGACAATTACATATTTTACAAATTATACTCATTTATTAAAAAAAATGGTTTGGTTTTTTATGAAATTAGAACACGTGTGACGTGACACATGTAGAATAACCACGTGTGTGTGATTTATAATTTTACCAAATTAAATGAATGTTTAAAAGCATTTTTAAATTACATGAGTGCGATTTACAAATAAAACAAACCGTGATTTACAATTATTCTTAAATGGAATAATACTTAACAATGTCACTTTTTGATGTGTGTTTTATTATTATTATTTATTCTTCTATATTATAAATAATAAAAATGTAGATCATTCGAAAGTATTTGATTCAATAGAATTACATATATTAAAGTAAAGAGGAGAACTTGATCATTCTCATTAATGAAAGAAGTAAATATCATAATTTTTTTTTAAATGGCTTGATCACACATTACACATATCATTGATTATATAAGGAAGTTAAATTTTGGATGGTGACAAAATATCAGTTTAAAAAATATTTGTCTCCTCACAAATCAATATCGATTAGTTTGTATATTCTCTTATCGTATGAAAGTATATTTATTACGTTCTTATATGGTCTCTCTTATGTAATAGAGATAAAATGAAAATCAAGGAGAAGTTTCTTCCAATTGGTGAGTTCATAAATTTGTCTTTTTTTTCAACTAGTATTTATTTTTTTAGGCATGCATTTGACTTATAACCACATAAAAGACAAAGAAACATCAATTTTTTTTTTTTTTAAAACGTCCATTTATTCAATAATTCCAATCCATTAAAGACTAATAAGATATATGATCCATATGAAAACCAGGTCCACAACCCACAAAAGCATCCATCTTAAAATCCAGCAAATTATTGAAGAAGAACAAGATTAATTAATTAACTAATCAAAACCTCCCCCACTTTTTTTAAGATCATTTACCTTCTCTTTCAATTCCTCGAGATAAGAAGCGAGAATCTGCTTCAAATCATCAAACCCAAACCCTTCAATGGGATCACAAACAAAAGACCAGACAATCTTACAGCCGGAACCATCATCGTCGCCGTCGTTGGTGATCGGAGAAACCGTAATAGTGGCAACGTAAGACTTGAAACCCATGTTGTTTTCAAGAACCTCGTAACTAAGAACATGTTTGATCGGATCTATAAAAAGCAACCTCTCTTTGACCCATAGAGTGAGGGAACTGGTTTTGGTTGAGGAACAGTATCGGATCAGACCGGCCTGTCCGGAGATTCCTTCGACTTGATAACATGTATCGAAGGGTAACCATTTGTGTAGGTTACAAAAGTCGGCGAATATCGACCATATTTCTTCGGTTTTTGCTTCCTTTAGCTCGCTGCAGACCTCTCCTTCCCATTTTGCTTCTGTTTCTTTTTCTTCTCCCATGGTGTGTGTGTGAGATAGGAGAGAAGAGGAGATTGTTTTTTTTTTCTTTCTTTTCTTTCGGGTATAAATAAAAAATAAGAAATTTGATTTATTGATCTCGAAATTTGAGTTTTAATGAAACTTGACTCACTTCTCAATTTTTATAAATAAAAACTTATACGTTGTTGTCAACTAGGTGTGAAAAGACCAAAAAAAAAAAAAAAAAAAACTCATTGATTCATTAACACCCCACTTTATCTATCCTTTCTCCCTCACTTCATTTTTCTCCCTCTCATATTTGTTATTCTAAAATATCTATTTTAAAACACCAAAAACACAAATTTTGTATTAAAAAAATAATATTGAAAAAATTCTTTAAAAAAAAACCTGAAAAATCGTTCGTTCATAATAGGTCCGAAATAATATTTTGACCATATTTTTCCTATAAAATTGATATTGCTACAAATTTAGATTCAATCGATAGATATTGAAAAAATTAATGAAATTGATATATTATTTGCACGAAACTGAGGTCGACTGAAGAAGTAATGGCTAAAATATGAAAAATGTTCTTAAAAAAAAAAAAAAAAAAAACTCTAGATTTTTTTTTGAAAAATCTTACAAATCATGATCTGACAAATCGTCTTCTATTGTCGATCAGATCATGCACATGATTTGACCGATCGTTTATTAAGATCGGTCAGATCTTTTCATAATAAATATGAAATGATATTTTGCTCATAACTTTTTCTACAAAATTGGGATTGCTATGAATTTAGATTTAATGGATATATAAAAAAAACGAATGAAATATATATATATATATATATCTTATTTGCACGAAACGAGTTTGTATGAATAAATTAACACCAAAATACTAAATTTTTGAAGAAAAACAGATCTGGAAATTATTAAAAAAAAAAAAACTGGTTTGATCGGACCGATTACGTAAATAACATTTTTTTTTTAAAATATTTGTAAATTCAGGGTAGGCTTTAATTCCCGTAGCTCCTTTCTTTATTTACTCTAGCAGTCTTTTCTTATTATTAGTAGTCTACAGGCTTTGAATTTTCCCTTGCATTTTAATGACTTAATTCTGAATAGGTGTTCTTCTGATTACTCTCTAGATCTTTCTTTTCTTTTCTCTTCTTGACAAGTCAGCTTGATTCCTGCTTTCAGATGGTAACAGGTGGTACGTTGCAGATTCTATGGATGATGTTATTAAGGGTCTTTCGAAGCCAACACTTGATTTATCACTGATACATACATTAATCTCTGTTAATCACCAATTAACTGGAATAAAAATTGTTATATTTATAAATAGTTTTGAGTGATGATATATTTATAAATATTACAGTATCTTGTGAAATTTTCTTATTTATTATAGGTATTAGTATGAAAAATAAGATAATTATAAACTGTGCCTATGTGATTTGAGTGATTTGAAAATTACACATTTCTTTTAATTAGTTTTTAATCAATTTTGAAAACGTATTTGTTTTACCTCCGTTTTATAAAATATTTGACAATGCATCGAAATGGTCATAATTGATAAAAGCATCCCATGCTTTGTCGGGCGTGTGGACTAAGCTAAATTTCTTTACTATTATCTGAACCTTTGAAGTGCCAATTGCCATCGTAGAAATTTTTATGGATTTAAATTTCATTTCGATCACATTTATTATGTCTTACCCTCTTTTTTTTTTTTTTTTTTTTTTTTTTTTTGAGATTACATCAAAGTGGGGAGGGGACCTCAAGGGGAAGAGAGTATATGTCTAACCAGTTGAGCTATGCTCATGTTGGCGTCTTAACCTTATATTTTAAAACATGTTATTTTAACATTATTTTAACTTCTAAACTATTTATAAAAAATCTACTCATCATTACTTTTTGGGAAAAAGACACTTTTGGTTCTTGAGTTTTCAATTTGTTTACCATTTGGTCCTTGGGTTTTAAAAATCGATACTTTTGGTCCTGAGTTTTTATTTAGCTTACCATTAGGTCCGTGCTGTCAAAAGTCTGTTAAATATTTAACAGAACGCTGATGTGGCATTAAAATATTTGTTTAATATATATTTTATTACTTACGTGGCATATTTAAATGAGGTGGCATGTTAAATGAATTTTATATTAATAATTTTAATTTATATATTTTAAGTTAATTATTTATCTCTTCTCTCTCCTCCCCCCCCCCCCTCTCCCTCCTTTTCATCTTCTCCTGAGAACCACCACCGCAATTCTCCTCCATCTTCACTCTCCGGCCATGGATGTTTCCGATTACAATGAAACCGGGAGGATAGATCAAGAGAAGAATATTTTCAATTACTCACATGATTAACCCAGCGATTCTCATTCATCAAAACTCAAGAATTAACACTTAAACACCATTACGAGCCATAAATTCAAGAAAAGAAACTTCATCACTTTAGCATTCAGAAACCTCACATGATTAACAAAGGATCCTTAATTCATTCACCAAACTCTAGAAATTCACATTCTATTAACACGCAAACACCAGAAATACCAAAATCGAAATTCATCCGGAAATTTCCACAGACTTAACATTCACCTTCTTCTCCTTCTCCACCTTCGGCATAGTAACAGTAAGAACTCCATTCTCCATCGCCGCCTGAACATCCTCGAGAACTTACCAGAACTCCTCTCCACACGGTTCCACGTCTCACCTTTCTCCTCCCTTTCCTTGCTTCTCTCACTGCTGATCTTCAACACTCTTCCATTTCAACTTCGACTTTCACCTCTTCCTTCTTCAGTCCGGGAACATCTGCCTTGAACACATGAGCGTTTGCCATTTCTTTCCAATCGATCTGAGAGTGAGCAAACGATGTCGTCTCAGAGGAAGGATGAGAGAGAGTTCGATTGGTGCAGCCTTCGAATGGATCAGCGATTTTCATAGAGAATGGATCGAAGACGCTGGATCGGTGCCCTAAAAAGCTTGGAATCAATGACATTTTTGTAGGGAAAATTGTTTCAGAAAAAGCAAAATTTGGGAGATTTTTACGATTTCTTGACGAAGAGGAAAGAGGAGTTTGGGTTCTTGATAAAGAAGGAAATAGATTAAAAAAAAAAACTTAGAACTCAACTCTCATCAGATAAAAAAACCCAGATCTGCAGCATTCCTTCTTGTAGATGAGATCGGTAGGCTTTGGAATATGAACTCGAGGTGTAGATCTAAAATGAAGGATTGGATTTCCCCGAAATCAAGCAAAAACGAAGAAACCCTCATATCTAGATCTCACTAACTCATCTCAGTAGATTAAAACTGAAAAAGAAAAATTGAAAACCATTTGGATTTTGAAAAGATAAAAAGGGAGGAGAGGGGATCTGTGGGATGAAGATGAAGTGAAAGAGGATCTGTGGAATGAATATGAACTAATGAGAGAGACGGTGAAAGGGGATCTGTGAGATGATGATGAAGTGATGAGAGAGGGTGAGGAGAGAGAAAGGGTAGTGAGAGAGAGAAATATTATCTAATAAAAAAAATATATATAGAAATTGCCACATCATTTAAAATAATATTAAAACTAATATTTTAATGCCACGTCAGTTTTTATATTATTAAAAATATGTCACCATGTTTCTGTAACTGACTTTTGACAGCAGGGACCAAATGATAAGCTAAATGAAAACTCAGGGACCAAAAGTATCGGTTTTTAAAACTCAAGGACTAAATGGTAAGCAAATTGAAAACTTGTCTTTTTCCCTTACTTTTTTTATATATATTATTTAACAAAAAATCTAAAATAAAATCTCATTAATTTCTTATTCTTTTTATATAGTATATATGGGTGAGGATTTGAATTTTGAACCTCTCATTTAATTTTTTTTAAAAATATATACAGATCTGTTATTATTAAATTAAACTCTAATAAGCAAATCAATATATTAGTTAATCTATAGTATGAATTTCTTTAATTATTTATGGGCACAACTCGTATGTGCATACAGGCTTGTGACATTACTAATTTTATTACTAAATTATTAAAAATAAAAAATTATTATCAAATATATTTGGTTCCCTATTTTTTCTTTTTTTAAAAACTTTTTAAACTAATATTATTTTTGTTTTTAGAAAACATAAAACTAATAACTAATAACAGATTAACCAACAACTAAAATAGTTAATTAGCAAATCGGACCGTAAATATTAATTTCAGTACCATGTGATTTGTAAAATTATAAAACATACTTTACTATTGTGACAACCCCACTCTTTTTAAAGAGAAATTATTCAGTGTGCCGGGAACAATGTGGCTGTTGCTTTAAAACCTGACACGTGTTCAACTATAAACGGAGGAAAGGGACGGAGTTAAAACAGAGTTGATTTTTTTTCTTCTAAAAAAATTAATTTTAAAGTGCACGCGCTGCATTTCAATGGCTGAAGCCTGAGTTTTATTCTCTTTTATATAATATAAAGTTGAAGAAAACCAAAGGATATAAATTATCTTTTTCTTTTTATTTACCTATACCCACATAATTAATGGGGAATTATTATAAGAAAAAAGGTTTCTCATAATAGAAAGATAATAATATTTTTATTTAATAAAATTTTAAAATATTTACTAATTTTAATAATATATATCTGTTCACACAAAGAAATTTCTAAGTAAAGAAATTAAATGCGGAATGAAATATGTTTGTATTGATTTGAATTGAGTGTTACAATCTCTAATGAATTGTTCCTCTGATTCTTTCTCACAAGTATAAACTTCGATCACGAGGGTAGTCGGCGTATTTCTCGGATCAAAGTGGTGATGTTGTTGAAACTTTAGTCTTCAAAGCGATCTTCAAGGAGTTCTTCGAGGATTCTTCGAAAGTCTTTAGTCTTCGAAATTCTTTAATCTTCAAAGCGATCTTCGAGGAGTCTTCGGTCTTCAGAGTCTTCGAGAAGTCTTCAGTCTTCAGAGTCTTCGAGAAGTCTTCAGTCTTCAAAGTCTTCTAGCTTCTGAATATTTTTCAACCTCCTTAATGAATGAGTGATCTCTCTATTTATAGAGTTTTTGGTGGGCTTTTAATGGGTATGGGCTTCCTTTGGGTTGAGCCCAATTGCCATGTGGTATAATTTTATTGGATAAATTTTGTGTCATCCAATGGTCATAAAGAAGACACGTGGCATTATTTGATTTGCCAATTTTATGTCTTTTAATTTTATTTAAAGACACGTGTCAAAATTGGATTTGTCTATATTTTAATGACATGTATTTTTTTGTCATTACGTAGCAATTTGTAATTGGTTAAATTTCTCCTTCTACAAATGCCCCCTTTTCGAGATTTATGCACGAATTTTATTTGTGGATAAACCTTGAAAATATATGTTATCACATATTTTATATCAAATTTTGAATTTGATTAACCATTTTTTTTTTTTAATCAATGTAATCAAAATTTTGATTTTGATGATTTTTTTTTTATATCTACCGATTTTAGTTGATGTAGAGAAAAGCAAAAGTTTTTCATTCCAATTCTTGATTTTTTTTTTTGACGTTTACTTTTTTTTTTTTTTCGTCTGAGATATTAAAACAGGGATCAATTCAAAATTTATTTGATATGGAAGTAGAGATATATTTGATATTCCATCTATATCTTTGAAAAAAATCAAAGTATGAATTTGACTTTAGGAGGACTTTGTTTTAGAGTAGGACATGACTTCTAAATATCATTATCCTTATCCCATCTTTTATTTGAGGATATTATCAAATCAATATTTTTTTTTTTTTAAGAAATAATTCCATATCTTTAAGAATATTAGTAAGAGTAGAACTCTTATTTATTCTTATAAGTATACGAGATCGTCTCTTATGTCTTCATATGTTTCGGAAACTTGCCGGCTTGAAGGAAGATCTTCTCATTTGATATTTTGTTGTCAGACGCCATTATATTTCATCAAGGTCAAAAGGTTGGGGTATTATCAAGGTTTTTTAATAATATTTTCTTCCTTTTCTAGTTACCAAAAACTGGAGTTTGAATATCTTGCATTGACCACACAACTGAACCAATATCATTTGACCCTTTTATTTTAATAATACTGTTGCTTAATAAATTGAAGCTAAAACGTTGAAACATCCTTGTAAATATTTTGGCTTTTGTACCATTCGACCCTTTTTTTTTTTTTTTTTTTTTTTTACGAAAGATTCAGTAATGAAAAAAAAAAAATATTTTAATGACATTTTTTTTTTTGACCCACTTATTATCAGGTGATAAAAAAAATTGGTGCATTTGAAGGTTATCACACATTACTGAACCACGTTGGAGTGTTGTCAAATTGAAACCTCAAAGGTTTGGCCTTTCAATTTTTTTTTTTTAAGGTTGAAATTCTCTCTTTTAATCATCATGACCGTCTAAAGCTGAGTCAAAACTTTAAACATAATTCTTTTATAGTAGAAATTATTTTTCACGATAATCCCATTTTTTTTATTGAGCATTGATAGTTCTTTTTTTTTTTACAGAACTTGTGTCTTCAAAATTGCAAGAACATTGATCAAACCGTCTAAAAGGTAGGCACATATTATATACATACTTGTTAATTATATCAATACGTATATATTTGTTTTCTATTATTTTGGTGCCCCCTTTTTTTTGTATGTTATTCTTGACTTGCAGTTGACAATGCCCCCGGTTTATCGATTAACTTCTCCCAGCAGTGACAACACTTTCATGTGCTGGTTGGCGTTACCATTTATTTTGGTAACAATACTTTTACATGTACTGTTGTTGATCATCTTTCTGAAGACATTGACTTTCTACAGTGACAACACTTTCATGTGCTGGTTTTGGAAACAATTCTTTCACATGTACTGTTGTTGATCACCTTTTTGAAGACATTGACTTTCTACAGTGACAACACTTTCATGTGCTGGTTTTGGAAACAATTCTTTCACATGTACTGTTGTTGATCACCTTTTTGAAGACATTGACTTTCTACAGTGACAACACTTTTATGTGCTGGTTTTGGAAACAATTCTTTCACATATATTGTTGTTGATCACCTTTTTGAAGACATTGACTTTCTACAGTGACAACACTTTCATGTGCTGGTTTTGGAAACAATTCTTTCACATGTACTGTTGTTGATCACCTTTTTGAAGACATTGACTTTCTATAGTGACAACACTTTCATATGCTGGTTTTGGAAACAATTCTTTCACATGTACTGTTGTTGATCACCTTTTTGAAGACATTGACTTTCTACAGTGACAACACTTTCATATGCTGGTTTTGGAAACAATTCTTTCACATGTATTGTTGTTGATCACCTTTTTGAAGACATTGACTCGCCTTGCTGACAATCTTGACAATCTTCTTCTTCCCCTTTTTTTTTTTATCTATGTTACCATATTTATGTGTATGTATATAATCTTAGATGTGTACATTTTAACATCATTTTCATATTTTTTTTTTTAGGATCATGGTATATTTTGTAGAACATGTTGGCTCCAAAAAGAAGTATCTGTCTATTTTAGAGGATGAAAATCAATTAAGTAAAGATGGAGTTCTTCTTGTTTTGAATGAGCCGAAAGACGGTCCTTTTGCAAAGAAATGGCCGCGCTTGGATGATTCTGGCTCATTAGCCAAATGGTCTGTGGAGAAATTAGTAGCTCGTGATTCTTCAAAAGTATGGATTTTGCAGTCTCCTATACACACCAAGCCTTTTAATGAAGATCCCGAACTAACTTTAGGCCGTCGAATAATTTCTGGTGAAACTCGTTGGGGTCCTTCACTAAAGATATATGGAGAATTCTCTTATGTCTCTTATTATTGGGAATGGTTGGAGGCTGTAGTTGGTCGGAGTGGCAAACTACTTCATAATGCACGTTTACTTGATGCTGTGCTTGCTTCACTTTACATATATGATCATGATTGTAATATAGTTCGAGCTTTTTGTGAAGCTTGGTGTCCCTCAACAAACACACTTCATACATCTTTTGGGGAATTATCTATCTCTTTATGGGATTTATGGAAGTTTGGGGGTCTCCCTATAAGAGGAAATTTTTACGACGAAGTTGTTCCATGTAGTAAAGAATTGACGCCCCCTCCCGACAAGACTGAACGACTTCCTAAAAGTTGTCAATATCTTTTTGCCGCATATCATCGTATTGCATCTTTAAGGTCAGATCAATCTCAAATTCCCGTTGAAGCTTGGATTTCTTTTTGGTACAAAGGTATTTTAAAATATTTAAAACCCTCTTCCAGAAAATCGAAAAAAATGATTCGTTCTCGATCAATTAATAATCCAAATAGTTTATCTTCTAAAAAGCGTGAATGGTCAAATGAAGAAGAGAAGATATTTTATGATCTTGGCGTCAAAGATGAATGGAAAGAGAAAACTTATTTAGCTGCTTTTCTTTCTTGCTGGTTATGTGTATTCGTGTTTCCTTATAAGGGTAACAATTTCATTCGTCCGGGGGTTTTTAAGATTGCTAGCTCAATGGCTGAGGGTTTTGTTTACAGTCTTGCCGTTCCAGTTCTTGCCAACATTTATCATGGATTAGGAAAGATCAGCAATTCTTCTCCTTTAGCTGGTCGTTCAGATGCTTGTTTCCCAGTGCACTATGTTTATGGTTGGCTTGCTCACTATTTCAACACTCATTATAAAATACCCACAGAAGTTAAAGGTCCAATGATGACTAATTTTTCGGGAGAAGGTGGGGCTAAGCATTTTGATGATTTGCAAGCTCGTGAACTGATTCATGGAGGAAAATCTGTATTTTGGCATGTGAACCTTCATTTTAAGGGTGAGCTCTTAACAGATAACGGCAATTTGACATTTTTATTCATCTCATACTTTGTGAGTCTTCGATCATGCTATTTATCGTCAAGGCATGGGACTTCCATGATAATAGAATCATATAGTCCTTGCAGATTTAGTAGGCAATTTGGGTTTCATCAAGATATACCCAATGAACTGGGAGATGCTCCTTTTATTGACTTGGACAATGTCTTACGCCATTGGAGAATTTGCATTCGTTCTAAATCATTGTCTCAAGTGTATGTTCCAGTACCTGCTTCGAATCCTCATGACCAAGTCTCCCGACGTTATAAGAATTGGTGGTCAAATAAGCATGGAAATTATCTGGAAGAAGGTTTTGACGTTCTAGTAGCTAGTTATCTTCCTTTACCATCGAAACCGAAGCGGTCTAAAGGTATTGGCAACGACAATGAACATGGAGGTAAAAAGATTTGTCTACTTGAAACCGAGTTATTACAACCAATAATCAATGTTTCCAGGCATAAAAATGACAGCAACAGTAGTACCGGTGATCGTCATTGGAAAAGGCCTAAAAAATCAAAGAAGCCATCTCTTTATGATGATGAATTTTTTGATGATGTTCCAAGTGCTTCAAATTTTCCAAATCAAGCTGCAGCTTTGGTAAGTTATTTTTTTTTTTTTTTTTTTTTTAACAACTTCACCATTCTTTTTTTTTTTTTTTTTTTAAAAAAAAAATTAATTTTATTTTGTTTTACTTGATTTTTTTTTAAACTTGTAGCTTCCTTGTGATGATTTTGTTCAAGAAATTCAAGGACAACATAGTGATCATTCATTCACGAGTCCTAATGCTTTCGATTCTGTGGTTGCCGACGTACAAAATTCTAAGGCATTGGAGGAAGGTTTTATAGTGATACCTGATAATTCTCCCATTAAAAGAGTTGACGCTGAGCAAAACAAAGAAAAGCAGATTTGTATTCCCCATTCAGAAATCTCCAATTTTTGTGCAGAAGATGTTATTTCCAACTTTCGGCGCCAAAGTGCTTTAGCTATGTGGGAAAGTATTCGACAAAAACTTATTCGTACTTCTTTTGAGATGGTTCCGAATATCGAGGGGGGAGTACATAAAATACTTCACGCCATTTCAGAAATCAATGCAATTGATTCAGTGCCTTTACAAAATAATGTGAACCAGTATTTTCAGGAAGTCAAGAGGTATAACGAGTTGCAATCATCATTCTCTTCTCAATTGACTACAGTGGATCGAGATCGTCAGCTAGTGGATCACAAGTCTCGTTTGGAGGAAGTATCTTCGAAAGAGAGTAGTTTACTTGCAAATCAAGATGAATTCCAGCAACGTTCAATGGCAATTACTTGGGAAATTGAAGAATTAAAAGCAAAGATCAAAGAATTAAAAGCGGAGCATGTGGCTTTGGAAGTTAAAAATGAGGAGAATGAAGAAAGTTTGAATCATCAAAGATCTGAAGCCTCAAAAATACGTGAAGAATTAAGTGCCCTTGAGAATGTTCCGACTTTGACTGAATCAGATGTGAAGTCTTTGAATGCGCTCCGTCAATTATTAGAAAAGTCTCGTGAAGAGTTGAAAGAGTACAAGTGGATTCCTTAATTTTTTTTTTTTACTTTTCAGAATTGAAAACATATATTGTTTTATGTCTTTTTTTTTTATCAGTGAATTTCTTTTTTCATATTTTTTTATTACTTTCAACTGAATGAACTTGGAATTTCTTCTGAATTATTTATATTGAGCTGAACCATAGTCGCATTATATTGGAAGTTAATTTTTTTTTTCTTTTTGGTGAACTGAACTTAAAGTTTCCTTTAAGCTGCCTACGTACCCTTTATATGAATAGGGATCAAGTCAAACGTAGTTCAAGTACAAAGACATTTTTTTTTTATGAATGAACTGAACTTAAAGTTTCCTTTAAGCTGCCTACGTACCCTTTATATGAATAGGGATCAAGTCAAACGTAGTTCAAGTACAAAATGTTTACTTATTTCAAGCGAAATATTTTTTAAGAAATTTGCCATTTATGGGGCCGATTCTTAATCCATCTTTATCAACTATCTTGTATGCTCCGTTTGTGTAGACTTCTTTCACGACATAAGGTCCATCCCATTTGGGTGTAAATTTGTTTCCAGTATGTCGAGTTGTGATGATTGGTCTTCGAACTGCAAGTACAAGATCGCCAACTTGAAATGACCGAGGTCGCACTTTTTTGTTGAAAGCTTTGGACATTCGCGCTTGATAACATTCTAAAGACTGTTGAGCATCAAGTCTTATTTCATCGAGAGCTTCTAACTCTTGAAGGCGTATCTTTGCGTTATCTTCTTCAGTTAATCCTTCTTGAATCGCCATTCGTAAAGATGGAATTTCTCTTTCTAGAGGAAGAACAGCTTCCACCCCGTAAACAAGAGAATAAGGCGTAGCTTGAGTTGGAGTGCGATAAGTTGTTCTGTACGCCCATAATGCTTCTCCGATCTTTTCTTGCCAATCTTTCTTTGTCTTTGACACTACTTTCTTCAACAAGTTGCAAAGTGTCTTATTGAAAGCTTCTGCAAGACCGTTTGCTGCAGCATTGTACATGGAAGAGTTATATTGTTTAAAGGAAAACTTTTCACATAATTTGTCAATGAAGCTATTAGAAAACTGTCTTCCATTATCTGTCACAATATAACGGGGAATACCATATCGATAGATGATGTGAGTACGAATGAAGTCTGCTACATGTTCTTTCTTAGCTTCTTTCAACGCAATGGCTTCTGCCCATTTGGAGAAATAATCGGTTCCTGCAAGAATGTAAGAGTGCCCTGCAGATGACTTGGGCGTTATAGGTCCAACAAGATCAAGTCCCCATGCTTCAAAAGGCCAAGAAGCCACGGTTGGATGTAATGGCTCCTGGAGGTCGATGAATGAAGTTAGCGTGAAATTGACAAGCTTCACACTTTTTTGCATATTCCATAGAGTCTTGAACCATTGTAGGCCAATAATATCCTGTTCTCTTCAATTGAAAGTGAAGTTTAGGACTGATTGATGAGCACCGCAAAGCACTGAATGAGCTTCTTCTAGCGCCGGCTTGATTCTTCTTTTCCGAGACATCGAAGGAAAAGCCCTTCATACGAACGACGGTAAAGCGTATCTTTATAATATATGAATCGAGCCGCTCTTCTTCGGATTTCACTCCTGTGGCGGGAGTTTGAAGGGAGTATTCCATATTGAAGGTAGTCTATAATGGGTTGCCGCCAATCTTCCTCTTCTATGACATAGGCGGATATCATATTTATTTCAAGATGTTCGTTTTCCGCTATTGGGACGATCCATTTCTGACAAAGAGGGACATTCAAGACTCCTTCCTCGTCAAGTGTTAATGCGGTTGCAAGATTTGCCAAAGCGTCTGCTTTATAATTTTCTGCTCTTGGAATATGCTCTAAGGATACACTTTCAAACTTGTCTAAAAGATTTTTGGCAAGTTTGAAGTAGGGTATAAGGTCTTCATGTTTGACATCATATTCTGACAATAACTGGTTGATTATCAACTTCGAATCGCCATAGATGTTTATATATGATATCTCAATCTCTAATGCCATTTGAAGACCAATAATGAGTGCTTGATACTCCGCGACATTATTCGAGCATAATTCACCAAATGTGAAGCTAGATGGCAACATGTGCTTTTCCGGTGAAATGAAAATTACACTGCTCCTGCTCCATTTCTTCGAGTCGCTCCATCAAAGTACATAGTCCAAGGCTCGGTAACTTCAACACAAAAGACTTCATCATCCTAAAATCTTGAGATAATTTCCAGGTTTGACGGGATTGGATGATCTCGCTAGGAAATCTGCCAATGCTTGTCCCTTGATTGCTTTTCTGGAACATAGACAATATCATATTGTTGAAGTAGAATTGCCCATTTAGCCAATCGTCCAGAAAAGAACTGTCCGGATAAGATGTACTTAATTGGATCCGCCTTTGCTAATGATGAATTGTGAAAGCTTGCATGTAATGTCTCAACTTGTCAATGGCGAAAAATAGCGAAAGGCACATTTTCTCGATTGGTGAATAATTTAATTCGGCTCCAATCAAAGTTCTACTCGAGATAGTAAAGTGCTCGTTCTTTGCCTTTTTCGCATTCTTGTGCAAGTAAAGCTCCAAGTGATCTTTCCTGTGCGTAGAATGTATAGGATCGAGAGGTTTCCCTGCGATGGGTGCACCTAGAACCTGGTGGATTAAGCAAGTACTTTTTTATGCTATCAAAAGCATTTTGACATGCTTTATCCCATTCAAAGTTTGTATCTTTCTTCATCAATCTTTGAAAAGGCTGACAACGACCTGCCAAGTTTGAGATGAACCTTCTGATGTACGCTAAACGTCCTTGAATACTTCTTAGCTGTTGTAAGTTTCGGGGCTCGGGCATCTTCTGAATGGCGTCAATTTTTGTTTGATCAATTTCAATTCCTCGATGTCTCACAACAAAACCAAGAAACTTTCCCGACGTTACACCAAATGCACATTTGAGGGGATTCATCTTGATTGATACTTTCTCAATCGTTCGAAAACCATCCGGTAGATCTTGTGAATGCTCGCCTTTTTTTCGATTTTACTACCAGGATCATCTACGTAACATTCAACATGTTTATGTAGCATATCATCAAAAATCTTTTGCATAGCTCGTTGGTATGTGGCTCCAGATTCTTCAAACCAAATGGCATTACTTTGTAGCAATATATACCTTTTGGTGTGCGGCAAAAGCGATCAATTCTTCATCTTCAAGAGCCATCCGGTATTTGATTATACCCTGATGATCCATCCATAAAAGACAAAGCTTCATGCCCTGTAGTGGCATCCACCATAATTTCGTGATTGGTAATGGAAAGTCATCTTTTGGACACGCGTTATTCAAGTCGCGAAAGTCAACACAAACACGAAGTTGTCCATTCTTCTTTTTCTTTGAACGATATTCGCTATCCATGTTGGATATTGCACTTCACGAATAAATCCAGCTTCAATTAGCTTATTGACTTCCATTTCTATTTGAGGAATAAGCTCTGGTCGAAAACGACGTTGTGCTTGCTTAATTGGCCGATGCCCATCCTTAATTGCAAGATGATGGACTGCAATTTTAGGGTCAAGTCCTGGCATTTCTTTATAAGACCAAGCAAAGACGTCCTTGTATTCGGTAAGTAAATTTACATATTCACTTTCTTCATCTTCAGTAAGTGATGCACTTAGAAAAGTTAAACGAGGCTCTTCTTTCGTTCCAAGATTCACTTCTTTAAGTTCATCGACAGTTGGCTGATTACCATCTTCTAATGTTGGTGGAGCTTCATCAGCATCTTCTTCATATGTTTCTGAATCTGAAGTTTCCTCGATTGTAATATGATGACAAGCCACATCACTCTTCTCAAAATTCTCATCATGTTCTTCTTCTGAGGAATTGGTGGAGATAATGAAATGTCGTTTCACCTTTAGAGAGCCTTCTGTTTTTATGAGAAGGGAAGATTTTCTCTTCATTCTTGAAGGGACAATGCTTCGAATTTCCTTCTTATCTCCCTCTTCTATTGACGATCTCTTCCCCAAGGCTTTTATCTCGCCTTCATGTTGATCCCCTGTTACTTTAAGGCGACCAAATACAGAAATCTGACCCTGCTTCTTTTCTTTTGTCGTAGCTAGACCCAGCCTCTGAAAAACCGAGGAACGAACCGAAGTATAATGTCGATTTTTCTTCACTATAGTAGATTCACTCAACCTTTCGAACACGGAAGGGCGAACAACTGGACATTTTATACGATCAAAGACAGAAATTCTTTCGTCAACTATTGTTTCTTCCGTTTCAGAGCTATCCATTTCTTCAGCTGTGATGTAGTTCATATTTACGGCTTTCTTCTTTCCTTTTCTAGTTATACGTATAGGCTCAGATGGTTTATAACCGATTCCCTCTTTAGAAATAGGTATGTTGTAACCTTTCTTTAAAAGCTTCTTCTGTGTTTCCGAGAGTTCGGGCCTGTCATCATCGAATATTTTCAAACCTTTCAACTCTGAAGAAGTTTTAAAATCATAACCCGCCTTTACAAACAGCTTGTATGCATTTGGATCGAATCCTTCTTTCGTTCGTTTACTGGGAAGATATTCACTCTTGTTTCTCCCTTCATCACGAGTAAAGTCCGCGGATGGATTCTTGATTTCTTGGTTCACTATTTTTGTAAGTGGAATCGTAAATCCTTCCTTCAAAATTTCAACATCTCTAACTTTAACACCTTTTGGGCATTCGGCAAACGGTGACTGACCTTCCTTCCGTCGGGACAAAGGTACATAACGTAAAATAGAAGAATGTTGCGAAGTTTCTGCCTTCAATACTTCTTGTGCTTGTACATCCGAAGTATCTATTTTTGAATTGGACATTTCTTCCATTAACTTTACTTGTTTTTCGTCAGAACCTTCAATCATAGGGATCTCCGTTGGTACAATTTCTTCCACCACATTACTTTGCATATAAAATTTGGCGTCTGCAAAGTGAGATTCTGCTTCTGTAAAAGGTTGGGTGTCAGCTTCTACTTTCTTTACACCATTTTGATAAAACTTGAAACATTGGTGTAAGGTGGAAGTTATTACTCCATTTCCATGAATCCAAGGGCGACCAAGCAACAACTTGTAGGTGGTCTTGCAATCAATTACATGGAATATCGTATAAGCTTTCAAGTCTCCAATTGTGAGTTCCAGGCGAATCATTCCTATTGCTCGCTGCCCTCCTTGATTAAAGCCTTGGATCACCAGGCGGCTTTTTGATAACTCTTCCATTGTAATGCCTAATTGCTTCATGGTTGATTTAGGCATTATATTAACAGCTGAGCCATCATCGATAAGAATTCGACTAACTCTTTGCTCACGGAGATATCCGAAAACAAATAGAGGTCTATTATGCGGCTTGGACCCTAGTAGTAAGTCTTCATCTTTAAAGGCAATGGCCATGAAACATGAGGCACATACATGTTTTTCGAAATTCGAGGCTAGAGAAGTGCTAGAACCTTGTAATACCTCAGCGAGAGTGTCTTTTACTTTCTGGGGTAATGAAAGGAGATCATTCATCGTGAAAGAAGATAATTCCTCCAAATTCCCCACAGCTTCAATTTTGTTTGTAGCAGGGATGTCACTGTCCATTACACTTACGGTGTTGCATGTAACAACGCCACAATCTTCTCCCCCGATGTCACTCAAGAAATTCGTAGGAAAGAAATCTTGTAGAGTTATCTTTCTCCGTGGTCGAGGAATTTCTTCACTTTCTTCAACAACGAGTTTTGGCATCTTCACTGTCTTCTTACTTTTCTTTTTCTTAAAATGCCTATTCTTCTTTCCATTTCTTTTCTTATTCTTTTTCTTAAAAGGGAGAGATTTCTTTTCAACATAATGTTCTTTTCGTGGCTTTCGGCGGGTTACAAGAGTCCATCCATCTTCATCATTTTCAAACTTAACTTCATCTTTGTTGTCTTCAAGCTTAACCTTGTATTCATCATGTTGTGATGTAACTGTCGGAATTTCAGTTCGGAACCAAATGGCAACGGGTTCCAGAGTCCCAAATTGAATTAGGCTAACTCGTAGATTTTGAAATTCTGAATTGATCATGGTTGACACTACTGCAGCGTGATTTGATTGAGCAACCTCCTCAAGATCTAATTCAATTTTTCTTTCTTGGGCTAACTTTAAGATTATCTCCTTCAAAACAAAACATTTTTCCACTGGGTGACTGATGACTCGGTGATATTTACAGTAGTTAGGATCATTAATTTTCTCCATTTCTTCCGTCTTTTTACACTCCTGGTAGTTCAATCAGTTGGTTATGCAATAATTGTTCTAGCATATCCGGAATGTCAGAATCAGGAAAAGGATAGACTTTTTCTTGTCTTTCTTTCAAGGTCAAGCGACGTTTCTCATTTCCTTGTCGCTTTTCATCTTTCTTGTCTTTTCCTTGAAACTTGAATGGGGTTGTATTCACCGCCATTGATTCTTTCGTAAAGGATTTTGAAGTCTTATCTACCTTTTTGCCTTCATTCTTTTCCTTGCGCTCTGGCACTAGAAGTTCTTTGCTCCCTCTACTAGCAATGCTTAACTCCATATCATGAGCACGGGTCGCTAGTTCTTCGAATGTTCGAGGTTTTATACCCTGTAAGATATAAAGCAAATTCCAATGCATGCCTTGAATACACATTTCGACAGCAGATACCTCCGTTAAACGGTCTTTGCAATCCAAACTTAGGGATCTCCAACGGTTGATGTAGTCGACAACTGGCTCATCTTTTCGTTGTCGTGTGTTGGTGAGTTCCATCATGCTAATCGTCCGCCGCGTCTTGTAAAGCGATTCAAGAATTCTTTTTTCAAACCGCTCCCAATTATCAATAACCTCGGGCTCTAAGTCCAGTATACCAGGTCAAAGGCATTCCCCTTCAGGTGTTCGGACGAATTGCTTGACAAGTAAATCTCCGCGAGTTCCAGGCGTTTTCACAGGTTTCCACAAAATGAGCTACGTGTTGCTTTGGATTGCCTTTTCCAGTCAAATTGCTGAAACTTGGGTGGTTGATAACCCGTCGGCATTTTCAAACTATCAATTCTCTTTGTATATGGTTTAGAATATAAAAGAGAAGTTTGAGATGGTCCACCGTATTGAGCTCTAACGAATTCATTATCATGTCCTGTAGTTGTTGAGCAAGGATAAAGAAGCAATTGAGGTGGAGTGTTGATCTAAATGAACATCCTGGTTTGGTCTTCTCTTTATTATTATCTCCAGGAATTTTGTTTTGAGAAGCACTATGACTTGATTCACCATCATCCTGGATCTCCAGGTTTCTTCATAAGAAAGGCAATCTTTTGATCTTTTTCATCATTTGCCTTAGCTAGATTGGAAAGTCTTTTTTCCATCTCTGCCATCCGTTCTTCAATCGTAGCAAGATTCGCCATCATGACAAAACATGAGATCCTTCGAATGTTCAAGAGAATTGGATGATTTTTCCTCGATTCATGTTCAAAAAGAAGGTTAGCTTTGACAAGAACATTCTCTTGAGGGAGTGATAATTGTTGTTGTTTCTTCTTTTTACTCTCAACAACAGGGAGAGATTGATTTTCTTGTAGTCGAATATCTTTAGAACGGCTCACGAGTGATAGGACCCGTCCTGGGGAGTCGATTCGTGAGTAATCTTTGAAGATGTTTTCTTTGATGCCATTGAGCTTTTGTTGAAACTTGAAGTTGATGATAAAGAGATGAGAGGTAGAGATTGTCCCACTGGGCGTGCCAATTTGTTCACACAAAGAAATTTCTAAGTAAAGAAATTAAATGCGGAATGAAATATGTTTGTATTGATTTGAATTGAGTGTTACAATCTCTAATGAATTGTTCCTCTGATTCTTTCTCACAAGTATAAACTTCGATACGAGGGCCGTCGGCGTATTTCTCGGATCAAAGTGGTGATGTTGTTGAAACTTTAGTCTTCAAAGCGATCTTCAAGGAGTTCTTCGAGGATTCTTCGAAAGTCTTTAGTCTTCGAAATTCTTTAATCTTCAAAGCGATCTTCGAGGAGTCTTCTTGCTTGAGTCTTCGAGAAGTCTTGATCTTCGAGTCTTCAGAAGTCTTGATCTTCAAAGTCTTCTAGCTTCTGAATATTTTTCAACCTCCTTAATGAATGAGTGATCTCTCTATTTATAGAGTTTTTGGTGGGCTTTTAATGGGTATGGGCTTCCTTTGGGTTGAGCCCAATTGCCATGTGGTATAATTTTATTGGATAAATTTTGTGTCATCCAATGGTCATAAAGAAGACACGTGGCATTATTTGATTTGCCAATTTTATGTCTTTTAATTTTATTTAAAGACACGTGTCAAAATTGGATTTGTCTATATTTTAATGACATGTATTTTTTTGTCATTACGTAGCAATTTGTAATTGGTTAAATTTCTCCTTCTACAATATCAATTACCCCACTTCATAATTATTTAATTTATTGAGTTAGTTTAGTAAATTTGTTAAAAAAAATCTTTTTAATTTTCTCTGTCGTAAAGAAAAAAACTTAAAAGGGGTAAAATTTTAAATTCTGTATATTTAATTTTTTTATTTTAAAAAATCAAAGTAGTAATCATCTCATCTTTTTAATGTGGCTCTATCCTATCCTGAATGTACTAATATATGTAATTTTTAAATATATTTCATATTTCAATTTCTTTGGAATTAAAAGTTAAAATACATGAAAAATTCTAAAAGTAATTTATTTTATACTAAATTGGAAACAAACAAAAAAATGCTTATGAGTTATTTTAGGACATAGTAATTCAACATTCAGTCGGTGAAATGAATAACAAAATATTTTATTAAAAAAAAAAATCACCGCCTGGCAATAACAGGGGACAATGCATCAGTGTGATTTGGTTATTTTCATTTTTGAAAAAAAGGCCGCTTCGTTCCGTTTCTTCTCCCGTTAAAGCTTGAGCACGTGTCAGGTTTTAAAACACCAACCACATTGTTCCCGGCATTCTGAATAATTTCTCCTTTTTAAGACATTTTAAAACATTATAAGCAGCGGAAGACTTATATTCTTTTTAAAAAAAATTGGCATGGTTACGTTTAAAATATGGACTAATCCAAAAATTTGAAAATACAATCATAATATAAAAATATACTCAACTTCCAGATCATATTCAATTTATTTATCATAATTAACATCACAGTACCATAATCAGATAGAAAGCAAGCTCCTACAACGATCATAAAAGCTAAAAGATAACTTTCAAGTCACGTTATCATGCAAGTTCTAAATACCATCGGAGTAGGCAAGTTTAATTAAGACAAGTTTTTAAAGTTCATCAAAAGTCTAGTTTTAAATGATAGTCATAGACAGGGGCGGAGCCAGAAATATTTTCGAGGGGGGGCAAAAAATATATAGAGCTGTATTTGAGAATTTAAGGGGGGCAAAATAGACAAAATATATCAAAAATTGATTTTTTTATAAAAAAAAAGTAAAATTTTATATAGAAATTTTTAATTTGTAAAAAAATGAGGGGGGGCAATTGCCCCCCTACCTTTGTGAGTGGATCCGCCCCTGGTCATAGACCATCATCCATCATAGATCAACGGCCGCTTAGGCAGCTCCACGATTTCCTGAAAAAGAAACAATTAAACTAGCAACATTAGCGACACTCGCTAGTATAAGAAATAAACCAAAATTCAAACTATTCTTTGAATACTCCCCACCAACCCATTATTAAGATCAATCATATATCATAAATAATTCAAAAACATCATCTCATTTCTCTATATCACCATCCATCAAAATTCTCATATTCAATCCCATAGTACTTCCATTCTTCGATATCTCATAACAGAACCATTCCACAATATCTCTTCTTATCACATTAAAATCCAAAATAAACAACAAAATACAAACACACATCAGGGTATAATGCTCAATTGTCTCACACGGGCACATATTCAGGGTTTGCTAACCCTTTTGAGATTGTTCCTGGGTTTGGTGATCCATTTAACTTTCAAGGTTTGCTGACCTTGGAGAACTCAAGTATCTCCGGGAATGACCCATCGATTTCACTCTCATATAGTACTTTTGCATTACACCCCACCACATAAGTCAAACAATTATACTTCAAACAATAATTAACAATCTCAGCAATCCATAATCAATCAGGAACATGATATCAAATCATATCGATACTATTTAAATACTTTTCAACTTCTCACATCTCAATCAAAAGACAATTTGCCGCTCAAAAAAAAAATCAAAAGACAATTTATAAATTCTAAATTACCAATTCACATTTCGGTCCTATACACATATCAAAACATGAAAAATACATTCAAGCTCTAAAATATGCATTATGAAAAATAAACGCGTTTAACCAATCAAATGACCCTTTAGATTTCTCTAAAGAATCACTTGAATCTCAATTTATCCCTCACCTTCAATCTTCAATAAATTTATCAAGTTTCAATGAAAACACCAAATTGAATTCAAACTTGTCCAGCATCTGTAAATTCTAAAAGAACTAAATACCTTCGTATACGCCATAATTAGTTAAGGAAAAGTTAAAATCATTAAATAAACAAATAAATAGTTTTTTTAAGGACCAAGGGCTCAAATGTTGGCCCTTGTCCGTGGGCCTCGAGAAGCCCAAGATGGGCTCAGGCAAGATGCCCACTAGGAGCCCAATTGGGAGTTGAATGAAAAAGGAAGTAAGAAGGAAGGACTTGGCATTTTCTTGCTGCTGCCGTGAGTTGCTAATGAAAGGGAAAAGTGCCCACTAACTTTAATTTTCTAAATAAAATATCAATTATCATCTATTTAATCATTCACAACCAAAACTATTTATCTAAGATTGCTCACAATCTTATTCATAAATTAATTTTTATATTTTTAGAAAATAAATTATTATAAAAAAATACGGGAGTTACAACTATAATTTTAATAAAGTTGAAACACCGTCTATTCTATGTTAGTCACGTATTTCAATTTCAATAAAAATAATAGAAAAATATAATAATGTTATAAACCACAAAAGCATTATTAAAAAATAATCATACCACAAAAGTATAATTCACAATTATCCCGTTAATTAACTACCTTCACTTTTATGAAGAGAATCCAGCTTTTCTGACATGTGATGGAGATAAGAATCAATAAGATGCTTTAGATCTTCAACAGTCCACCCTTCAATCGGTTCACAAACGAAGGACCAAACGATCTCGCAGCCGGAGCCATCATCGTCGCTGGTGATCGGAGAAACCTTGACAGTGGCAACGTAAGACTTAAGACCCACGTTGTTTTCAAGAACCTCGTAGCTAAGAACATGATTAACGGGATCTATCAATAGTAATATCTCTTTTGCCCAAATATTTGTTTTGGTTACGGCGCAGTATCGGACCAGGCCCGGCTCGCCGGAGATTCCTTCGACTTTGTAACATATATCGATGGGGTACCATTTGTGTATGTTACAGAAGTCGGCCAATTTTGACCATATTTCTTCTGTTTTTGATTCTTTGAACTCTCTCGAGATTTCTCCTTCCCATTTTGTCTGCGTTTCTTTTTCTTCTTCCATGTGAGAGAGATGATGAAGATTCTTTTATTTGAAAATGTGGGTTGCTAGTTGTGTATATTATATAGGTTCTACTTTTGAGACATAATATAATTCGTGATTTACGTGATTTAGATTTTATACTCTATTGATAATGACATATTTTACATATTACACTTATTTTATTGAACAAAAATAGTTTGATTTTAGATGAAATTAGAACTCGTGACACATTATAGAATAACCACGTGTCTTAAATTTCGATAAAACTAAACAATTGAGCAGTGTAATTTACAATTTTACCAAATCAAATTGGTTTTTTAAAATCATTTTTAAACCACAAATGTGTGATTTATAAATCTGACAAACCGTGACTTACAATTATCCTTAAATGTAACAATGTCACTTTCTGATATGTTTTATTATTATTTATTCTTCTATATTATCTTATTTTATCTTATCTTTACTATATTAAAAGTGGCAATAAAGGGAGAATCTTTCACTTCCAATTCTACCATCATTGACATTTTGTTAGCCAAATCCTCTCTTCCCCACGCTTCACTTGATCTCTCATCCAGCTGTCCGTTTCATGGAATTAAAATTAATTACTTCATTTTTTTATCTCATCCAGCTGTCCGTTTCATGCAATTAAAATTAACTACTTCATTTTTTTATTTTCATGCTTTGTAATGACCCATCCCAGTGTATTAGTCTTGATAATTGAAACGTCTTCCACCTCTTCGATTTAATGGATAAAAGAATCAATTCATATTCTCCATCACTACATCTATATCTTTCTTGCACTCATGAGTAAGGTACGGGCTGCCCTGCTTCCTTCTTTAGTTTCTTTTGCAATTTCAAATAACAAGTTTTTTTTATCTTTTAATTAAAAAAATCATCTTACCTCTCACTCCATTTATCTCAGATTGATCTGATTGCTAGAAATAAAATGCAGAAAAGAACTTCGAATTGAAACGCGGGTGTATTCTATATCATGAATTATATCAAAAAGTATGGTACAAATCATGTTAACGAAGTTCCTTTGAAGCAGGATGATTTAATTCAACGGGATTGATTGTCTCCAACTTGGTAATTTAACTTTTGTTAATCTGTTTATCTTGGAAAAAAAAAAAGCTTTGCTCATCAAATTTAAATTAAGAATATATACTCTATGAGCGATTTCTCTCTTTTCAATTTCTAAATTTTATATTTTAGCAATACGTGCAAGAAGGGTCATTTATCAAAACCTTCTTGCACGTAGGTAACAAAAAACCGATGAACGGACATATCTGAAAGCATAAAGGGGCTCATTATTAGAATTTCAATAGGGTTGTATTGGTGTTCTTATAGATGTGATGAAGAATGACTGAAATTAAATGAGAACATCATCAATCGAATAAGTGATCCATTTTAACGA
Source organism: Gynostemma pentaphyllum (assembly GCA_028015215.1). Lineage (NCBI taxonomy): Eukaryota > Viridiplantae > Streptophyta > Magnoliopsida > Cucurbitales > Cucurbitaceae > Gynostemma > Gynostemma pentaphyllum. The sequence goes on along the minus strand of CM051350.1, from coordinate 44,738,484 downwards.
TTATGACAACGATATGATACTTATAAATTTAACCGTTATCAATTATTTTTAAACTTCATATAACACGTGTGTTGCACATAATATTCTCACATATGCATTACCAGTTTACTTGCATAGGCAAGCATTCAGATTTTGTGGCCGCCGTTATTTCTTCATTTTTTTGGTTGTGTGTTCTCAAATGCTCTTTTATTGCTGCACATTATAAAATTTAATTTACTATACTTTAGGGGAATATTCCTTCTAATTCTTTACATTATTGTGTATTTTTACCCCGAAAAAACTTACACCCAGAAGACACGTGTAATGCACCAACTATATATTAAAAGTGACAGGATGTGGAGAATCTTTACATTCCATTTTTACCCTTAATTTTATCATTAATGCCCACACTAACCCTGACATTTTAATTTCCTCTTACCCTTATTTAATTTAATTATTTTATATTTAGCTATTTATTGATTATATAATTACTTTTACTTTTAGTTTTTTAATGAATTAAAATTTACACTTAATTCTTAGTATATATTCATTGAATCATTGATCATGATCTTTTAAAGAGTCAATCATCAACTTAATTCTTTCTTTCATCCAAGATTCTTTGAATTTGGAAACCCTATGGAATTTGTGTAAGCATTCATTTGGTGTTATATAATAAATCTTAATTAATGATTTTTATTAACTTTATTTAGATAAGAATATAAATTGAAATTTGGTTTTCTCAACCCCTCATTACAAACATTGTCAAAGAAAACTCAATTTTAACGAAGTCCCTTCATCTTTCCTTTATTCATTAGAATGAGTCTGCATGTTGGTCTCTTCGTCTGCATGCTATTGTCAAGACTCAAAACATAAATCAAATGAAAGCTTGAAATAGGGACACCGTCACAAAATCTTAATTCGTAAAATACTTGATAGTCAAGAAAGTGTACCATTTGTGGAGCATGGAAAGACGTTGAAGTATTTCATTTATTGATCTTCTAGCTGGTGAAAGTTCAATTAGAGATTAGAGTCATCTCCAATTGTTAATGGATTCTTCGAGAATAAGTGAGGAACTTTTCACAAGTCTAATTATATGAAAATGAGTTGTTTGGTTTTTTTTAATGACTTTTATTTTGATTGGTTTTCTTTTTTAGGTTAGTTTTTATTTTTACTACTTTAAGTTTCAATTTTTTCATTCATTTGTAGGTTGAGATTTTAGAGAAACAGTATATATTGATTAAACCAAGAATTTAACGATAAATTGAGATTCGACAGGGGCAAGGTGACGATGATTTGCTATTTGAAAGCAGAGATGACTGAGTGTGTCGTCATTCACTATTGAGTCTATGAATTATTATGATGCAATTATTGTTAATATCTTTTTATTTGACTTTATGATTATTGTTAATATCTTCATCATTATTCCATATGATTATTTCATTTTTAAAAGACGAGGTTGAATTTGATTGTTTTCCTCCTTCCACATATTGTCCTATGATATATTATATAAAAAGTAATTAAATCTTGATATTAGAGACTATTTGGGAGAAAGATGAATATATTATTGAGTAGTTAAAATTTAATATTAGAAACTATATTTGAGAGAAAGATGAATATAAATATCACCCGCTGATGAGACACGTGCAACACACGTATTCATCGACTAGTAATTAATAAAAATGTAAATCTTTCGAAAATATGAGGAACTTGATCCTTCTCAATAATGAAGAGGGTAGACATCATAATTTTTTTTAAATAACTTGATCACATATCGTTAAATTTGAATCACTACAAAAAACAGGGGTATTGGCGCCGAAAACTTACATTTCGCCGCCTTTTCCTTGACGGGGCTTCCCGCCCTTGGTATAGACGCCGCCTTTACCCTTTAGAAAGGGTGGCGAAATGTTGTTTTTCACCGCCCTTTCTAAAAAAAACACGATAAATAAGGGAAAGGGTGGCGATTCATTAAAGGTATTAGTGGCGAAATATTTCTTTAATTATTTATGGACACAACACGTATGTGCATACAGACTTGTGACATTACTGATTTTATTACTACAATCGAACTTGCAATTTTATGGTTTAAAACCTTTTTTAAATTAATAATTAGATAATATGATATCAAATAACTCCTATATTAAAATAAAATTAATAAGATGGAGAGATGACCACATACACGTTCGATCAAAGGAGAAAAGAACAATTGAAAAATTCTAATAGATCATATTTTTTAAGAGTAAATTTAAAAATAATAAATGTTTAGAATATTTTAAAAATGATATTGCTCATAACTCCATCAATCTCAGTCTGAGATTAGACTAATCTCGGTCTAAGATTGATGGATCCTAGTATGAAAAATATATTTTTGAAATTTTTCAAAAGTTTTACTAATTTTAAAAATATTAATTCTTAAAAAACCCCAAAATAATAACATATAACTTTTGAGAGCATGATGAGAGGATTAGACTTTGTCTGGCAACTACTTTTAAAATGCCAGTTTTATCATTTTAGCACAATTTTATGAGGGGAAAAAAAGAAATTGTCTATTACAAATTTAGATATGTTTTGTCATTACTTTTAGTTGTAAATTAAATAATAGATTTTTATTTTTAATAATTTATGGTAAAATTGCACAAACCACCCATGAACTATAGGAGTTGTAACACTTACATTCTAAAACTTTCAATTTGAGCAATTGGGCCTCTGAACTTTGCAAAGTGTTAAAATTGGACCCAACATAATTTAATTTTTCAAATTACTTCGTTTGCTTTTGAAATTAGACCCTCAAAAATCATCGTAGAGACGAGAATACATCTCTAAGATCAATGGGGTAGGAAGAGGTGAGATCCGAGAAGAACTCTCATTCCCAACCCTCGAAAGGGTTTTGCGTTCGAGGCCATGAACGAGGCCACGATGGGACGAGAACTCTTGGGGACACGACCCTATAGAGATTTTATAAAAATTATTAGTAAATTAATAATTTTAAGGGGATAATTTGACAAAACAAATTTTATTGGGTCCAATTTTAACACTTTGCATAGTTCAGGGGGCAAATTGCTAAAATTAATAGTTTAAGGATGTAAGTGTAACATACTCTATAATTTAGGGGTGGTTTGTGCAATTTTCCGATAATTTATTAACATCAAAACAATAAACTATTGAAACTATGATAAAATTATCAAAATTAAGTAAACAATTAACTTGTATAAAATGAGATTTTAGGTTCCAAAAAATTCATTAAGATGACAACTATTCAACCAAAATAAAAGTTATGCTATTTGGGTAAATCTCTCTATATATTAAACCTTTTTTAAATGGTTTTCCTTTAAAAAAAATCATAAACTCTTGAATGGTAATTCAAATGTTTAATGAAGATTAAAAAAATCAAATAAAAGTTGAAAACAACTTGTTAAAAACTATGGTTATACATAGATTCTAACAACTAATTACACAAGTTTTGAGTATCATAGATTCATGGAACTAAAATGAAACATTTAAAAGTACAACCATAAAAACGAGAAGAGAAACAAATTTTCAAGATCGAAATAAGTTTTAAACCTAAATTACTACTTACTAAACTCATCCTCCATCCGTTTAGCCATGAACAACAATCCATCTTCATATTTCTTCACCAAATCCTCCAAAACCAAGCCCTCAACCGGCTCAACACTAAAACTCCATTCAATCACACTCCCACTTTCTCCATCATTTCCTCCCTTAGAGATCTTGAACGTCGATACATATGATTTGAATCCAATATTGCTATCAACAATCTCATAACATATGCTTCCACTTTCATCGTCGATTGCTATTAATCGTTCCTTAGACCAACTTGTAACGTGATCGTCGCCGTCTTTCGACGGTATCGAGAAGCCAGAGCAAAATCGAATACAACCGATTTCGCCATTTATCCCCGTTAATCCGTAACAAGTAGCTAGAGTTGGATACCATTTATGAAAGTTGAAGAAGTCTTTAAATAACGGCCATATTTGATCGGCGGTGGCTATTGATAGCTTTTGAGAGACTTTTCCTTCCCATTTCGCCGGAGAGTTTTGAGCCATTTCTTAGGTGGAAAGTGTTGTTTATTATCATGCATAAGCTTAATACATATATAATAGTTAGAATAAGAACAGAAATGGAATATTTTTCGGAGATTTGCATTTTTTTTTTAGTCAAATTATAGAAATGGTAGAATATTAAAATTCGTCCATTATTGGTAAAGAATAATACTAATTTAATGGTAAAGAATAATTGATAAGAATAAGAAATATGAAATGTCCATGAATGGAATATTTAAAAGAATTTGTAATTTTTTAATCAAATTATAAAAATGATGAATTTTAGAATTCACACTTCAATGGTAAAATATAATTGATTTATCAATATTAATAACGGATTGAGCTAATCTGATTATGTTATGGGATTGTAAGTAAATATATTATTGTTTAAAAGGTATATATAAATGTAGTAGATTTTTTATATTTATTATTATTGATGTTAACCGCCTTAAGTGAGAACCATTGATTTTTTTTTTTAATTTAATAATTACTCGCAAATAATCTATTATAAATATTTATGATAGGAATTACCTGTTGAATTTTTTTTCAAATTTTTTCTTTCAAAAGTTCAATGTTTTTGTATAGTCCTGTCGTTAGTAGATTGTATTAATTTTCACAAGTTTTATATGAATAAAGTAATTTCTTTTTGATATGTTTGTTTTTATCACTCATAAATCTCTAATTACACGAATTATCGTAGATTTTATTAAAATACAAGGATTGAAATAAAAATCTTTGACACAAAACGTGAGAAAAAGTTCCTAATATTTCTATTAAAAATAAGTCATATAGAAGTATTAAAATGGTAAACCTCACTATTTGTATGTTATAAATAATAAATACACATAATATGATAAAAATGTGCGGACTATGAAAAAAAATCATATTATAGGAGTACCGGGAATTATCTCTAAGTTGCAACTGTTAAGAAATATAGCCCATGACTAAATTCAAGAGAAAAAAAATAATGAAAACGGAAGCGTACCTTACTTCATGATCGAAAGCTTTTATATGAGTTTGGATCTTCCAATTCCTTCTGCAATCACAAGTTTCTATAGTTTTCTTACGAGGAGAATATTTTCTCTGATGAGGATGATAAGTTCATGTTAAGTTACAGAGGAATGAGGATCATAACCTTTTAAAAAACTTATCTGATAACTATTAGGCAGTTATTATCAAGTTCTGTCTATTTCTAATTTGGCCCCTCATCATATTAAAAATAATAAATGGTATCCATACTTTTATATAATCCGTGATATTATGTAATTACTCTTAAACCAATATTTAAATTTTAATAAATCACTTTAATTTAACTAATCAAAAGATAACATATATAGTTAATAATTACATGTGGTACTTGATTTTTTCCAACCACAACTGGTAGAGTGACAAAAACACTCTTGAAATTGGGGGATATGAGTTCATATCCCACCATCCTCAAAAACCCCTTCCACAATTTTAAAAAAAAAAATCTTTTAAAAGTGTAAAGATTAAATTCACACAAGTGGTAAAATATTTTTCAAAATTAAAACTTTTATACAGATGGTAAACTAGAGCAAATATATTATTTAATATTTTTCTTAACTACCTTTTTTAAATTTCACTTCTCAAATGCTTAAATTTATAAATGCTGTAATATTTATGTCTAAATATGGGCCTTCAACTTCAATCCGGTCCTCGATCCAGTGGGCCGTGAGAGAGTTGGATCATGCATTATAATTCAAAATTCAAAAACTCCGACAAGTCCAGTCGAATGTAAATTGGTGTTAGAGATTAATTAAAAATTCGGTGAAATTCGGATAGAATGAGGTGAACCTCGAAACTTAAAACTTACGTAAATTATTCAAATAAAATATTTTTACATATTAATTATTGAAATGTTAGAATTTTTCAAAAATTATTAAAATAGCATAATTATGGTTCAAATAATTTAATAATTAATTGAACTAAAAAAAATATAAACAAAACAAATTCATTGAAAAAGTAAAAAGAAAAAACATACAAATTCATTAAATACCCATGAAAAATAGTTCAATAATTTATTGAATTATAATTATGTTATTTGAGTATTTTTTTTAAAAAATTGACATTTTAATAATTGGTATGCATATTTATGCTATTTGAGACTCTAATTCTATCAAACTTATGTGTGAGAATACTAATATCTAATAAATCAATATATTCTATTGAAATTATTAAAATAATTCTTGATTATTGAATCTAAACGTTTATTGATTTGATTCTTTATAAATACTGAAATTTAAACCTAAACATAATCCTATTACATGAATTATAAACTTTCTAGATGACTTACTAACTTTGTACCCATGGTATCATGTTGACAAAATTTCATTGGGTACTGCATAATAATTTTTTAGGTTTCAAAAATAATAAATGAATTTGACATTTTTAAAAATAGTTAAAGTTTTATCAAAATTTAAAAATATGTTTTTTTTCCATTGGCTAAACATGGAACCCAATCCATACACATGGTTAAAAATGTTTTTTACTATTTTTAAAATGGTAGAATGCAAATGAGACACTGATGGTTTTGGTCAAATGCATGAATACTCACTATCATTTAAAAATGGCAAATCACATCTTTATAATTCCAAATTATGTCCATGAGACCCCGTCTCCAACATCGTTTACATTATTTTAATTATAACTTTTTTGTTTAAACTCCGATTTAGATGATTCAAAATATTTTGAAATCCTTATTTTCAGTTCTACATTACAATCACTTCAAAACTTCAAAATCATCAATAAATAAAATAGTTTTTTACGATCAAAATATTATGTATGATTGAAGTCATTGAACCCTTTTGTTTACTGATAATTTGGAAGTTTTGAAATAACCATAACGTTGATTGTGAAATGAGTATTGAAAAATATCTTGAATCATCCAAATTGAAGTTCAAACGAACAAGTTATGACTAATAGAAAATTAACGATGTTAGAGGGGAGGGTTCTCATTGGCATAATTTAGAACTATCAGGATGTGTGTGATTTGTCATTTTTAAACTATAGATGTTCATGCATTTGACCAAAACCACATGAGTCTTATTTGCAGTTTACTCTTTCTAAAATACATATTCAATAGGAGAAGTTGTTAAATATGAATTTGTAAATTCGGGGTCGTATAGGCTGCATTTGGATGTGTTGGAATATAAATGGGAAATTATGTAGCTTATATTTAATGGGTGAGTTTCAAATTTAAATTCGTGTGTGGTTGATTTTAATGAATGACCAAGTCACATGGGGTAGCTGCCCATTAATTTAAAAAATTGGAAATTTTACATGTATATTTTAATTTTTTAAATGTAAAATCAAACTTTTTAATATATTTTGTCTATTTTATCTTTTTCATTTCGTAAAATTATGTTTGTAATTTTTTTTTGGTGCCGTACATAAACTTGGAGTCCTAAATTAGGCTAAATAACTCTTACTAGACGCTCTCTAAACATTTAAAAAAGTTGACTACTATTTCTTAAAAAAATGGTTCAATTCAATCTAAAATAATTACTCTTTTTATACACGGGTGGGATGAGGGATTAAACCTAACCTAGATGCTCTAAGAAAAGGGAGAATTAGACCACTCGTTTTTGACCAACGGACAACCATTGGATTGTCAAAAAACAATCATCCAAGCAAATTGAATAATCTCAACAAATTGCTTTATTTTTGGAAAAAAAAAAACAAATTGCTTTATTTATCGTAAATTATTATTATTAAAAACTTATATAATACATTTTAATAAACTTTAAATAAATAAAAAAATTCATCTAGACCTTCAAATATCATATAATTTATTTAAAAACACATATATTTGACAAAATCCTCATATTTTTAAAATAAGTTAAAAGGCAAATGAGACAACTGTAGTTTTTTTCAAATGTAATAATACCCCATGTGATTTGAAAATGGCAAATCACATCCTTGTATTTCTAAATTATTCCAATAAAACCCTCCAATGCCATTAACTTTCTTTTAGTCATAACTTATTCGTTTGAATTATGATTTTGATGATTCAAGATATTTTAGAATCTTCAATTCGAGCTCTATGTTTCAATCACTTTGAAAGTTTGAAATTGTCAATAAATATAAGAGCTTATTATCATCAAAATATTAGGTATGATTGAAGCCACTAACACTTTTGAATAATGATGATTTAGAAGTTTTGAAGTGACCGTATTCCAAAACATTTTGAATCATCTAAATCAAAGTTCAAATGAATAACTTGTGACTAAAATAAAGTTTACAATATTTAAGGGGGTCTCATTGACATAATTTGGAACTATAAGGGCTATGATTTGCCATTTTAAAACTATAGGTGTTCATGTATTTGATCAAAACCACATCAGTGTTATTTACTATTTACTCTTTTAAAATATTACATATAAACACAATTTCATATAAAGAAATATAGTTTAATTTTTAAAAAAGTCACGGACCATTAAGCATTTGCACATCTCAATCAATTTTGCTATTTCATTTTCAACCTTCAAGATTTAGGATTTTTTATAATTTTTAAATAATATTTTTAAGGCATAATCGTACACTACATATCCTTTTACGTATTTTTCAAAGATGAAATACATATATTTCTATATCCAATTTATACTTTTTTTAAAAAAAAAAAAAAAGTGTTATAATTGCAATTGTCCAAGTCATCTCAACTAATTTATAGAATAACCACCCAATTCTATAATATTATTGAGAATTTGAGTATCTTAAATAGAGGACCACTATTAAAAAAATAAAATAAAACAAAACAACCATCTATATCTAAACTAAGAAGTCATAACATCAATTTTAAGTTAATCATTCAATCATACGTTAAAAAAACAATGGGTTAACAAAAATTGAATGACAATAGAACTTAAGTTTAGTGATAAAGTATTTATAATATTTCTTCAAAATTATATATTTCCCCATATAATTGTAATAAAAAAATGATAGCAAACCTAAAAAAATATTACAAAAATAAAAAAATAACTATAGAATATTCCAATCAACTTTTTTTTTTTGGTGCTTTTAATAAATTAGTATTTAAGCCAATCACCAAATAATAATGTTTTGAAGACATTAAGATTTTATGTTACAAACTAAAATCTCTCTAAAAAAACCTACATATTTATATAAAATTCTTCCACGATAATTTACTCAAATAGCATAAATCTGTATACTAATGACTAAAATGTTAGAATTTTTTAAAATTACTCAAATAGTATAGTTATAGTTCAATAAATTATTGAACTATTTCTCATAGATATTTTTAATGAATTTGTTTGTTTTTTGGTTTTTTAAGTTTAAGTTCAATAATTTATTGAAGTATCTGATCATTTTTTATTATTAATTTAAATGAATTTGTTAAATTTTTTAATTTTTTAGTTCAATAAATTATTGAACTAGAATTATGTTATTTGAGTAATTTTTGAAAAGTTATGACATTTCAGTAATTAATATGTAAAAATATGTCATTTCAGTAATTGCCTCTTTTAAATTTGGTAAAATTTTGATTTATATTATGACCTAAATTTTGTTCTCATTATTATTTTGTATGGTGGTTTTTTTTTTTATGAAATTTTTTAGGGTGGTTATTGAAATATTTTGAATCATAATTCTATAAATTAATAAAATTGGTAAACCACGTCACGTTTAAAAAATATAGAAAAATATTTACTATTTTTTTTTTTTGATTTAAAAAATATTTACTATTTTCGAGATAACTAATATATATATATATATATATATATATCACATACTATGGTTTCATAAATAGAAAAAGGAAAGAAAGAAATTGAGAAAAAAAAAAAGAAGAAGAAAAATCAAATAGAGCAAAGTGTAGAGGCAAAGGCTAAGCTCTTTCTCCTTCTCTCTCTCTCTCTCTCCCTCCATCCTTTGCTCTCTCTTCTTGAGGTTCTTCTTCTTGTTCTTCCTGCTCTCTGTACTTTGAAATCAATCAACCTCCCCCCTTTCCCTTTCCTTTTCCTCCACAGATCTTCATTTCTTTTTCACTAAACCTCCATTTTCCCCACATTTTCCTTCTCCGATTCCGATGATTTTAGATGCTTCTTGATTCTTCTTCTTCTCCGGCGGCCCTTCATGGACTACTCTCTGAACGATGCCTCAACTGCGTAGCAAATCACGCAGGAACCGGGTACTAGACAACCCAAATAACCCGATTTCCCAACAACCCATACCCGTTAAGCTAACTGTTCAAACTCGCCGGAGCTCCGGCACGAAGAATATTCAAAAGGGGAATAAGACGATCGGTTCTGATGGTCAGAAAATTACTGTGAAAGTTCAAGAAACGAAGCTTTCTGAGATTAAGAATCAAAGGGTCGGTTTGAAAGCTATGGATGAACATGGTAGCGGTGGTCGGAATGGAGACAAGGCTCCGGTGGCCGCGGAGGATGAAAGTACGGCTACTCCTATTCCGGAGAAGGTGATGATGGTTTTTGTTTATGGGATTGTTTTATTTTTGTGTTTCTTGAATTCGTGTTTTTATGTTGAGATAAGAAAGTTGGGATTTTTATTCTTTATATGTCTTTTTATGCATTTTGATTTCTTGGGTTTATTGTGTTTTTTAGTGGTTTGAAATGTTTTTTTTAATGAGTTGATGCAATGCAAGATTAAGGTTTGGCTTTGTTTGAGATTGGAGTTTAGTTTTGCCGCTTTTCTTTTAAAGGGGTTCATTCATTTGAAATAAAAAGAGGAATGAGATGTGTAATGATTTTCTACTTTCCATTGTCGAGGTGCAGTGCAAGGATCAGATTGTGAAACACAGTTACTTTGCTTGGGGGGAGATGATAATTGCTCGTCATTTAACCTTTTTGTTTTATGATTTTGATAGCTCAATGTCTGTTTCTATATATTTTTTTCAATCTTTGGAAGTTATGGAGATTGATGGTGAGAATGATTTCTAGTGTTTTTATTTACTTGATTGGTTCTTGTTCTTATGTGTTTGCATCTTGCTGATGCGCTTTTATGCTGTATTTACTGCTTGATATCGTCATTTATATTTGTTGTCTGCAATGATGTTTCGATCGTAAATAAAGAAATGTACTGTCTTGAAGTAAGTTATTCATGCGTTTTGTTTGAAGTTGCAGCCAGTCATCTTTTTCTTTTTGAAGTAACGTTATATCTGTTTCATGCAACAGGTTCAGGTTGGTGGTTCTCCATTATACAAAGTTGAAAGGAAACTGGGGAAAGGAGGTTTTGGACAAGTGTATGTGGGTCGACGCATGGGTACCATAAGCTTGAATGAAAGATCTGGCTCTGGAGCTGTGGAGGTATGGCACGCCTATCTTTAATTTTTTTAGAATTATTTGTTTCACGTCACTGATATATCATATGATCCGTTCAAATTTCAGGTAGCCTTAAAATTTGAGCATAGAAGTAGTAAAGGGTGCAACTATGGACCTCCTTATGAGTGGCAGGTTTACAAGTAAGGCTCTTCTTTGTTCTCAAGTTCATGTGTTATTATTAGAGGATTCTTAATATATACATATGTATGTTCCCATCACTCTTCTCTATGATTGGACAGTGCACTAGGTGGTAGCCATGGTGTGCCACGAGCTCACTACAAGGGTCGGCAAGGTGACTATTATGTCATGGTATGTTTAGTTTCTTTCAAGCTATTAACTTTTTAAGATTGTTGAAGGTGCATCTGTTTGTCTTGTGTTATGGGTACCATGTTTTGAATATAGGTTATGGACATGCTTGGACCTAGTCTCTGGGATGTCTGGAATAATAATTCTCACACGTAAGTTTTTTTTTTTTTAAAATAATACACATAAGTTTATATTACAATTTAATCATTTGTTTTAAATTTTCTAACCTATATGCTGTGCATCAAGTTGAAAATTTTACTTGCAAATTTATTGCACAGTAACGCCTATTTTATTATTTTAATCTCAGGATGTCCATTGAAATGGTTGCATGCATTGCAATTGAGGCAATCTCCATTTTAGAGAAGATGCATTCTAGAGGGTGATGTCTTATTCTGAGTTCTTCTTTGCAATGTTTTGATTTGATTTGAGATGAAATACTTTTCTGGCTGGACATGATGTAATGGGAATTTTACAGAAGAAACTAGATATAATTACTTATGGATTGAAATTTTAGGCCTACCTCTTTTGGTTCACACCACGCTCACAACAGCTTCTGATACTTGGCTTCAAGGGTTCTTTGATGGAGGGATGGGGAAGTTACATGGAGTTCTGGAGATGATATTATTGTGAAGAAATGTGTTAAGTTGATTGCATACCTAATCAACTTCACAATAAGAACTCACTTACAGGCTCATGAATGATTTAGTTTTCTTCTTGTTATGATTTTCCTGCACTTCAATATCTTTGTATGTCTCTGGCAGGTATGTGCATGGTGATGTGAAGCCTGAAAACTTTTTGCTTGGTCCTCCTGGGACCCCAGAAGAGAAAAAGTTGTTTCTTGTTGATCTTGGTTTAGGTATCTCATTTTTTATTTACCGTTTCATTGTTTCCTTCTCATGGAATCAACGTTTTGTATTTGTAAAGTAAATCTTACCATTTTATTGATGTAACCTTATAGCGACCAAGTGGCGTGATACTTCAAATGGTCAACATGTTGAGTATGACCAACGGCCGGATGTTTTCAGGTCCAAAGCTGTATATATTACATGTTGAAATCTTTTTTTTATACATTAGACCCTAAATAACTCTTTCTCTCATCTTCATTCAGGGGAACAGTCCGATATGCTAGTGTGCATGCACATCTTGGCAGAACTGCTAGCCGGAGAGATGACTTGGAATCACTTGCTTATACTCTTGTTTTTCTTCTTCGGGGTCGACTGCCTTGGCAAGGATATCAGGTATATGTTTTACAGGGCTGATTGAGGTTACTTTTTAGTGCAAATATATTTGCTACTGAATAAGATTTTTCCTTCAGGGAGAAAATAAAGGATTCCTTGTGTCCAAGAAGAAGATGGCTACTTCCTCGGAAACCTTGTGCTGTTTTTGTCCTCAACCTTTTAGACAGTTTGTTGAGTATGTTGTGAATTTGAAATTTGATGAAGAGCCCAACTATGCAAGATATGTCTCCCTCTTTGATGGCATTGTGGGTCCAAATCCAGATATCCGTCCAATTAACACCGATGGTGCTCAGAAAGTATTCACTGTTTCTTTGACTGCATCTATTTGTTGACCGTCAATAAGAAGATTTAGTTGGAAACTTTAAACTTGGATATTATCTAACGCATCATTTGTTATGTGAAGCTTATATTTCAGGTTGGGCATAAGAGAGGAAGATTATCCATGGAGGAGGAAGATGACGAACAACCAAAGAAGAAAGTTCGAATTGGAATGCCTGCAACTCAGTGGATCAGTGTTTATAATGCTCGTAGACCAATGAAACAAAGGTTTGCACTTGAATATCAAGATGAAGCTCTTCAAGTTTACAACAAAGGATTAATGATTAAATTTTGTGATGTAGATATCATTATAATGTTGCGGATATAAGGCTCTCTCAGCACATTGAGAAAGGAAATGAAGATGGTTTATTTATTAGTTGTGTTTCTTCATGTTCAAACCTTTGGGCTCTTATCATGGATGCTGGAACAGGATTCACTGCTCAAGTTTATGAACTTTCACCAAATTTTCTTCACAAGGTTGATCTTTTTCCATGAAGACAATGCGTTTTTTTGGATCTGCTACATATGACATCTTTACATCAGTGTTTCATTTTGGTCCATTTATTTTGAAGACTACCTCTTTGTGCTGATCTAAATCATTGTGTGCGCTTGTTTATTTAGGAATGGATCATGGAACAATGGGAGAAAAACTTTTACATCAGTGCAATAGCAGGAGCTACTAATGGGAGCTCATTAGTAGTAATGTCCAAAGGTTAGTTTAAGTACATTATATTTCTAACTATTTTATTATTATTACTGTTATTGTTTGCTTTGGCTAGAAGACAACACTCCCTGTGTTCTTTTTCTTCTTATACTTTTAAGTTATATTTTGATTTCAGGGACCCAGTACCTACAGCAATCCTATAAAGTTAGTGATTCATTTCCATTTAAGTGGATTAATAAGAAATGGAGGGAGGGATTTTATGTTACTGCCATGGCCACTGCTGGCAGTAGATGGGCAATTGTCATGTCTCGCGGTGCAGGATTTTCTGACCAGGTATATTTGATTTCCTAAACTTGCTTAGTTAAATGCTATTGCATATCTATAGATGCATTTTTTACATATTTTGGTTGTGATCACATTACAGGTTGTGGAACTGGATTTTTTGTATCCTAGTGAAGGTATTCATCGAAGGTGGGATGGTGGTTACCGCATCACATCAACTGCAGCAACTCCGGACCAGGCTGCTCTTGTTCTAAGTGTGCCGAGAAGAAAGCCAGCTGATGAAACTCAAGAAACACTCCGAACGTCTGCTTTCCCTAGTACACATGTTAAGGTTAGTAATATGAAAAAAAATGTATCTTTGCTCCTTTTCCTTGAAATCTGCTCTTGATATCACCATGTTTCTAAAAGTTTGGTTTCTGTTGTTTATGCAGGAGAAATGGGCAAAGAACCTTTATATTGCATCTATCTGCTATGGTCGAACTGTTTCATGAACTACCTCTAAATGAATGCCAATACTAATTGAAGCCTGCAATTGTGAACAGACAATGCTTCTTCAAACAGAATTTTTAAGACGAACAAATGACTGTTCATAAATGTCGCCTTCATGTGGCATCTGATACACTCACCTATGCTCTGGCTTTCATTCATGTTATTCAAGTATGAGCTAATTTTAGATCTTTCATGTCCCTGCCCTGGGGTTTGGGTTATTCTTACCATTTGTTGATGGTTTTGTATAGTCTTGACCAGTAGTTCTTGGTTGAAGGCATGTGCATGGTTGCACAGGGAATGTGCAGCGTCGATTATCAAACATCAGTGGAATCTGGATATTCATACCCTTTTGCCTGTACTTAGATCCTTATTTCTCACCTTTTTGGAACTTGAGGATATTCTAAATGTCTGAACCTGGAAGATATCAATTTTATACCTTATTAAAGCGACATTTTTTAGTGGATTATCTATCTGTCTATCTATTTTCATTAGTTAACTTGTGATTTTATGACTTGTATTAAACCAACTTCTCTTATGGATATGTATTAGGATAACAATTATCGATTAACAATCTGTGGAATTTGTCATTTACTTTCTCTTTGTAAGGTTGATATGAATTATATTTATTGTCTTTACCCTTTCATTCTCAACTCCATTTTGGACCAAGATGATTCCTGTGGTGTCTTTTCCCTGGCAAACGACAGTTTCTGTAGCTGGGTGTACTGACATGTGGGATTGCACTCTACATTTGACTGGAGGCTGAATATAGCATTTTTCTAGTTTTATTGCAGCATTTATACGTCTCAATAAACACCTTTTAGTGACTAGTTAACCACTTTGATCTTTCCATTTTGGTAATGTCAGTGCCCCATCATCCTTTCTTAAACATCATATTGCTGTATCCTTATAGTTATAGCTCATGGCCTGGATTTTGGAGTGATAAAAATTGTTACTTCATCATACATTTAGGATTGAGAATTGCTATAAGCTATTTTTCAGGTGCCGCCAGCAGCCTCGGGAAAGTTATTTGAGCTATCTACCTTGTTGCATTTAATTTCTTGGAGGGAAATACTTCATCTTTGGAACGGTAAGGAAAAACTTGTATCTGCATCAGATGTTTCTTTGTATGGACTTCATGTTTATTAATTTTTAAAGCAGCAGTGTTTAGCAGTGAATTGGAATGTAATTTAATATAATTAAAATGGTGGTTTAATAGTAGAAAAAGGTAGTGTTCAAGAAGAAACTCCTCTGTGATTGGCTTTTTTGTCGCGTTTGTAGTTGTCTTTATTCTATCTGTGTTACTTGGACTTCAATGTTATGTACTGCATCAATTTTTTCAAAAAAAAAAAAGGTGGCAGTGGTGGTGGTGGGACTATTTGGTTGGTTGGTTGCTGTTTAGATTTCAGTTAGGACTTTTTTTTTATTATCCTTCAGCTGGCATGTGAAAGTTCAATTGTAGATTAATATGTCTTGTCGTCTGTCGGGATCTAAAATGCTATTCATCCACAATAGATATGACCTAGAAGTAACTTGGACAAAACTTAATTAAGATTCAAGCTTTTTGTTGTGTTGTTTGGCTTTGTAGTCTATTGTTTGTCATACTGCTTCCTTGTTTCTTAGTCCATTGTTGCCTGATGCTGACCGTAACAGAAATTATACTTTCGACTGTGTTACTCACTCCCTTTCATTATTAACTGCAGGTATCTAGATTTTAAATTAGCAACCTCATGAAGGATCCATTGTATGATCCCAGAAGCTTCTTTCCCAGAATACTGAATTTCAAAGAAAATTGGATGTCTTTGATCACTTAAACTGTCGACATCGGTTATTGAGCATGAAGGTGAGTTACATTTTGTCGAGGACGTTAACTACATTTCCATGTTATGTTTGCCAGGGTCATACAGAATCATTGGGATTATGTAGTCTTTGACAATTGACATACACTATTAACACTTGAACTCAATTTATGAAAATTGATAGTCATTGCTCTTTCTCTGGATTACCGCTGTGTGGTGTTGGTTGTGATTGTGAGCTATTTAGACATTGCTGTGCCTACCAAACTCAGCTTACATAGACAAAGTTTTGAGTTCGGAGTTTTACTACCGAGATAAAATGACCTTTAAATGAAGCCCGAATAAAGGACATTTTGTTTCCAGATTCACGATCCAACATGCTTAAAAAGTTGAATCACGTATTATGGCGAGTCATGAACGTATCATATAATGTGCATCTCCTCATTTTACACGAAATCGGCATCGACAGCTTGATATTGATGACTGAATAGAATCTTGATGTTCAAGATTCATTTCTGTTAAGTTTTAACCTTGATCTTCATCGTTCATTATAAATGGTTGGTTCCATGTCTCAATAGTTTTTGTTCATGTGACGTTTTTTGATTGGTATATTTGGGATTTTATTTTCGTTTCTTATAGATAACATAAATAAATAATAAAAACTTGGGTTAACTCAAAGTAACAATTGGAAAGGGAAATTCTAAAAAAAAAAAGTTTTTTTAATTTTATTTAAATGGCCTATTTACGTGCCTTGTGGCCTACCACCATTACAAGTAGCAAATAAAGGCTAAGAATTCTCCGAATACCACTCTTTCCCTTTCCCCATTACAACCATTCCTCTCTTTTCCCTCTTAACTACACAAAGAATCGTGGTCACGTCCCTTTCCTTCCAACAATTCATGTGTAAGTTTATATATATATATATTTTTGTCTTTGTAAAACGTATCATCATCTTTAACTGTTTCTCCATCCAAATTTATGGAGTCTGTTGCCTCCACTTCTTCCCCACCTGACGGCCATCGTGTTCGCCTTCCTCGGTTCAAGCCCTCTCAAGCCGTTGCTGATCGGATTGTTCGAGCTCTCCACCAACACCTGCGTCTCCTTCACCGCTATCGTTCTAATTTCTTTATATTGGGGGCCACGGGTAATGTTTATACTGTGACTCTATCGTCTACTCCTTCATGCTCTTGTCCTGATCGTATTACTCCTTGCAAACATGTATTATTTGTATATATTCGCGCTCTTGGCGTGTCTCTGGATGATGCATGTCTTCGACGGAGAACTCTTCGACCATGCCAATTGAGTCGTTTACTTGCTGCTCCCACCGTGTTCGAATCACTTGCTGAAATTGGTCTACGTAGGACGTTTCATGAACAATTCTTCAAGGCAAAAGATAAGGCTTCTTTGCCAAATGTGGATGTAGAAGATGGGAGCACATGCCCTGTGTGTTTGGATGAAATGAGGAAGAACGATCGGGTCGTGACTTGTACGACATGTCGTAATGTGATTCATGAAGATTGTTTCTTGAGATGGAAAAGAAGCAAGGGAAGGAGATTGGTAAGCTGTGTGATTTGTAGGGCAAGATGGAGGGATAATGCAAGCCAGGAAAAATACTTGAATCTATCTGCTTATATTACTGAGCAAGACAAAGTTGAGGGTAATAACAATGGTCTTTGTAATAGTTAAAAATTAAAAAGATGAGCTATCAAAATAAAAAGTGATAATGTAAAATTATAATTATGAAGTTTTAGGTTAGGATTTCATTTATATTTTTCAATTAGATTAGAATTTGTCAGGACATGAAAAGAAGTATGTAAATTGTACATGTGATTATATTATTATCCATCAATGAATGGATAAAACTATCCTTAATCACATGGATTTGTCTTTGTTGATAAGTATCCGGGTTCGTTTATGATTTGGAAATTGTTGTTTATATTTTTAGAGTCTATTTTTTTTCTTTCAATTTTATGTTTCAAATAAACTAAATATGATTAACTTGCCTGTTTTGTAATTTAATTTTTATGTCCTAATAGAGTTTAAAACAACAAATCACAGTTTTCAAATATATGTTTTGTGTTTTTAAAAATTTACTATCATTTTAAGGAAATGGTTATCGGAAAGTGAAAATTCATTTTAGTAAAATAAATTTATTTTTGTTTTAAAATTAACTATAAACTATGAGCATAATCATTTAAGGATGAGAGGTTATTATTATTTTCAAATAGAACGACGGTCCAAGGAAAATGAGATATGAGAGGATATAGATTTAGCATTTAAAATGTGCAATAGATAAATTATTTATTTAATGTCATATGTTATTTTATTTGGGCATTTATAAATCTAGCAATTTTTTTAGTAACATTTGTAAAAATAAAAGTTAAAATTTTTGATATGGTTTATCAATGATAAACATTGAATTACATATTTTTACACTATGTTTATCACTGATAAACACATAAATCATTGTTAATCATGATAAACATGATAAAAATTGCTATATTTACAAATACTTTTTTGAGTTGATATTTTTACAAATATTGCAAAAAATCCGTCACCCAATAAAATTTTCCTATTTTAATTAATAAAGATTTCTTTTAAAAATATTATATCAATTTGAGAGAAAGAGAGACTATCTTCAATTACAGGAATATTGATATTTAACTTTAAACAATATATAATCATATTATTTTTCAATCTCATACAAATATAAATATATATCGGGAGCCAAAAATTATTTGAATTTAATTTCAAACTTAAAAGAGTGTTTTGAAAAAGATTTTTTTTTTTTGTTATATTAATGGGTTAATTGTAAGTTTCACCATTCAACCATATATTTTTTTTTTAAAATTCACCTAATTTAGGTATAGAATATAGATACTTAAGTGTAATAAAAATTATTTTAAAAATCTATATAATCTGCGAATAAGTAAATTATACCTTTGAATTAATTAATTTTAATGAAATATGTATACATTTAAAAGGATAAGATTTAAACTGAACCAGAATCATTGCTATAAAACAAATTATTGGAACTTTTGATCTTTAAAAGAAAAAAGATCAATCCTCAAAATTGGAAAAACCCAGTTCTCCGTTGAGATTTCTGATAAGATTAGTGGTAAGAATGAATGAATCTGGAACTGAAGCTTATGCCGGAAAATTAACCGGTAAAGTCATCGCCATGGCCGCCGGTGAAGCTCATACTGTTGCTCTCACAGGTAACTAAAAGAAGAGATTGCTGGGTTTTTTTTTTTTATAGTATATATCAGTAAAAGAAGTTTTTTTTTGGCAATTTGAAGGAGATGGGTGTGTATATTCATGGGGAAGAGGATTGTTTGGGAGGCTTGGGACAGGTTCTGAAGGAGATGAGCATTTTCCAGTAAGAGTTAAAATTGGTTTAGGTGAAGATCATAATGCCAAAATTGTTGGAATTGCTGCTGGTTCTTATCATACCCTTGCTCTTTCTGGTTAGTTTTTTGTGGATATTATACTTAGCTTGCATTTCATCTTTAGATTGAATCTTGCTGTTTTTGTATTCACTATTGTTTGTGAAATTGTTTTTTTGTAAAATTGAGGCCATTAGCATACAAATATTCGGTTTTAGAAACTATTTTGTAAATATAATAGGTTTTTTAGCGTGTGAATCATTGATTCTGGTCATCCTGTGAAGTGATTACTTGATTACGGTTGATAAGTAATTGATTGAAAATTTGTTATATTTGTAAATTGTTTTTCTTCAAGTGTTATCGACTAAAATTTCAGTAAAAAGGTTCTAAATAAGTACGATATGCGTTTTATTGCTTATTGATATTTGTTTCATATGTGTGAGGGTAGGAACAAACTCTCACAAATACGTTAGTTTATTATTAGGACAGTAGACTATCTACAATATAAATACTGCTATGATATTATCGTATTTGAGCCTAAATCCATATGGATTTGTTATCAAAAGGCCTCATACTAATGAACCACTTCTAACTGATATGGGACTGTAGCTGCACCGTTAACGTTTATTTGCCAAGTGGTTCAGGGAAAAAAGGAATGTTAATTTAAGGGTAAATCTTTTCAAAATTTGAAGTAAAACTCTTGATTGGAGTGTTGTATAACTTTTCTGATCATGTTTAACAATCGTACATAGCATAGCTGTGCTTTGATTAACATATCAAGAGGTTGTATAATAATTTCATGGATATTAGTCGCAAAATATTTTATGAAAGTTAAAATAATTATATGTCTGTAGACAACGAGATGAAAATATTATGTATCATTGCTACTTTACTGATCATAAATGGGGTTCTAGTTGTCCTTACCGGTCACCCTCTATTTGATTGCAGATGATGGTTCAGTTTGGTGCTGGGGTTATAACCTTTGTATCCTTTGAAATCGGTTTTTATGGAAGGTAGCTATGTGTTGCACTGCCTATATGATTGGCATTTATTTGTTTTCTCACTGTTATGTCCTCTCTTCATTCTTGACTGTCATAAAGATGGGCAACTTGGTTTTGATGGAGGGGATTCTGCTACCCCCTGCATGCTGAAGCAGTTCCTTGAGCTGGAATCTCCGCATTCTTTGACGGACAAGTCAGTCTCAAAGAGCAAGGATTCATTTAAAGTGTGTTATGATTTTATCATTGTTTGGATCACTAAAACCAGAAAAATTGGTAGTTTTTTTCTTTTTTGAGTTTCTCTTTATTTAATTTTCCATCACATGTATATCAGATTTGTTACATCAAAGCTGGAGGCTTGATTTCTCTGGCAATTGATAATCTTGGAGCCCTCTGGATATGGGGTAATTGTCCAAAACCAAGCAATGAGAATGAATTTGGCTTTACTTTCGTTACCAGCTTCACTCCCTCTCCAGTGTGGGAGTTCCATGGACGTACTGTTGTTAAGGTTGCATGTGGGAACGAGCATGTCGTCGCCCTTGTTAGTGTTAAGGAAACCTATCATAAAGGTGAAGATTTAGTTTGTTATTCTTGGGGACATAATTCTCATGGTCAGTTAGGCCTTGGAGATAGAGACGGCCGAGCAATTCCCCAAATTATCGAGACATTCAATGAGGCATCCCCTTGGGCAGTGTATGAGGTAGCATGTGGAGCCTTCCATACAGCTTTACTGGGTCACAAAAAGAGACCAAGTGATACCTTAGAAAGTGTATGTTGGACATTTGGTCTTGGGGAAAATGGGCAGCTTGGGCTCGGAACCACCCGAAGTGAAATGGTTCCTAAGCCTGTAAAAGATTTGCCACATTCTTTATATCTTATCTCAGTTGATTGTGGCCTATTTCACACTAGTGTTGTTTCATCAGCTGGAGATGTGTGGTCCTGGGGAATGGAAAAGGGACTTGGCCTTTGTCCAGATGCTAGTTTTACCGGAACTGATTCAGGAGATGCTGTTTCTCCCCTAATGATCTTTTGTAATGGGCCACATGCACCAAAATTTTCGGATCCCGTCCAGATTGCTTGCGGGGCTGCTCATACTGTTCTTGTTGCACATAATGGATATAAACTGTGGTCATGGGGAAGAGGAAGAAGCGGGGTTCTTGGAGATGGTAGGACAGTCGATTGTGTAACTCCAACGATTGTGATGTGGCCTCCCCTTAATGAGGATTTCAAGCAAGAGGGAATAGAGACCAAAATAGAGGAAGATAAAATTGAAGAAAATAAGTCTGATGGAGTGACTGAGAAAGATAAAAGATTGTCTATGGCAATGGAGGAAATAAAACTTTTTCAAGAGAAACTATTTATCATGGAACGGTATGCTAGCATTCTTCATGGCTCGATATTTGGAAAACCTTTCGATGAGGGGGACATCCCACTTTCATTGCGGAACTCTGGTACCTTTGACATTTCTAAGGAATGGGAAGGCATGTTAGAGTCATCAGATCGCACCGATCTTTTAAGGTTGGAAACGGTCTACCGAAACATACTTGCAGGTATTAAAGACAAGATAATGAAGAAAAGGATCCAGGAGCTTATGAAGGAGTTCCTTCATCCTTCAATGTTGGGAAAATAGTGTCTAAGCTTAGAGAAACTGAACCATCGTTAATCTAGTGTTGAACCTCTTTCTCAGTACTCGGTTTTGCTTTTCGTGATAGCTAGTGTGCATCACACTTGCAGTAGGTTGCCTGTTACAATAGATTGCAACTGCAAGTTTTTAGCTTTAGCTGCTTGTGTAGCTTTGAAGATGAGGCTTGCTTTCTTGCAACATGAAATAAAGTTTTATAGAAATTGAATTGAGATATATTTGTTGATTACATTGATTAATAAGCTATACTTGATATATTGGCTTCTGTCAATGATGGATGATCTTGTTAATGTAAATTTATTATTGGATTAATATCACTAATAACCACAATAAATCACATTAATTCACTTTTAACGACACTTTTTTTTTTAATATCATTACTACCTAAAAACTATCGTAGTTGGCGGCTTGATAGGATTTTACGATTTGAATGTTTAATGTTTTGCCCCGGATATTTTTTTGATACTGATTATGTTTTATCTCAATTTATTTTCCTTAAATGTTTGTGTCTTAATTATCCCTTGATTCATGGATCATATCTTTTTGTTGATATGAATTTCCATATTTTTTTCTCGTTCTATTTTTTTGAATTTCGTTTTTTTTATCAACACCGTTACGTTTTCTTCTTTCTTCAAGGGTTTATCATCATTCTTTTTTTTTTCTTTTTTTGGGCATTTTTGTTTTATTTCAATATGCATTCCATATTGATTATTTGTGTTTTCTTCAGCATTGCTCAATAAGATCAAGTTTATATTTGTTAAACGTTTATTCTTATGTATTAATAACAAAATACACAAAGAATGTAAATGTTTAATAAAAGTAAACTTTATCATATCCTTAGTACTTACATCGGTTTCTTCATCTTCTTCCTCATATTGTATACATTCTCTGTCCATCCACATTTTTTCCTTATTAGAGGTGATACCTTTAATCTGTAACAATTTTTTTCAGTATCAAATTAATTTGTTAACAAAAAGATCTCATAGTTATTGATAAATCTTCCCATATCTGACATTTTACATAATTAGCTGCTATTTTATAGGAAATATGACAGTTGCTTTATGTGGAGGGCAAAATCTGTCTTTTCCATCCCATCATAGACGACGCGTGGATGCATGATGGGTATTGATGACATTTTTTTATCCAACACAATTTTTATGATAAAAACGCTTTTATTTTGGATACATATGAAATTAATCCCTTTATTATTTACGGTGATACCTGACAATTGTCTTCAACATAATATTGATCGATAATAATGAACACAATCATTGTTTGACGTATTCAATAATTTATCATATTTAGAACTATATTTTTTTATAAAAACATTACATTTTAATTGTTAATTTTAAAGAGTAACAAAAAATTGACAGTGTTTTAACATTATAGGAATTCATTACCTAATAAATTTATCAAAATAATAAAAAGTTTTTGTTAAAAACTAATCAAATTTTAAAAATTATTTTACACCTAAAACAATAGTAATATTAGTTCAATGAAAGTAGAGAGTAATATCTTTAAAATAAATATTTTACTATTTTTAAAATTAAAAAAGAAAAAATATCATTAAGTGTGATTTCTAAAAAAAAAAAAAAAAATTAGGTTTACCATCATATATATTAAAAAAAAACCAAAAGGAATATATAATTATCTAAAAAACCAAAAAATAAAGTCCGGTTTGTCCATTTCCCCCGCTTTTCCATCTTCTTCTCTAAATTATCATCACTGTATATCTCAGTTCAGTTCCACTACTATCAAAACCAAAACCCTAATTTGTCTTTCTCCTCCATTGTTATTCACTCAATCAAAAAGCCCAGCTTAAATGCCAGGTTTCACATCCGATTCCTCAACCAACGGTGCCCTAATTCCTTCATCTTCGGAAGTTCAAAACTCAATCTTTCCCATCCACCATGGCCTTAATTCTTCCATCGCTCGCTTTTCCATTTCCTGGTCTAGAGGCAACTCTTTCCTTCTTTCAATTTTCAAACACTCTCCCGGTCAAAATCCAGGAAACTCCGATGACGATGAAATTGGCGGCAAAGTTCTCGAGGTGAAACTAAGTAATGGAGATGGTGAAATTAGCGATGCTGAGTTTCGGAGAATCGCTTACGGTTCGGTTTCTCCGTTTGCCCTTCTTCAGAGTCGGAAAAACATGATTTCAATGGCTTTATCTCGGTTTAATATGGAAGGGTAAGGAAATGCGAAAGCTTACTTTTTTTGTTGTTGAGAAATTTCTATTGTGCTTTGATTTATGCTATCGTTTCCTAATTAGACAACCTCTTTTAGAAATAGGTGGGAATATGTGACAGAGTATAGTAAGGAGATTAGTTCACTTCTTGGTAATTCAAAGTCACTTCCTAGCTCGGTTATTGAAGATCCAGTTGAAGTTTTGAGGGTGAGTTGTTGTAATTGGAATCCAATTTATTTATTTTTCTCTTGAATTAATTATAGATTGAAATGGGTGCACGTCATTCCTTATACTTAGTAGTTTCTTGCTAGTGAAACCTCTCTTTTTTGTGTTTAAGTAATCTTAGTTTTAATGTTTTTAAGTATCTTTATAGAAAGTTGAGGAGCCTACTTGTTTGAAAGCTGCTTGGGAGCTGATGAGAATGTTCTATGCAGACAAAGAGTCTCAGTGGTGGCTTCATGAACGCCTTGTTGATTGGTTAGCTGTATTGATCTCCCTCGTCTTTCTTATAATTTTAGTTAAAACTTGTATCAGCAATTTCTTGGTAATGGTAATAATTGTCTGTTGATTATTTTTTTGGGGATAGAAAGTGAAACTTTCATTGATCAACGAAAAAACAAGTGATACAAGGGTACAAAGAGGATGGGAAATCCTGAAAAGCAAAAAAAATGAAAAAGCTAAAAAGTAAAGTCTAAAACAACAGGAAAATTAAAATCTACACAATCTACAACTTTTTCCCTTCTAAAAGTCCGAGAAACAATAAGATCCCATAATGATTCCAAGATTTAGAATCACCCATGAAAATCCTAGGGTTACGTCCAAGCCAAATACTCCATAAAAAAGCAGCAACTGCCTGTTGATTACGCTGAGCTTTTCCTTGGCTTTTCATGGCAGGAATTTGATAGCCTCCTCTCAACTACAACATCAACCATCCATTCAAAACTTGCTGATTTCCAGAAAGATCTTGTCAACTTGCAGGTTTGTCTTCGTCCTGTTCCATTAATACATGTTTGTTTATGGTTGGTTAGACATATATTTGTAATTCTCGGTAGCTATTTAATTAGTCACTTTCTTTTTTGCAAATGATAACAATTAATGTTCTTTTTGGTGGTCAACAATTGCAACATTTTTATGTGCAGGTAGTTGAGGATAATTCCAAATATTGGGATGCGATTTCATCAGCATTAGCAATTGGCTGGCAAGAGATTGTGGTATGCGGTTTTACGTTTTATACTAGGAGTTCCATTCTTCATAAATAACTATTAACTAGCATTTGACTTCTAACTATGATTTAGAAATAGATGACTGTGATTCTGCTTGCAGGTGAAAATGTTGCGCCTGCATGGATCTTATAAGCTGGACCAGCTTAGCAATCGTGAGGTTTGTTTGAAATTTTCTGTTGCATGTTGATCGCAAAAGGGGAAAAAACAATGAGCTACTGCATTCATTCTTTGCTTTACACTATTGTTTTTGTAACTAAGATTTCTATAATGATATTTTGAATTGCAGTTTTTTGGTCATATCATACTTTTTTGTACCATGACATGAGTGTTAATATTATGGAGTACTATAAGAAAGATAATTCCTGATTGGCGAATGAACTTATTGAAGGATGAGGTTTTTAACTGAACAAACATGCTGTTTTTCAGGGTCGTTGAATTTGTTTTTCAGTGTCGTTGAATTGTTAAATTCGGATTCTCAAGGAATTAAACTTCAGTTGCAAAGGATCCGTGTCAAAGGTTTCCTTGAAATGAAACATTCTTGTTCTAATTACAAGAGTTTATGTTAGGATTATTTATATGATTCTTAAAAAAATAGTAGAAGGATCCCTGATTTTTTATGTACCAATCTCTCAAAGATTAACAAATTTTATCATATATATTTTCTCGTACCCATCAAGACTTCCGAGGGCCAAAATGAGGCATCTAAGTTAACTATGTGTGGTAATCTGAATTTCTCTCCATTATGTCAACTATGTTGTATCTCTAAATTTAAGAGTGATGTTGTGTCAAGAAATATGTGGTTTTGCCTCTTTACTTTATCTGATACATTTTGAACAGACAGAGAATGGACTGGTTGAGGCAGTGGCCGTTCTTATTTCAAAAATGCCACGCATGCGCCCCGAGTTGGAATCTGGTAGATTAGGTGAATGTTTTAAATCCAAGCCTGATTTTATCAAGGTATATTGTATTAAATTTAAAAGTTTGCATATATTTTATGAGAAACCTGGTTTCATGGCGTGGAAAATTCATGTTATTTATAGGCATGGGAAAAATGGCGGTCCCAAGTAACTAAGTTGGAGTGCAGTGCATTCTGGGTTCAGTGTACCCATCATCAGACCCGGGAAGGTTTGCGGAATATGCTTCAGATCATTCTGGGAAATGTTGAGAGTCTCTGTGTTGCAACCTGCAATTGGATGGAGCTGTATATCTCTCAGCTTTTATACATTAGACCATTTTCAATGGTAATGTTGATCTACGTAATGAAGGCTTCAATTAATTGTTGGCTACCCTCCTCAGAAGTAGCACGATCTAATTCAAAAATTTCACCCAATTGAGCACGTCTAGCATATTTTTTCACAGTAGCAGGATCACTGCATGGTTGGATTCTAGTAAATCCTCTATTTCCTCCCTTTAAAAGGCCAATATCTATTTTTATTGAATAGGGTTTAGAAAGCATGTACAACCTGGCTCAAAGATGCATGCAGTTAAAATCAGCTTCAAATACTAATCGCTTGATGGGGCTAATGATTGGAATTCTTGATGAAAATACGGAGGTGAGGAGTATGGAAGACATGTTCTAATTTGTGATTATAGTCTTTTCTCATTCTTAACCCAAGGGGGGTTTTTCTACCTTGTGTCAGGTTGTTTTAGCAGAATGTTCTAGAGGATTTGGTCCCTGGTGAGCTGCCAACTACCCCCCCTCCCCTAAATTTGAGTGGTCTGGCAGTGCTTTTCTCTTATGTAATCAGATATGCATAGAATTTTTGTTAGAATAATGTTGATCGTGTTAGCTTTGCTTACAAGGATAAAAGTTTATAAGCATTGTTTATTGGTAGGATGGTTACACATGCCATGGAATTGTTGACTGATGAGAGTGATCAAGCAGAAAGTCTTCTACGTGAAGAGCGTCATAATCTTGGGGGAATTAACATAGAGGAACTTCATCGTCTTGTGTATGCTCAAGTTCTATGTTCTCATGCATTTACTTGGCAGGTTTGTGCGTATAATTGATTATTTTTAGCTGTGTTTGTATAATCGAGTTTAAGGACATTTTGAATAGTTCTATTAATCTTTTCTTATCAAATTTTATTCACCTTTAGTTGAAGATAAATGTGTACGAAACTAAATTAGGTCCCAGGTGATAAAAATGAATGGGGCATTATTGGTTGTTTACATTAGATTGTTAACAATTGAATTGTATATGGTCTCTTTTTTTTTGTTCAAGCCGTTGATTGTATTTATTTGTACACGCTGATGGAAATTTCACACCTGTGACGTCAACTAATAGTTATATTGATTTATGTGTCTCAGATTGCTCCCATTTACTTGACTTCATGCGCTAAACAGGGGATTGGTTTTTTAGAAACTTTGCTGTATAACCAACCTGTTCAACATAATGTGACGCTACTTAAGGTGATCAAGCTATGTTTGCTGCCAAGTTATAGGTGTTTGTTGGAACTTGATATTCTGCTTGATTTGATGTCATCTTTTGAATGTAAATTTCAACATGGTTTGGTTTTTCTTGTAGAATTTAGAGATATGCCGGTTATATGAACTTGACAATCTTAGTTCAAATATCATGAAGGTATGTTTCACTTTTGCTATTTTCTGTTCTTTGCTGACATTCTTGTAGTAGAGTAATAGTGCTTTTTGATACTGCTTTTCAATTGCGTTGAAACAAATTTTGTATGAATTTTTATAGAAGTATTCTAGGAGTTTATAATACCCATAAAAGAACTATCCTAATGTCTAGATTGCTGGAGTTTACCACTGGAAGCATGGTAGGAAAGGTTGTGGAGTTTTTTGGCTTCAGCAAGCTAGGGATGAAGTTCGTCTTAACAAGATTGCTCAGCAGTTGTTTGATTCTGTTGGAAAGTCCATATCAGATGAAAGTTTCAAGGTAATAATCTTTGAAAATGTCCCACCCTGCTACGGTTTTTTTTACACATTTCCCCTTACAGATGAGATTTAAAATTTGTTATACAAAAGATATGACGAGTACATAGTTAAGAAGTATATGGCTTTGTTAATATGAATTGTAGAATGGACATCCCGGTTGGAAATCTTGAGAATGTCTGGTTGTGTTACATCTCTATGGTATTGTTGTCTGCTGATTAATAATTTGGGAGATGTATCATTAACTAGTTTTGAAAACCATTGCTTAATTTTGGAATTAATCACATTTCATAATTTCATTTTCTGTTTTTACAGCAATGGGAAGGTTTAATTGAATTGTTGGGTTGTGAATCTAAGAATACTGGAGGTCTGGAGTTTCTCCACAAGTAAGTTTATTGCTTCTCTTTCAAATTCTTTTCAGTTATCATATCTAATACAAGTGGTCTACAGGTACAGGGATTTCAAGAAGTCGCTTCATCAGGTTCATAAAGTGAGAACGACTGGTGTTGCACAGTGTGCAGTAAACTCTTTAATTGCGGTATTACTTGACTCCCCTATCTAAATGATGGTGCTTCCCTAATGTACATTGCAAGCTTTAATCGAATTATTTCAAAATATTTTTACCTTTTTTAGAGGATGATAGGAGGTTGGATTGGGTTGCCTGGGTTTGGGGGATTAATTGCTGTCCTAGGATATTATCCTACGAGTTTACCAACGCCAAGTGTTGTAGTGTCATGTGGTTGTCTCGTGAGATTAAGGCCACCTACCTTGGATATTAGTTTACCGACACGTTTACCGACACTAAGTGTTGTAAGGTCATGTGATTGTCTCGTGAGATTAATCGAGGTGCGCGTAAGCTTGCTTGACACTCACGGTATAAAAAAAATTGCTGTAGATTCTTCTTCCCCCTTCAATTTCCCACTAATTTTTAACCTGCAATTTATACCTTTTTATTGGTTGGACAAGTTATAAAACTCTTAGTTACCAATATCATTTCATTTTGTAGCTTATGAAGAACCCTTCTACACCTCAGCGCTTTTGGCTACCCATTTTAAATGACTCGGTAAGCCATATGTTACAAAGAATGTTGTTAGAATTTTTTTTAAAAACATGGTTCAAAAGCCCATTTCAAATATTTTTATAATTGTTTAATTACGTGATACCACTTTGCAGTTGGAGCTGCTTAATTGGCAAGCAGGTCCTCTGCTAAACGTTGCTCAAACCAACCTTTTGTTGACGAAATTGCAAGAGCTTTCGGTGGCAAGAATGCGCCCTGATTTTGTCGAATCTGATTTGCCACCTCAGGCTTTGAGTTCCATCAGGTTAGCCCTTGCAAAAAATCTTGGACGTGCGTTTCTTGAGGAGTGAGGGGTGATGAACAACCATGGGTTCTTTCCTCATTGACAAGTTTATTGAAGAAAGGCTCCCTCGCTTTCAGCTGCCTTCCTTTTGTGACTGATCTTAGCCTCCTGTTGTGAATTGTACAATATTCACCTCATCTAGCATCACGATTCCAATGTTTTCTATCAGCGAGGTTTGTTTGATTCATCTAAAAAAATGTGTAATCTTCCCAAGGATTGAGGGAAATCCCCATGACCGCTAAATTTATACTTATAGTTTATTATTTTCCTACAGGTTAGCGTGTATAGGATTTTTTTGGCTAGTCCATGTTATAAGGAACAGCTGTTTTTATTCTT
This sequence comes from Gynostemma pentaphyllum, assembly GCA_028015215.1. NCBI lineage: Eukaryota > Viridiplantae > Streptophyta > Magnoliopsida > Cucurbitales > Cucurbitaceae > Gynostemma > Gynostemma pentaphyllum. The sequence continues at coordinate 44,708,015 of CM051350.1, read as the reverse complement.
CTAGTGTTTTATAATAAATTTATGGGATAATTGTAAATCACCTCTTGTTGTTTAAAAATAATATTAAACACTACAATTATTTTATTGATTTGAGATGTTTATTATCACGTTCCAATTTCATTAAAAAAAAATTAATAGATGAGAGCAAAAATTTTAATAGATGAGAATAATTTGTAAAATGAATCATTGTTAACTAGATGTAAAATTTACCATAAGGTATATGACAAATGTAGAATAAATAAGTGTTTCAAATTGTCAATTGGAGTAGAGCTCATCTAATTAGATATCCTTTTCTCATGAGGTAAAAGGTTAGAGTCTCCAATTAAATGTAATATCAGGAGAAAAAAAAATATTCCAATTTTATTAAAATTAACTGAAGGACGTGGCTTATAAATTTATAAACTATAAAGGTGTTTAAAATCATTTTTAAATCACAGGGTTCGACTTACACAAATCAATCATGAGGGTGTGATTTATGTAAATTTATTCATTGTTATTGCGGTAATCTAATGACTATATATCATCTAGCATGTACATCTTACAAAATCTTAAAAAATATATTGCAATCAATGATAGCTACTATAATACACACTAATACCAGAGTAGCCTTGGTAAATAACAAATACAGTGCCGATAATGATTCTTAACCTATAACAGAATCGTATATAAGAGAATTTAAACAAATGGGGAAAAAAGAATAAAGTAATCATCTGGAGAAGGAGATTCAGCTGTTAATGAAGGGAATGAATTGTAACAAATATTAACCCTACCTTCTTCCCAAGCATCCATCATCAGTCCCTTCCTAATTCTCTCTGTATATTGAACTTTGCAAAAACCCAAACAGCAGTACAAGATGGTCCTGCTTACCTATTGCTTTCCGGTACAACCTTCTCAAATGCGCCGAATAATTGTAAGAAGGTTCTGCGTGATACTACACAAGAATAACCATTTCTTGCATGACATCAATCCGTGTTGTTCTGCTATTACAACTTCTTTGGCAAGTTATAAGTTTTCTTGAGAAACTTAGACGCTGCATCATCATTCCGGTAGCATAAAATGCGTAGGAGCGTGTTTGGTTCAGTTGGATTCCACTGCCCAGAAGTAGGAGGTAATGGAAGCCTGGATTTCGCAGAAGATCCGAAGGTCTCAACTGTCACACGTTTAAACCGCTCTATGATGCTCTCTGTATCTGTTCGGAAAAGAGGAAGGACGCCTCTCAATGTGGCTGCAAACTTATCAATCAACTCAGAAGGCAGTCCATCCCCATTTGCCCAGAATAAATCTTTAAGTAATTTGAAGTCATCCTCTATTATCTGAGAGTCTTGCCGGGAAAAAGTACGAGAAGGGCCTCCAGCAAGCAAAACCAGTAAAAACCCGTCAAAAGAGGCTTTCATTATGTCAGTAATAATCCTTGTTCGAACCCTTTCATGTACAGTGTCCGAGATGATGAGCAACTGCCGCTCAAGTTCCTGAAGGAAGGGCTCTATTCTAGAAGATGAGGGATCTCCTACATACAGACTATCCCATAAAACATGACTTAAATCATGGAAAACAATTTTATAAGCAACTGTCTCACTCAATTGCTGAACTGCTTCCACACAAGCAGCAGGTGAGAGTTCAAACTTCTTTCCTAAACCATCAGAAAAATCTTCTGAATGAGCAGATTCAGAATTCCTGAGATGAGTGATTATCCTCTTTTCAATCACCTCCAACTCACTGCGAACTCGATGAAATGTGTTTATACGGACACAAGTCTGGGGCATCCCAAACGAATTGTCCCCATTCAATGTTGCAACTTGGGAATTCTTCCTTTGAGAATTTGGTAATTTTTCTTTCTTCTTACCAAATCCTTGGAACTTTGATCCAATGGTACACCTAGTCAATGCTGGCATGGTTGGAATATATGTATTTCGTGTTCCTGTAGATTCAGAAATATTGTGAAGGTTATACAAATAATTAACTTGTAGCTGTAAAATAAAGTTTGAAGAAAATACCAGCGCCAGATTTTGCTTTTGTTATATAATACTGAAGACATCTATCAAGGCCAGCCACCAAGTCGGGAAGTAAAGCAGGATGCATTGGTATTGGCAGCTGAAAATATGCATCCAGCGTTTCATCTATTATTCGCAAAACTTCAACAGCAGACGGCGCAAATCCTTGATTTTCTTTTGGATTCCATACCTTTAATCAGAGTGAAGAGTCACAATTACCCAGTCAATAGACTGATGAATATATTGGCAAAAAAAAAACTCAAACATACAGAGAAATATATAAAGATTAACTTCATCTCAGTATCTTAGAGATTGAAAGCATAAATTCAATAGAATGGAGAAAGACATTATGAAAACCATTTTACTCTTTAGATGCACTACACTGCAACTATAATAAAAGAAATTGATGACAGAAACAACTGGACGGAGTAAGAAATTGTTTGACCCGTTAAATGCTTTGATAGTTAAGACGGAGATTGAAAAAGTAAAACGTGTACCTAACCTCTGTAATTTAAATGCTTAAATCAGGAAACCAGTACCTTTCTAGTTTTAATTTTAACTACCTACTTTTTTGCATGAAGACCGTTAAGACTGATAATAGAGAAGAGTTGTAATATCACAATTTTGAAGAAAAGTAGCTGTTGCAGCTATTGACACGTAACATGCAAGGAAGTCATAAAATAGGGTACTAAGTGAGGAAAGAAGCCAAGACAACATAACATACCAATAGACAATACAGGTGCAAGCCGAAATTAAAACCAACCGAAAGAACGATTTAGCTACTTAGTGTTAGTCAGTTTGGTTCTTTTTTTATATAATTTTAAAATTGAAAATATTTTGATATACTTGATCTGTTTTAGTCAGCTTAATAGTTAGTTTCATTAGTTAAAATTCTGACAGTTTTTTTTTTTTTTAAACTGATCATTGGTTCTGTAGTGACTCTGGCCAACAACCAAGCCAAATCGACCTGCTTACACATATACCAGTAAAAAAGTTCAGACACAAGGAAAGTCACTAGATCATGCAAACATGCAACTGATTTCATAACTCATAAGATAGCTTTGCCAAGAAGGAAATCAACTTGTTGAAGAACACATACAACTTAAGACACACACCTCTTGTTGCAGATTTCTATCAACCCATTCCTTCATTCTGTCCAATCTTGTCTTCATCCACAATTTTACTAGATTAGCCATTGCAGAATCAGCTTCAAAAGGAGGCATCTCACGAATTATTGCCTTACCACCATCGTCGCTATCCACTGAATCTTCTACTGCTATGAGCACCAGATCTTTCTCTAGCTTATCAGCAGCTCTCAATACTTGAATGGCATCTGGTGTTAACTCTCCGATACCCGAGATGAACTGTTTCAATTCATTTCCATAACACGCATGAAGAGTGGCCACAGCCACTCCTGCAGCAAAAGGATGCCATTTTTTAAGTATTGGACTGAAAACCTCCTTCTCATTAACTGCAAGGTCACCAACATCTTTTGCAAGAATGGCAAGGACAGGAAGAGAATTTGGCAGGCTTTTTGATGCTCTTCTACTTGAATCAGCCTTCTCCATTTTCTATTTAATAACAAATCTAGAAGTCAAGTAATAAATTTGACCGAGGAGTATATACCATCATCAAGTATACGGCAGAGAAAAAATAAAGACAGAAAAAAAGGACAGGAGCACCGCACCAATAAAACCGTTTTTTGAGAGTATGTGACAACTAACTACAACAAGAACTGGGAAAACTAGGCCTATGTTCAAAACATGGTAATATCTGGGATATATTAAAGATAGAGATATAAATAGAAAGATCCATACTACTTCATAAAATGAAAGAGTAATCAACAGAGAAGAAAATCTGTGTGTGGACTAATTTTCTGTATTCCAATGTCAGAGAAAAAAAAATCGAGCATTGCATGTTTGACACTTGGTACTGTTAATATCTTGCTTATTTTCATCCTTTCACGTTTGCAATATAAAGGCCAATTCTTCTATCAGTATGCAACCCTACTCAATGACAAAATTAGATATCACATGTGACCAATATCTATCTCATCACTAAGAAGGGAATGGTGGATCACATAAAATCTTGCCTGAGCAAATGCAGTACGCAACGATGATCTAATGTAGGTGTCAATTCTGCTGCGAGCCACATCGACCTCACCTTTCCTCCTCCTACGATATTCATTTGATATATCTTCAACTAAAATTTTAGCTGCTGATACCCCCAAAGACACAATGCCTTGCATGGTACCAATATTCCCGGAATCAAATGTGTCATGATAAGCAAGAAGCCTTTTCTCTGCCCAACCCAGAATAGAGCTCAATGTAGAACTCAAGATCTTGGAATACTCAGAATCTTTTGAGGTCTTTGCATCTTTAGAAACTTCTGCTAACTGATTATCAGCACCATAGAGTAAATCCACTTCAGCTTGGCCAGTAGCAACAAAACGGTGAAATAAAACCCAAGTAAAACAGAGGTTATGCAACATCTGGTTCAAGCCAAGAATTCCCCAAGTCTTCTTTATATGTTCCATGAGCTCATCAATTTCTTCAATAAGAGAAGTTTCATCATTTATATCGAAGCAGGCTTCAAGTAGCATCTCATAAAATCGGAGATTCAGTGGCATCCCGTCTGCCCAGTGACACGCCTCATTTAGTGACCCATCCAATGATCTAGAAGCAAGAGCCATAACAGCGCTACGAAGAACTTGCATAGACTCATTATTTTTCCCTGTTTCTATGGGCCTATCCAATGCTGCCTGAAGTATTTGTTTTAGCCGCTGTCCTGCAGCATTAGATTTATCAACAGGAATTCTAGGATGCAAAAGGAGACCGGCTTCTAATACTTTCATAGTCCGCTTTTGCCAGGCTTCATACTCTTGATGATCCGTAAAATCCGAAGCCTTGAGCTGCTGCAACAGTTCTAGAGGAACTACCACAGACTCAATTCTCCTTCCAACCTACATCAATTCAAGCAAATAAAGATCACAATTATTCAAAAAAATACATTCAAATAAAGTCCAATTTTGATTCATTACGGAATAGAGATATCATTTTCACTTATTCCAAAATCCATAAGTATGTAAAAATTTACAAATTACTAGGTAATCAAGCACCGTTGAATTACATTTCTAGTATGGCACTCAAGATCAAAACTTGCTAAAATTTTTAAGAAACCCAACATTGTAATCACCAAATCAACATAAAACTAAATGAACCCACAACACAAAAACAAAAAACAATCCAAATTAATCAAATTCAGCATGGAATTATACCTGTCCAGCAGAAATTCTAAGCAAAGCTCTCCTAACCCTAGAATCAACAGTCTCAGAGACCCCCATTTGGATCCTCATCAACTCTCCCACAGTCAAAGGCCGACGAGACTTACCCTGACCAGAACCCCCCGAACCGGGACTCTTCTTCGAGCCCGAACCAGGAGATTTAAGACCTAATGCCTTCTTAACCTTAGAAGCAGCAGTAGAAGTAAGAGATCGTTGCAAAGAAGGAGAGCTGGGAGAGTTTTCTGAATGAGAATTATTATTGTTCGAAGAAGAAACAAAAGAAAGATGCTTTCCAGAAGAAGTACGGCAAACGGCGACGAAGATCTCGAAAGAAGTGAAACGGAGATCGGAATCGGAGAGTTGAGAAGAGAGATGGGAAAAAGGGGAAGGAAGATCAGGAGCAGAAATGGAAGGTCTGATTGGCATTATAGAAAGGGAAGAAGAAGAAGGAGAAAATGGAGAAGATGAAGAGCTATTATTCTCTCTCTTGGAATGGCCCAGACTTAGGTCCCTGAAGAGGTGAGCCATGGAAGAAGCAGAAGAGAGAGAAAGGGTTGAGAGAGAAAGAAGAAAGCTTCTAAATAGTGAAGAAGAAGAAGATGGACTAAAAAAGTGAGAAAAAAAAAAGTTGGTGTTGATTTTTTATTTTTTTTAATCTGTTTAGAAATTAATTATTATTATTATTATCACTAATTAAATACCGGTGAAATTATATATATTTTGTCATTTGTATCAATTTAGTCGATATATTTTTTAAAAAAATTGATTTTAGTCTCAGTATTTTATTTCAGTGTATATACTATAATTAAATACCCTACTAGTAGATTATGACATAATAGATTAGATTAATTTTAAATAAACTCAATGGCTTTATTTCCGATAGAATCTTATTATTTATAAATTGTCTCAAACTTGTTGTTTTTTTATATTATATCAAAAAAAGAAGAAGGAGAATTTGAACCTTCAATTTTACATGAAAAGAACACTGATATCATTTGCCTCAAACTTATTAACTTTTTATTGATGTCAATTTTTTCATTGAAAGAGATTTATTATCAACCCGTTCGAATTAATCGAACCAAGTCAATTTGGTTAAATCGATTTTTACAATTTTAAAACTATAAATAGGCAATCAATTTAGCTTAAGGATAAGTTAGTTTCATTTCAATTTTTCAAAAGTTCTAATACATATGACATTTGGTTTTCAATTTTCCTTAGATTTTAACAAAAATGTCTATATGAGATGATCCACTTGCACCCTAAATTTTGTGACCTACAAAACAGTAACAAATGGTGAAAGAAATTCAACTAGCATCATTGTGCTGTTGCAGGAACTCCTCTATGCTGCAAGTTAAATTGTTGATGGTAAATAAATGAAACATATCTAACTCATGTGTGTCATATTTGGGCTTAAATCATGTGCAAGAAAAGACATCCCCTTTTGAGAAAAAAAAAAAAGCTTTGGCAGAAAGCATATATGCTCTATATGAAGGTGTGTCTTTGTGAGGGTCTCAGTTAGGGTCTCAGTCCAATTAGTTATGTGGCTCGTGGGTTTGGACAAGTTTGTTAAGTTTGAGGTTGTTGATTCTGTGTTTGAATTGTGCACGATAATGAGTTTGTTAAATTTAAGTTGGTGTAAAATATGCTAAAATCATGAATAGACATAAATTTATTAAGATGATAGAGTTAGATAACTCACCAATTCCGGGTTCCAAAACTAGACAAACACGAATTAAGTTTATATAGCTCAAACCCTTATCCAAATCCGCGAGTTAAACACCCCCATATAACAATGTGGTTAACTATAGTCTAGATGTACACATTGATAATCTCCCCATACGTGAGAATCATTCAGTTGATTCTTGAATTATCAATCTTTATTAATTCTTTAGAACAGCTTGGATAAAATTTCATTTCGTTCATTGAAAATATGATATTATATGTTTTATATATTTTAGATAATCATGTAATATTTAGTTTTCATATAATATAGGAAAAAATTATTTGAACCTCTAATTCAGTAGAATGAATAAAAGTGTCTTATGGTCGGTTTAGTTAACTCTCATGGCTAGAGTTAATTTATAGTTTTCTTAATGTAAACTAGTGAAGGTGTGATTGTACCTAAAGTTTAATCTATTAAATACATTTGATTTTCCAAGAAAAATTACACCATCTTTAATTTTTAATATCTATATCTTCTTAATTTCTTTGTATATAAAGTTCTATTTAACAATTTTTATTATTGAAAGAATATTACACTTTGATCTTCTTGATATTTGACAAATAGTTTGGGTATATTCTTAAAATACACAAATATACTTTGAAGGTACAATTTATTATTTTCTATTTTATGAAGTGAACTTGAACTTGTATTGAAAGTAAATGATAATTATAATATATGTTTTAAAAAAAATGATAATAGTATAATGTCCTCAGCCTCTTTATAGCATTTAACACATTAAATCAATAAAAATAAATAAAGAGGTAAACGGCAAATAAGGCCCCTATAATTAGTTAAAAGTATGAACACCTCTGTAGTTTAAAAATTATAAATTACACATATGTAGTTCTAAATTATGTCAATGAGACACCTCCATTCCAAAGCCGTTAATTTTATTTTAGCCATAACTTTTTTGTTTAAACTCCAATTTAGATGATTAAAGATATTTTAGAATCTTCATTTCAAGCTCTATGTTATGATCACTTAAAAGCTTTTAAAAATGAGTAAATAAAAGGGTTGATGACTTTAATCATACCTAATATTTTAATGATAATAATTTTTTTATTGACCATTTTAAAGTGATCATAATATAGAACTCGAAACAATAAATTTAAAATATCTTGAATCGTCTAAATCGGAGTTCAAACGAAAAAAATATGGTAAAAAAGTTAACGTTGTTGAAGGGGGAAGAATATAGATAAAAACAAATTTCATTTTGATGAGGAAAGGATAAATAATGAACATGAATATAGCTAGTTAGAAAATAGTAATGAGCTGGTTGTTATAAAACTAAGATAGGAAAGTCAAATGTGGAATGGTGGCTGTCAAGCAAATGGCCAGATCTGAAAGTTTGGAAGGTTTTGTCCATAGCTTTCCCTATTTTGTTTTACTCTAATTAGTAATTATTATTTTTTATTAAGGGTCACTAACCCACAAATAACACAAATAACACAAGGATTAAGACTTCACATAAAAAGAGCTTAAAAAATCGTAAGAATTGACTGATGTAATTTTATATAAAATTTCATTTGATAACCTTTTGGCTCTATTTGAGGGAATATTCCCTAGGACACACTCACAAATAATAATAATTATTATAAGGTTGAGATAGTTAGTTAAATTGTTTGATTCATATATTTTATTATTTATATCAATTTAATAACTACTTTAAGATTATTATTTTTTAATTTTTAACTATCATTCATAAAATTGATAAAACTTTTTAAAACATTAGATTATAGAAGGGGAACTCAACTTCATAGAAAGAATAGGTACTTAACAACTAAAATTATGTTTATGTTGGCATCGAAAAATTTATTAACTTCTTATATTAATATTATTTTTTCATAAAAATTAATACAATTCATTAATGTCGTGGATTATTGGTAATATTAAATTAAAATGCAGGTTTTAGAAATACATATAACGAAATTGACATAAATAATATAGAGAAGGAAGGAAGATATAATTTAATCTAAAATAATATGGAGAGAGCATTAAAATAAGGTTACAAAAGAATGGTGAATCTTGGGTGGGTGGGGACCATTCAGTATTTAAAAAAATAAAAGAATAAATGATAATTCTTAGAAGGAGAAGCAAAGAAAGTGATTAAAGTATGACAGTGCCACATAATCCAACTCCCTCCATTTTAGTATTACTTGTTTTAATCTTTGCATTTGATTCTTTCACTTTTTTTCATATATTTTTTGTTATCAATTATTCTCTTTATAATAAATGAATAATGATAAAAAAAAAATTTGAACAAAACACATGACTATTTCTTTAAACAATATAATTTTTAAATTTTTTTTAGATATTACATAATATTGAAGGTGAGAAGGTTCAAAACTTCAATCTTATGAGAGAAAATATTAACGTCCAACCAATTTAGCTGTCAAGTTAGTGATTTTAATATTTTAAATAATTTTATAAATAGTCTTTTAAATATGTTTTTATTAAATTTTTTATTTTTAAAAAGTATAAATTTACTTGTAAAAAAGTATGTAGATTGTCTAAAAATTATAATTTTAACATGTTTTTTTCCTACTGAAAAATGTTGAAATAAAGTTTTTTTTTTTTTTTTAATATTTAATTAAAAATCATTTGGAAATTAAAAGGTAGGAACGAACAATAACAAACAATCTTATGCCAAAAAAACAAACAATAAGAAATGTAAAAGTTTGGAAAAGGGCAGACAAGTGAGAGTTCGGCTCAATTGTCGGCAAAACAAAACAAAACAAAGCATAATTAATTTGGTGACCAACAATAATGGTGCTTGAAGATGACGTTTTCCATACCCAATTAGTCCTAATATTCATTCTAATTAATTATCACGATTATATTGGGATATGTATTAAAATAGCCACTAATAGGGGTTAAATAAGAGTAGCTAGCCACATACTCTCAATTTAGAGTAAATAGCCACAATTTTAAAATATTGAGAGAGAAAATATAATGAAATTATTTAAAAAACCTTATTATTTTTTTTAGACTTTAATGCATGCTAGATTGTAGGCACAATTTACAAGTTCCATGCATTTATTTCTCCCACAATCTCTTTTCTCTTCCATCTCCTCATTTTACCATTCCACCATATTGCATCCCTGTCTCTCTCTCTCTCATTCTCTCTTCTCTCCCAAGCTCCATCTTCATCTTCATTTTCTTTCCACATATGAATGATTTTTGAGAATTTTTTTAAAGTAAAATCTCAAGAATCTTGAAGATATGAAGCATAAAAAACCTAAAATCTATGAAAGGATATTTTTTTCAAAGCTTGCTAAAAAAATTGGTTTATTTTATTTTATTTATTTAGATGGTTTTGTGTTTGATATTTCCTAGTTTTTTTCTCTCATAAATTTTTCGTTTTTTAATATATTGAATTGATATATCCGATTGAAGTATATTTTGTACATTATGTATATAATACAAAATAGTCACGTTATAAAAAGTTTTAATTTTTATGTTACACATTATAGGGTGGTATAAATCAATAAATTGATTTATTCCCATAAAATTTTCTAGGTTTTTCCGCATTTATTATAATGTGAGTGTCTATAACAAGATATTTTGTACATTATGTATGCAAGACAAATAGCCACCTTATAAATTTTGTTAATTTATTTTTTTCAATGCGATAAAAGAGTTATATTATCGTACATTATGTACATAATGTACCATTTTTTCTCAAATTTAGTAACGGGCTTGGGAGACAATTATATTATGTAAAAAATAAAGTACAAAAAGTATCTATTGAATGAAAATGCATTATAAATGAATTGAAAATCGGAAGACAAAAAGAGATAATCATAGAAAATCAAACCAAAAGTTCCATAAATCATGAGATACCATTTATAAAATTAAATCATGGAAAAAATATGCATTACATTACAAAATTTAAAAACTATAAAAAATGTACAAAAGTATTATAAAATCTAGAAAATGATATACTAAAAACGGAGAAAAAAAGTGATATTTTAGGTTTTTTAAAAAGAAGAAAAGAAAAAATATATGTTTGATACATTACAAAAGATAAAACTATAAAAATGTACAAAATATACCATATAAACTATAAAACTGGACATGTATTAAAAAAATTAAAGAAAAGTGATGGACGGTGTTCTTAAAAAACGAAAAAAAAAATTGAAAATTAAATTAATAATTATGAAGAATGTGAGAAGTTAAAATATAAAGAAGAAAGATTAAATTCCAAAATAGAAAGAGAAAGAATATGAGAAATCTGTCTTGGAGTTAACAAAAATCTTGAAAGAGCCATAAATGACAACTAATGCAATTAATAAGGGAAAGGATTGATATGGAATTTAAAAATAAGAGAATCCTAGATGTGGCTATACACTTAAAAATTGAGATATGTGACTATTTAATAATAGAGAGTAGTGAAATGTGGCTATCTAATTAATTAACTCGATTATATTCATCTTCCTTTATTTTTATTTTTTTTGAGCGACATCTTCCTTTAATTTATAATAGGTTACTACAATTATATTCATCTTCCTTTAATTTAACATATAAGTTAGGACTATTGAAGTTTTTATTTTGCCATAAAAATGTTAAAATAACGTCTGTGAAAAACTATATCTTAAACGCTGGAGAGAGAAACCAGGGGAAATAGATTTAAAAAAAAAAAAAAAAAAAAAGAATTTTTTTTTTTTTTTTTTTTTTTTTTTTTTTTTTTAAAAAAAAAAAACATTATTTTTTTTTTTTCAATTTCGTCATTCTGACACTTTTCTCATCTTATTGTCTCATTTTTTTCACCATTTTCAGCCAACAAGCATAATAGTGGAGTTTTTGGGCCATAAGTTTTTCATTTGGACTCTTCACATGAGTAAGACATCTGTTTCTTCATTTTTTTTTAAAGATCTTTCATTTAATTTAAATTTGTAGCAAACTGTTTTCTATAGAGATCATTAGCAATGGAAAACAATATGAAACATTTTTGTAAATCCCGAAACAAAACGCCTTGATACTATTGCCTAAAATGATGGTGGTGGCGGCCGCAATGTGGGTGAGAAATTGAGTTTCTAGGGTTCCAATGTCAATCATAGATGTTATGTACATTATCGTATGTATTGAATTTACTATGTTGTACGAAACAAATTATTGGTTGAATGTAATGTAAAAAATATAATAATCTTGCATTTTTTAGTATAAAAATTAAAAATAGGACAATAAGGCCAAGATTGTCCTTGGATTAAACATATATTGTATGAAATAAAATATAGATCAAACGTACTGTACGAAAACAAAATATTGAATGAACATACTGTCCAATATCATAAAACAATACGTAACATTATACAAAAATTGAGAATGTACTATATGTAACATATTCTAAAATCAAATTTCAGCTTGAAGTTACGAAAAATAGAGGCTAAAACAGAATGATAATTCAAGAAGTTGAAAGATGAATATAAGGTTATACAAAACATAACTATTAACAACTTGGTAAACAAAAATAATATAAAAAAGACAATTGACACATAATGTATGAAGAAAATTATGAAGGATATCATTTATCATTCAATCAATATTAAATAAAAAATTCTGAAACTAGACAATATTAATAATTTGGTCAAAAGGATACCATTGATATATTTCATGATTCAAAATCTCAGTCCAGCTAAAAATTGAAAAACAAAACTTATGGGCTGTATATTGAAATGACCATTTAAAATAGGTTATATATTTAACTTATCTAATAAAATATCTATTTTTAGATAATATATCAAATTAGGGAATGAGAGACTTCGAATCTTCACCTTAAGAAAAATAATACAAATATCTTAGTAGTTGAGTTATTTTGAGATTGAGAAATAGATTATCCATTATAAACTAATGTTCTATATGTATGGTAAATTATCTTATTTATTGGCTCTCTCTTTTTTAACTACTTTACTTTCGCTGCAATATGATCATCATCAATTTGTAGGACCACTTACCAGTGTATAAATGATATCTTACATTGACTTTTTTTTTTTTTAGTTTTAGTTTTTTGAATGAATATCTTACCATATAACTTTGAAAAATAAGAGAATAGGAGATAGAAAGAGAGAGGAAAGGAAAAGTAGTGACAAACAAGACAATACACATGCTATGCTTATTTATCACACCAACCATATATGACTGCATTGATCTCCATAAAAATGCTTAAATTCCACACATATAAATACCCAAAACTTAATGGGTATATCTTCATTAAATTGATTGCTTTTTATTCATACAAATGCAATTGAGGGCATATGATTTAAAGAAACTTTAAATTAACTTGATTTACCAGAGTAGTTTTATTTTATTTTATTTTATTATTTTTTATTTTTTACTTTTTTCAAAGAATACCTTATGAAGATAGATTGGTTAGTATACAACCATGTTTCCTTAAAAAAAAACACTTTGTTAGCCATAACAACTCATTTTCTAACCAATTGTTTTTTCTGATTAATTATTTATAACGGTAAATTATACTACCTTATAAACTACGATCTCGAGGAATAAAAAGAGAAATTTTGAAACATGCCCCCAGAATGCATAGATATCACAAATCAAGATGATTAAAAATCCCTTTGTTTTAAGGACCGTCATCAATTTTTTCATACACATTGTAAATATCTCCAAAAATATGAAATTTTATTGTTTCCATATGTCTCACATTTTTTATATAGATAAGATAAATTATGATTGTAAGTGTTAGTAAGCTTAATTTAGTAAAAAGATAATTTTAAAATTTAAAACATATAAAAAAAATAGAAAAGGACAATGACATACTAATCATTTGCATGTGGATTATGAAATTTGGATTTTTCACCCCGCAAAAATTTCAAACCATTTAAAAAAAAAAAAAAAAAAAAAATAATGAATAAAAAAAAAAATGAATTATTTTTTTTTTTTTTTTTTTTTTTTTTCTTTTTTTTTTTTTTTTTTTTTTTTTTTCCCCTTTTTTTTTTTTTCTTTCCATCCAATAAAAATGTTAAATCTAAAAGATCTATTATATTTATTTATTTATTTATAAACAGGGACATTTGAAATTACCATTATGCCCATCATTTAACCCTCAGTTTCTATTACTTTCTTTCTTTTCATTCCCCATTGAAGACCCTACGGTGAACTTGATTCTTTCGCGAAAACTCGATTCCATCTATTTCTCTATGGATTGCTCGGAGTAACGATTTCCAGTGGCTTATCCTTTGTCAGATCGTCGTTAGTAATGGAAAATGAGGCGGTGGCTATGGTTTTTAAAGCTAAGGTTGCAGAAGAGAGAATGAGACTGTTGAAGGTGCTTTAATGGCGGATTGATGAATTTAAACTGAGAATAAGCAATATTAAGAGGCGGATTCAACATTCCTGAGGAGAGAAAAATGATGCAATAGCATTATTGTGATGTCGATCTTGTAGCGAAGGCGTAAAACGACATGTTGAATTCATCGGAAAATGAGTCGGGATATTAGTACGTGTGTTTTAGAGCTTTCTTGTTTTTTCTATTTGGTTCCATGGAAAGTGAAAAGGAGAAAATGGGTAAAACCAAGTGAAAGTTTGTTTGATTGATCGTTTCTCCGAGCAATCCACAAATAAGAGAAAGTGATGGAATCAAGTCTTCAAGAAGGAATCCAAGCTCATCGGTAGGGGTCTTCAATGTCGAATGGAAAGGAATTGTTACCCAAAAAATCAAAAGAAAAAAAATCTTTACCAAGATCCAAACTTACTGCTTTTGAGAAACTTATCTGTTAGAGAATTCTTTTGTTTTGTTTTGATTTCAATATTCATGTGATTTGGAATTTAGATTTCAAAATATTACAAAAATTTTGGATTTCCATTACAAAAACCTGAACCTGCTAAACTAAAAGAATACAAAAACTAAAACAGACAAGAGTTGAAGCTTGGAGAATTTGTGACTTTCATATTACGCGGAGGAGCGAGGCTTAGAGAATCGTACCACTGCATTTTTTTTTTCGCAACCTCACGTGTTCATTAGTTCGCCAGCCCCTTTAGTTCGTAGGTGGGAAAAATCGTCAAGATGAAGTTTTTTAATCCAGGTAGAATTTAATCCGATCAGGTCAATCTAGTATGACTAGGGTTAAATGATGGGTATAATGGTAATTTCGAATGTCCTTATTTATAAAAATAAATAAATATAATACATCTGTTAGATTTAACATTTTGATTGGACGGTGAAAATTGGAAGGAAGAAAGTGTAGGGGTGAAAAATACTAAATTGATAGTATAAGAGTGTAAATTGAGTGGTTTGTCCGAGCATTATCCACAATCTATATCATACTACTTATTAAAAGTGTGCTAATGGGAGAAACTTTTTTAGACACTAATACCCTTCCACTATTATAAATATCCAATTGCCATTATTCTTCAATTAAAATTAAATATCAATTTTATATTAAATAATAATAATAAAAGGATCAAAATTATAATAAATATTAAAAAAAACTATAATAAAATCATTCTAAACAAAAACAAATATTAGACATCTTTAATCATATCTATATCTATACTATATTAAAAAATGGCTTGGGTGAAAAAACCTTTGATTTCTTTTTTCTTTAGCTTATTAATTTATTTAATATCTAAACTTGTCATTTTCCTTATTAAATAACTATTTTTTTAATATTCAATAAAATTAATAATTTTGAAAAACACACGGTACCAATTTTCAAGGGAGGGGAACACAAACCATTAAATAGTTTGTTTTCTTTAAATTTAAAATTAAGAATAATAGCAAAAATATTGTTGAAAATTTCAATGAAATACGAAAAGCCTACTGAATTGGATTAGACAAGTTTCAACATTTATTTAATGTGTTAATTTTTGTAAAGTCACAAATATCAAAGAAACTCAAGTTTCTCTCCCATAAACCTAGATAGAAGCATTTAATTAATTAATTAATTTACAGTTTTTTTAATATCAATTAATTAATTTACATTTAATGATATATTAATTGACTTTTTTTAATATTGAAATTAGCAACGTATAACGTAGAAATGGCTTATAAATAGGATTAGGATTCACCATGGATTTTAACTTGTGTTGGTCATAGATTGTAAATTAATTTATTTTCTTTGATTTGCAGCCTTACAGGTGTTGATTGGCAAGGGAAAAAGCTTGATGGATTGATTGGAGTAGACAACGTGCTCAAATACTCAGATTAAGTGTAATGACTAATGAGGTAATTTATTAGTTGCTCCTATTTTTTTAAAAGAGTAAAAAACTCTCAGATTTATGTGTAATGAAATATATAGATTCCGTAATATTTTGAACGATAACCTATCATTTAAATAACCTATATTTAGTGTTTATTTCTATTTATTAATCAAGTAAATATTTGAGAATTGAGTTTTGTGAAATGTTTGATAAATGTTTAAAAATAGTATATTTATCACTTCATAGTTTTTCCTTCATTTTATTACATTGATTTGAGGTAAAATGGCGATCCTAGGCAGAGTGGACAAAATCAAAAGCATTAACGACATCCACCAAATTCTTATCATGATTCCAGAAACACACTCTTTAAAGATTACTTAGAAGTAATAAGAGATTTTAATAACCAAATGACACCAAATAACAATTTTTAAGGTGTTAATTAATTTGTTTAACTTATGGGCTTATTATGATTTTATTTCAATTTTTTAATCTGTTGTTCATTTGTTTACTTTGATTCTTAATTTTATGTTGGATTTATATTTATTTTGTATTAATTAAAAAAATATTATAAATTATAAAATATATTAAATAAAAAACTATAATAAATTATAAAAAAATATTGCATTATCAACAATAAAATATAAATCTTATTCATAATTTATTTTGTGTTAATCTCTCCTTCTATCATCTTTCTCTTTCCCTTTATCCTTTGTCCCTCTCAATTTGTGTTTTTCTTATTAAATTATAGATTAAATTTGAACTTTAATGGAAATGAACTAATTACACTAATTATTAAAAATTACAATTATTTTTTGTATATGTAAATATGATTTTTTGTATATAATATTTTAAAAAAACTATGATACTTAATTTCTTTAACACTATTTTTATGGTTCTAATCGTAGGCATTTTAGTTTGAAATATACATTTCTAAATGAGTTTTTATATTTTAATTTTATTGATTACTATTTTGATTGTATTGACGCTAATTTATGAATTTTTTAGTGTTTTTTTTTATATACCATTTTATCCGGAATTTATAAATATAAATTTAAGAAAAACCGGTTAAAAAACTCCCTCATATTTAGAGAAGACTATTTGACTTCTATTTAATATAATTTCTTGAAAATAATTGATTTAAAGTAAGTTTTTAAATTTAATAAAATCAAAGCATTAACATTAAATATTTTAATGTAATGTTTAATTTGTAAAAATCACTTAAAAAAATTGTAAAATCATGTCATATAAAATTATAATTTTAAACTATTAATGATAAAACTAATAAATTTTCATAATTACACTAATAATTTATGTCACAACAATCATTGACAAAGCATTCTTACAAAAATGGAGTGCCATATAATTTTTAAATACCACGTGCATCGCACGTGCTATAAACTAGTAATAACTAAAAGCAAAACCTTTGCAATATAGACTGAAAGAACATTGGGTATCAATTGGGCTGACTGGTCCAAGAAGAAGGAAAAGCCAAGGCCCGCTCAACTCTCCGAATGATATACCGACACGTCGTTTCATTCGTAAAACTACATATCGTTTATAGTATACAAAGACTGAAAAGGCCGAGGCCGCCATGCGAAATGGGATGAAGAAAGCTTCAATGTTTCAAAGTTAAAGCAAAAACGAAACAATTCCAATAATGGGTTCTTCTATCAGAGCATTTGGAGCAATCCTTCGTAAATTTCCATCAATTTCGATCTCTCATAAGTGCCCCCTTCTCTTCCATTTCCACAGTCTCTTTCTCTCTCCTCTCTCTGCAAATTCTGCATTTTGAAATCTATGGCTAAAACTTATTCATGAAGTTTCTGTTTTCTGTTTTTTTTTTGGCAATTCAGGAAATGGTTTATCTTCATCATCAGTATCAGCTGCCAAAACATCATCTTTCCCTTGGTTGGGTAAGCTAAAATGTCATAGTAATCAAGTGAGAAGGATATGGGTTTCTCCGGTTTGCATGGGTAGGCGTTCTTCCAAAATTGCTGGCAGAAAGGTTCTTGCTTTTCTTATCTATTTGCAATTTTGTTTTTGTTTTTGTTCCAATTGAGAAGTGAAGAGGATAGTATTTGTTTTCTTTCATTTATATGATTGAATAAATGTACTTCTTTTTTAGTTGATTGATCCATTGATTTGCTCTTATTAGTACTAATTAGCTGAGTTAATGTGCTTACTGGTGATATTTTTAAGTATGGTTGATGATTATGTGCATAATAAACTTGAGTTTGTATATTGAATTATGTAATCAACCATCAGTTGGCCTATTGTTCAAAGGGCTATCTACAAGTCTTGAAGTCATGAGTTCAAACTATGGTGGCCACTTATATTATCCTACAAGTTTTCCCACGCTAAATATAATAGGTTCAGGTGGTTGTGCTTTGAGATTAGTAGAGATGTGACTAAACTGACCTTGACACTCATATAGTATCAAAATAAACAATTTTCCTCGTTGATGGGATCTGTTATATTTAGAGTCTTATATAATGTGTAGCATGTAATGTATGTTATGTCATATATGTTCATTCTGAAATGTGGATTGTGTAATTTATTACTTGTAGATACTTTTTTTATGGCGCTTTTGATTGCTTAGTTTATATTTATGAGTGTACCTTTTACTACATGTAGTGTGCTCAAGATGCAAAGAAGGCAAAGCTTTATTCTCGGGTTGGCAAGGAGGTTGTTTCTGCGTAAGTAGTCGATATTTCCTCATTTCACGATTGATTTTCATTTAGCTAATAGCTCAATACTTCTCTTAACAGTTTTTTGCATAAACGTTCAATGATAGCTTTTTAAACGTTTCAACTCTTTAGTTTTGAGGATGGTAATCTGTACTGTTTTTGTATCGGTGCTGTTTTCTAATGCAAGCTGATATGGAAAGTCGAGCCTCTAGGAGCCATATAGCTTGCTGGATCTCTGTTTCCTCACCCATGACACATCATTGATTCTTCTTCCAGTGCAATTACTAAAATGCTTATATTATTGCATGATATAGTGTAAAAAAGGGCGGACCTAACCCCATATCCAATGCCCTTTTAGCTGCTCTAATTGAGAAAATCAAGGAGCTCGATATTCCAAAAGAAATCCTTGATCGCAACATTAAGAGGGCTACTGAGAAAGGACAAGAAGCTTACATTGAGAAAATCTACGAGGTTGATTAAATTAGCCACTGTTTTGTTTAATGTGAGTTGAAAAGGGAGTTTATTAACTGTAATAATTGTGTTTTTAGGTGTATGGTTATGGTGGTGCTAGTATGGTTGTTGAGGTTTCAACAGATAAAATAAACCGCTCAGTGGCAGCTGTTAGGGAGGTAGTGAAGGACTATGGTGGAAAGATGGCAGATCCAGGATCTGTATTGTTCAAGTTCAGACGTGCTCGGGTCGTGAATGTTAAGGCCTCAGATGTTGACAAAGATCAGCTTCTCACTGTATCTTTAGATGCTGGTGCTGAGGATGTTATTGAACCTCCAGAGTATGAAGACGATACAGAAGAAGATAGGTTGGAAAGGTAGCTTCCTTTCACATTACTAGTAGTAATGCTTTGATTTTTCTTGTTCAATTGATTAAAAAGGATCCAATATGATAATGAATGTTTTTCTTTCAATCTAGGTTGTCTCGTGTATAAATTTTATTTGAAATTGATAATAGGCACAAAATCAAAGTAAAAATTCTCGTTTTTTTTTCAAATACATATCAAGCATGCAATCTGGCATAAATGGGTGTAAACTGTTGACATCTCACTTTATTTCATCTGTTATTTAAAGGTTGAAGTCTGGAAGTGAAGGCATTCGAATGAGTTTTTATTTTTAAAATCAATACCATACAGATGATTTAAGTCATTGGCGATAAAATATCTGCTTGCTATTTTCAGTCATATTCACATTTCTATTCAAAATTTATCAATTAGGAATTAAGCACGTACCAACTTTAGGCGTGAACATAGAATTTGAGCAATATCACTCATTGCTGCGTTGATCTATGGAACATTGACAAACATGGAAATACTTGTATATGGGAAGAAAGTATGGAATTATCTGACCATTTAGCTAGAACTGAGCGCGGAAGATTGTTTGGAGCCTCTCGGATTTCCTGTTTCCCTGTTGTTGTGCCTTTTATAATGGAATTTGCTGTTTGAATTGTATCATTAGCTTAATGAACATTCAAGTATTTTTTAAATTTCTTTTTGATATGTACAATCCTTTGTTGATTTTGAATAAAATCTTATCCCTCTTTGTTTTGCTCGTAGATATTACAAAATTGTGACTTCCACAGAGAATTACTCTACAATATTGTCTAAGTTACGGGAAGAAAATATAAATTTCGAACCCGACAATGGTTCTGAGCTACTTCCTATAAGCAATATTGAGGTACGTACATATTTATATTTGATGTTGGATCACATAAAATTACTGCATGTTTATTCTTTTTCAGAACTTAGTTGGTCGGAAGTTTGCAATCCATAAATAACTTGAATAAGATTGCAAATTTTGTAACTTATTAAATTTTCCAATCAAGATCAAAAGAGAATAAGGTCTAAAATTAGTCCTTGAAACTAGTAAAATACTCAACATAAGAGCTGTTAATTCCTCCTTTTTATTTCCTTACTTTTTAATCTTTAGGTACTGTAAATTATGTATGATGATCGTGTGAATTCTTCAACATTTATGATTTTTTTTAACTGTAAAAAATACAATGCTATGTCATGCATTTGATGGTTTTAGGTGGATGATGAAGCTATGGACTTAAATAAAGAACTAATGGACAAGTTGCTCGAACTCGATGATGTCGATGCTGTTTATACCGACCAAACATGAATATATCTTCTATTGTATCCTGGCAATACTGAGACAGATTATATTACTATCTTACATAATTGGAATTTTTGGTAGTGATCCTGATTTGGGATAGTCACCTTTTTTATTAAATCATAGGCCATTACTCAGATGAGACACATTTTAAGTTTGTAAGCTAGTATTATTCAAGAGGATTACTTATGTTATTGGCAAATTGCCATTTCAATTATATTTTTCTTTTATTGAAATACATTCTTAGACTTAAATGTTGTAGGTTACGAATAATAATGGATGTCGGGACCTATTTTACGTGTATCTTTACTAATTTTACTAGATGATATTTTTATATCAGAAATTTTATCAGATAATTAATATTTAGAATGACAGCCACCAAAAAACTTGAACTGATTCCTATGCATCCAACTTTTTTTTTTTTTTTTTAGCCTCTTTTAAGAGTAAATTTGAGATGGTTAAATTTTTATATATTTTGAATCATTTCATAAATCTGGAAGAAAATAGCTTTAGAAAAATAAATATTCGCACTATCTATAAAAATAAATTAAAAGTAAGAAGGAATTTTCTTTAAACAATAATAATTATTATTTTTCATTATATTTTTAGAATGGGTCCTTAGTGTTATCATGCACTCAAAACACCATGTTAAATCAGAAAATTTGGAAAAGAAAAAAAACCTAAAACCAAAAGTTACAAAATATTATAATTCTCTCTATACTTGGCCATATGTACAAAGCAAAATATTTATTTAATTATTTTCACAGAGCACATAAGAAAAAAAAATCTATATCTCCTACACACCGTACTATGACACGTGGTTGCGCAGTTAGTGACCACGTACACCTATTTTACATTTCAATATATATATATATATTTTTTTCCTTCTAATTTGTGTATTATATATTGCTAATGGTACTATTTTTTATATATCGTGTATGTCTGGGTCAGCTTCTTCCTTCTAAGTCTTAGGAACCCAGCAGCCATGTAGACCATAAGGAAGACCATAGGGAAATTTAGCTCTTGCTATCTCTTCAAATGTTGATCCATCAAGTATTAATGCATATCCTTCTCCATTTTTCCCACTTATCATTGATATTACAACTCCTGCATCCACATAATAACATTTATTAAAATATTATTTATGAATCGAATAATTTAGGAGCATTTTTAAATGACGTAGATTAATAATCTGTTTTCTCTATTGTTTTAGAACTTTAGTGGCATAATTAAATATTGTTAAGAAAAAAAATTACTATAATTTTGAATATTGAAAAAACACTCTCAAACATATCATACGCTAATGACTCACCGTCATCTTCTTCTGTTGCGCCAGGTCGAGCGACGAAGAATGGTTCTGAAGGTATTGAACCCTCCTCATACCAATTCTTAGCCGTCTTAGTCACCAAATCAAGCTGCAATTATTAACATGTAACCTTAGTAAATAATTTTAAAAAGGAAAAAAAAGGTAGGAAGCGGAAGTAGGATATTATCCTACACATTTTTCGACCACAAGTATTATAGGGTTGTGTGGTTGTCATATGAGATTAATCGAAGTGTGTACAAACTAGTCCAAACATATATAAAATAAAAAGGGTCATGTTACCTTAGTGAGGGTATTGGGAAAATTGCAGGGTCTTTTGGCTCCACAAGCATAAGCAAATCTATATTTCTTTCCCAAATAGGAAGGGTTAAAGCTGCACATATCCATTCCTCTTCCATGCTCATTGTGGTCTATAGCTGCTTCCAATGTCCCATATGGACTTCCATCTATTGGTATTCTGAACCTTCCTACCCTATAAATTCCATTTTTCAATGTTTCCAATCATTAATCCTTTTTCACTTTTGAAGAAAAAAGAAAATGAAAAAAAAATAAAAAAATAGAAATAATTACATGAACTGGGTTGACCTTGATTTGAGCAGTCTAAATCAAAATTCAATGAATCAAAATTGTAGAATTTATAAATAAATCAAATCATGCCCATGCAAACAAAATAAAACATATACAATACAATTCAACAATTTCTGCTAAGAAAATTATTGATTTATCTGAATTTAATTCTCATTTTATGCCCAACAAAATTTATTTATTTTTTACAAGTCAACAATTCCGGCTAAATTCCTAATTCCATATTTTTTTGTTATGCATGCATGCAATCCAAAGTCTCATTCTCAACTTTTTTAAATCAATTAAACTTAATTATATAAGCATGGCTAGCTACCCATATACAGCTATATAACACCAAACATTTTGGAGGCTTAGCCTTCTCTTTTCATAGCATGATAATCATAATCATCCCATTCAAAAGCTAATAGAAAAAAAGTACGAACGAGACACGATATCCCGTAAAAGAAAGAAAAATACTTAACTCCACACCGTGTTTAATGTTTTTATATGAAGCCAAATTAAGCCGATTTTGTTTTTCTAGCTTGTGTGTGTAGTCTAAGTATTTTAAATACAAAAATATTACTCATGCAAATTAATAAATATTATATTTTTAATTAAATAAGAATTTTGAGAGAGAGAGAGAGAGATACCTAGCATCTGGTAATTCATATTTGGAAGCAAAGAGACGTAGATTCTGGAGCCTAAGCCTATCCAAAATTATGGGATTGGCGTTATGCTCACAGCAATCCGCAATCACAGCCGTTAATCTTCCATTTTCATCTCTTTCTTCATATGCATTTATAAAATGAAATGTTATATATAATGGCACTTCCACACTTGCCACCTGCATTTTATACCATCCCAATTTAATTAATTATTTCATTATTATAAAAATATTACTATAAATCTAATAAAATCGAGATAAATTATTATACTATGATAAAAATAAACATATCAATCACTGATTACTATAATTATTAAGAATAACAAGTGAGAAAAAAAGGCTTACAATTTTTCCACTTGCTTTGCACATGACATGCATAAAAGCTTTAGACTCAGGGTGCCATTCAAACTTATAGAGAGGTGTTGGCTCCGCCTTGAGCAGATTTTGTGCACAGTATCTCAACGGCATCTCCGGCACGATAACGTAATGCTCCGTTACCGGAAACGAATGCACCCATCCCGGTGCTGGCCCACCTCGACAATTTACCCGTCCGATCACCTTACGTTCATTCGTCCCTTGCTCCATCCTCACCACCAAATAACCCGGGTTCAACAAATCAGGCAACAACGTCAAAAACTCCGAATCCGTTACGATCGGATGCGCAGAATGAATCAGGCCACCGATCGAGTCGTTGTATTCAAATTTCCCCACCGTCTCCAAGGTCTCTGGGTCGATTATTATGGATCCTTTCTGAGTCTCCGTTAAGCAAACGACACGGCCGTCACCGAGCTTTACGACACCGGTGTTTGCGTTATCAGTTAGCGATGCACCGGAGAACAAGCTAGCGAGATCTCCGACGTAGGAAAGTAAGTTATCTGTCTTGGGGACTTCGGAGAATTCGCGATAACATACTTTTTTGTTCTTCATGGCAGCCTTATAGGCATTGGATTCTATTTGGCGATGGCCGGCGATTAAGCGACCGTCGTTGAACCGGAGCTTGACGATCATAGCGTAGCCATCGAAGAGGTGCCGGAAGTCATAGTCGCCGATATGCCAGAGGCCCGGTCCATTTCTTAGGTACGTACCATTCTGCATGAAATAAATTCTTAATATTAATTAATTATTTGGAATATTAATTAATATAAGGTTTGAATGAGGATATGAAAATCAGCTGACAAATGGTTTTTTGTAATCTTTGAAAAAGACAGTGAAAAGTCAATAATATAAGTTAATATCGAAAATATATTAATCAATTAAATCAAAGAATATTCCTTTTGTAAGATGGGAATTAATGTAGAAATTTTATTTAAACATTCTCCTTTGTATAAATTTTTTTAATATGTCTTTGTTAATCAATGTTTATATTTTAGAAATTGCAAATTCTGAAAAATAATTGTTAAATGTTGAGCTAGCTTATTTTATAGCTCGACAAAGTCCTATGATCGTGTTATTATATGACCGACACCTAGAGTTTGTTTTAATGTCTCCTAAGCAGAAGCTTATTCTTAGTTTTTGATTTATTTCGATGGGATTAAAAATATTAATAAGGTGCATAATTTTTTTAAAATATAAATTGACGGAGAAAAATCAATAAATTTAAGGTCGGATTTTGGCTATATAATTTAAAAACCGAATCATCCTTTTTATGAGTTTGTAGTTCTTCGGTGTTGTCAAGACTTTTTCGATAAAATAAGAATAAAACTTAGTTGTTGTCTTGCTAAGCATGTTTCAACCTCATACAATTAAAAAATAAATAAATAAAACGATAAAATCATTTAAAACTAATATATTACTAGATATGATTGGTTCTACCTTAACACAACAATTAAAATTTATTCCTAAAATAAACCAGAAAGAATCGACCCCTAAAAATATAGGAAAAAATGACATCATTAATTTTTTTTTTTCACTAAATTTTTTCATAACTAAATATGCAAGACAAAGTGTTTGAAAAAGAAAAAAAAATCCATGACATCACCCACCATATGGTGGCCCGGTGGGAGTTTTATTTTTTTATCATATCCATGCAGAAAATGGACATATGAGAGAGAGAAAAAAATTGGATATATGAAAATGAAAACTCACCAGCCAACGAGGTAATTCTCCATCAACAACTAATTCTCCTTCCCATCTTTCCTGCTGGACACTGGTCCATGCAACATGATTACGATCACCAAAACTCTCTTTTTCCGGCATCGGCATCGGCACGGGCACCGACACCGGACGCCGTAGAGGACTAGCTATACTCCTTACTCTCAACTTTGAAATTGGAAGGGTTCCTTTTGAAATATACAACCCTTTCTTTGTCCCAATATACTTCTCTTTATATTCTAAATTATTTCTCATGGTTAATTTCAATGGCCAAATGCAGGTTCTTGTTGCCATGGAAGCCATTAAAATTAGCTTCCAAAATAGAAAATACAAAAAGGGATTTTTTAATTATATGAAAGTGAAAAGAGAGAGAAGTTTGAGAGCTGAGGAATTATAGGGGATCAAAAGCCATGTATTTATAGGACCTTTAAGAGAAGGATTATTATAATTTTTTTAAAGGAAGAATTAATTTGGTGTAATTGGAATCGAAAATTAATTAATAAATTAGATGGATAGTTAATTAAATATCAGCTAAAACTAAGCTAATATATTGGAATCTTAATTGGTGGAATTCCCGTTCACAATAGGACGATGTCTCCTCAATTTTTTTTGTTTTGTTTTATTCTATTTTTTTATTTTGGGTAGCATATCTCTCTCAAGAAAAATATATATAACTTATTTGTTTTCTTTGATATAGCAAGAGACAGAGACATGCACTGTGTCCTTTCAAAAGAGCCAAGAATGAGCTTTCTTTCGCAAGGATTAAAATGTCAAGTTATCATTGAAAGCTATGGTCTAAATAACCACCAGATGGGGAGAATAATATAGTAGATATAATAAAATTGAGACGAAGATATTATAAAAATAATAGTTAAAAACAATAAAGAAAGACATATACATTAATCAATGATTATTAACATTAGACTGTTGAGATATATGATTAAATCTATCTTAGTCTATACCATAATTTTTTTAATCTATTGATGATTTAACATGATATTAAAGCAGGAGATCCTGAGTTCAAACGTCCATTGTGTCATTTGCTCTTATTTCCTCCCGATTTATTAAAATTTCACATGATTGAGTTGTGTGTAAATATCCAAACTCACATGTGAGTAGGAGTGTTTATACAACATTGGCGATTACGGTGTCATGAAAACGAGTGTTCGTGGCTGCGGTGACGGTTTGACAAAAAATATTTTCCTATTTAGTTTATTCTCTTAGATATTCGTTTCCTCGGCACCGGTAATCGTGCCAATCTCTTATATTGTTGAGATATATAATGAAATTTGTCTTAGATCTTAATTAACCTTTTGGGTCTATTGGTGATTTAACATAAATCATAAGTTTTTTTTAAAAAAAAAAAAATAGTTACTTTAAAAAATATACATATTTACACCAAGCACTATTAAGCTTCCTTACCTAGATAGGATGAGTATATATCGTTTGGTTGTCAGGTTTGGGTTGTTAAATAGGATGTTGCAGGGGGTTTTAACACTGTGTTTACTTTGTACAAAACAGTAAGTTTGTTAAGTGTAAAATAAGTTGAAGATGTGAATATAGATAGGTTTGTTAAGAAAGAGGTTAACAAACCCATCATATTAGATTTCAAAACTGAGAGACAAACACTGATTAGGGTTATGCCACAACTCACTACCTGGAACATCCTCAAATTCCCAAGACATGGACATACACATAATAAACAGCGGAAGCTAAAATTTAAACCAAAGACTCTTCTCATTTAAAAATTCATTCACAATCGATCGATCTTATTTGTTTAAAATACCAAAATCAATTAAATATCAAACTCTCAACCATTCTCAACATTTTAAAACAGAAGCAAATGTTAAAAAGAAAAAATATTCAAATAACAAAGTCCAACCCAAATAAACTAATGAGAATAAATAAATAATGTCGGCATGTAAATCACTACAAAAAAACTGCCAATTTGCGACCAGAAAATTGCGACCAAATGGTCGTTTTTCACCTAAAATGCGACCAAAATGCGACCAAACAGAGTGGTTGCTAAAAAGCTGGTCGGATTTCAATTATGCGACTGCATGGTCACAAAAATGCGACCATCTGGTCGTAAAAAATTTTGGTAGCAAAAAAAGTCAAACTTTTGAAATGCGACCAAATGGTCGCATTAAAAGGGACCATTTGGTCGCATTTTATCTTCAATAGAAGTGACCATTTGGTCACAAAAAAAGTGACCAAATGGTCGTAAATTTTGTGACCAAATGGTCACTTATTGGCTCGATGAAAATACGACCAGGATGGTCACTTAAAAAGCGACCATCCGGGTCGTAATTTATGTGAAAGATAAGTGACCACTTGGTCACATAAAAAGTGACCAACCGGGTCGCGATAAAATGCGACCAAATGGTCACTTTTAGTCTCTGTTAAAATGCGACCAGGATGGTCGCTAAAAGTGACCATCCTGGTCGCATTTATGATTTTTTTTTTTAATTTTAATAATTAATTAATTATTAATTTTTAATTATTTATTAATTAATTATTAATTATTAATTACTAATTATTTATTTAATTAATATTAAAATTTCATAAAAAAAAAATTGGAATTCAAATAAAAAAATATATATCGAATATTAAAAAAATGTTTTATACAATCGAAAGAATCCTAGAACTACTGCGGAGGCGGGGTGGGGAGGAGGCGTCGATGTAGAAGGGCCGCCGCCTGAGATCCAGGTACGCGGCCAAGCGGATGCGACCAGGCGTCGACTCGTGCCGTATGTCGGCCTCGACTCGTGCCGTATGTCGGCCTCAATAGTAGCGACTCGAGCAACGAAGTCCTCACGCATAGCCTCCATGTCCGGGCGCATGCTTTGCTCACCCCGGAGAAGGGCGGGAGCTAGTGCTCGCTCGCTCCGCCGAGGCCGGGCACATCTGCATAAAGGCGTCGCCCGTCTGAGCCGAGCCCAGGAACCGACCCATCAGGCCGAACCCCTCCAGGACCTCCAAGAACGCCTCTACCTGGTCCTCCTGAGCCTCGGTTGCGAGTCCGGTGTGGGCAACACCGAGTCAAGGACTCAGTGAAACGTTCCTAAACATTTAAAATTCAGAAAATAAAATGGTTAATATATAATGTATGAAAAATTTTAAAGAAAGAATAATAATTGAAAAAAATATTAAATACCTGAACTTCTTTTCGCCTTATCAGTCGACTTAACGTCCCGTCCTTCTTCGTGTGAAGAACTCGGTGTGCGGCTCTCGTCGGGCGGACGGGGCGCCCGTGCTTCGCTTCCTAAAAAATCAAATAGTGAAGAATAAAACATAATAAATTAATTAGTAATTGAAAAAAAAGGAGGAAAAAAGAAAACGAGAAACGAACGAGGAAAAAAAAGCATACCAATCGACGATGGTGCTGGTCGTGGGTCCGCGCCCCATTGTGTGTTTTACTGGATTCTTCGCGCGGTTGGCCTTATTCCTGTTGACACTGCCTTGCCCGAGGAGTGATCATAAGCTAGCGGCCGCGCGTGGTCCTCCTGGCTCATCCACACGGGCGGTTTCTTGCTTGCCTTCGCGCGCCCCTGAACATGAGGTCCTTGAATCGATCCCAGGACGTGACTGTCCCATGGGGGGAACAATCTACCGTCGGTGATATCGGGATCGATAACAGGAAACTTGCCCCTGAAAAAATTGAAATAAAAAATTGTTCAAGTAATAAATTTATTTCTATAAATTTCAAAATTAATTAATTATGAAAATAAATTATGTTTTTACCTTCCAATCGTCGTACATCCAAGCGTTTCCTGGTCGTCGGAATCTTCGCCCAAATGGGTCGCTGGGTAGAGGCATGCTCTGAAGGACCTCGCGAAACCGTTTTGAAACGGCCGATCGGTATCTTCTGCAAAATCACAAAAAATTATTGTCCTATATATTAGAAACTATTAGTTAAAAAGAATAGAAAACTTTTAGGGAAATAGTAAACAAAATTACTTACGTATCCCCTTCAATCCGGAAGGGTAGAGTCTGCGCCCGAGACTACTGAGTGCATGAAGTCGAGGGGCCACTTGGGATCCGACCGATCTGGACCCAGGACGACCGGACGCATACCCTGATGCTAAGCCCGGTCGAAGACTCGGTCTCAGGGACTCTATCATCGAGCGTGGCGGCAAGTCGCGTATCGTGAATCAAGAGAGGATGTCCAACTCCTCCGTAGTCGCCTCGCATCAGGGGCAACGCCAGATGGCGTCGCGGAGACCCCTCGTCACCCGCATCGTCCAAGGCTCGCCTGACTGGGGAGGACGCCGTCGCCCGTCATAATCCTACAACCAAAATAAACTAATTTAATACTAATTACGTAAGTAAAATATTGATTAGTTTATTTAATTAATTAATTAATTAATGAAATAATGTAAACTAAACTAACATAAATTTAAGTAAATAATTTAAAATAAACTAATCAAATTAATTTGAATAAAAGTAAATTAAAATTAGATTAATTTAACTAAAAATAATTCAATTAAACTTAAGATTAATTAAGTAAAACTAAAATAAACTAATCATTTAATTTGAAATAAAGTAAAGTAAAATTAGATTAATTGAACTAAAATTAATTGAATTAAACTAAAATTCAATTAATTTTAGTTTCAATTAATCTAATTTTACTTTACTTTAATTCAAATTAATTGATTAGTTAATTTTAGTTTTAATTAATTAATCTTATGTTTAATTGAATTAATTTTAGTTCAATTAATCTAATTTATATTTACTTTAATTCAAATTAATTGATTAGTTATAACTAATTAATTCAATTAAACTTAAGATTAATTGAATTAAACTAAAATTCAATTAATTTTAGTTTCAATTAATCTAATTTTACTTTACTTTAATTCAAATTAATTGATTAGTTAATTTTAGTTTTAATTAATTAATCTTATGTTTAATTGAATTAATTTTAGTTCAATTAATCTAATTTATATTTACTTTAATTCAAATTAATTGATTAGTTATAACTAATTAATTCAATTAAACTTAAGATTAATTCAATTAAACTAAAATTCAATTAATTTTAGTTTCAATTAATCTAATTTTACTTTACTTTAATTCAAATTAATTGATTAGTTAATTTTAGTTTTAATTAATTAATCTTATGTTTAATTGAATTAATTTTAGTTCAATTAATCTAATTTATATTTACTTTAATTCAAATTAATTGATTAGTTATAACTAATTAATTCAATTAAACTTAAGATTAATTGAATTAAACTAAAATTCAATTAATTTTAGTTTCAATTAATCTAATTTTACTTTACTTTAATTCAAATTAATTGATTAGTTAATTTTAGTTTTAATTAATTAATCTTATGTTTAATTGAATTAATTTTAGTTCAATTAATCTAATTTATATTTACTTTAATTCAAATTAATTGATTAGTTATAACTAATTAATTCAATTAAACTTAAGATTAATTCAATTAAACTAAAATTCAATTAATTTTAGTTTCAATTAATCTAATTTTACTTTACTTTAATTCAAATTAATTGATTAGTTAATTTTAGTTTTAATTAATTAATCTTATGTTTAATTGAATTAATTTTAGTTCAATTAATCTAATTTATATTTACTTTAATTCAAATTAATTGATTAGTTATAACTAATTAATTCAATTAAACTTAAGATTAATTGAATTAAACTAAAATTCAATTAATTTTAGTTTCAATTAATCTAATTTTACTTTACTTTAATTCAAATTAATTGATTAGTTAATTTTAGTTTTAATTAATTAATCTTATGTTTAATTGAATTAATTTTAGTTCAATTAATCTAATTTATATTTACTTTAATTCAAATTAATTGATTAGTTATAACTAATTAATTCAATTAAACTTAAGATTAATTCAATTAAACTAAAATTCAATTAATTTTAGTTTCAATTAATCTAATTTTACTTTACTTTAATTCAAATTAATTGATTAGTTAATTTTAGTTTTAATTAATTAATCTTATGTTTAATTGAATTAATTTTAGTTCAATTAATCTAATTTATATTTACTTTAATTCAAATTAATTGATTAGTTATAACTAATTAATTCAATTAAACTTAAGATTAATTCAATTAAACTAAAATTCAATTAATTTTAGTTTCAATTAATCTAATTTTACTTTACTTTAATTCAAATTAATTGATTAGTTAATTTTAGTTTTAATTAATTAATCTTATGTTTAATTGAATTAATTTTAGTTCAATTAATCTAATTTATATTTACTTTAATTCAAATTAATTGATTAGTTATAACTAATTAATTCAATTAAACTTAAGATTAATTCAATTAAACTAAAATTCAATTAATTTTAGTTTCAATTAATCTAATTTTACTTTACTTTAATTCAAATTAATTGATTAGTTAATTTTAGTTTTAATTAATTAATCTTATGTTTAATTGAATTAATTTTAGTTCAATTAATCTAATTTATATTTACTTTAATTCAAATTAATTGATTAGTTATAACTAATTAATTCAATTAAACTTAAGATTAATTCAATTAAACTAAAATTCAATTAATTTTAGTTTCAATTAATCTAATTTTACTTTACTTTAATTCAAATTAATTGATTAGTTAATTTTAGTTTTAATTAATTAATCTTATGTTTAATTGAATTAATTTTAGTTCAATTAATCTAATTTATATTTACTTTAATTCAAATTAATTGATTAGTTATAACTAATTAATTCAATTAAACTTAAGATTAATTCAATTAAACTAAAATTCAATTAATTTTAGTTTCAATTAATCTAATTTTACTTTACTTTAATTCAAATTAATTGATTAGTTAATTTTAGTTTTAATTAATTAATCTTATGTTTAATTGAATTAATTTTAGTTCAATTAATCTAATTTATATTTACTTTAATTCAAATTAATTGATTAGTTATAACTAATTAATTCAATTAAACTTAAGATTAATTCAATTAAACTAAAATTCAATTAATTTTAGTTTCAATTAATCTAATTTTACTTTACTTTAATTCAAATTAATTGATTAGTTAATTTTAGTTTTAATTAATTAATCTTATGTTTAATTGAATTAATTTTAGTTCAATTAATCTAATTTATATTTACTTTAATTCAAATTAATTGATTAGTTATAACTAATTAATTCAATTAAACTTAAGATTAATTCAATTAAACTAAAATTCAATTAATTTTAGTTTCAATTAATCTAATTTTACTTTACTTTAATTCAAATTAATTGATTAGTTAATTTTAGTTTTAATTAATTAATCTTATGTTTAATTGAATTAATTTTAGTTCAATTAATCTAATTTATATTTACTTTAATTCAAATTAATTGATTAGTTATAACTAATTAATTCAATTAAACTTAAGATTAATTCAATTAAACTAAAATTAATTCAATTAAACTTAAGATTAATTAATTAAAACTAAAATTAATTCATTTTAGTTTTAATTAATTAATCTTAAGTTTAATTGAATTAATTTTAGTTCAATGAAGCTAATTTTAATTTACTTTAATTCAAAGTAATTGATTAGTTCATTTTAGTTTTAATTAATTAATCTTAAGTTTAATTGAATTAATTTTAGTTTCAATTAAGCTAATTTTAATTTACTTTAATTCAAATTAATTGATTAGTTAATTTTAGTTAATTAATCTTGAGTTTAATTGAATTAATTTTAGTTCAATTAACCTAATTGTACTTTACTTTAATCAAATGTAACTAGAATTAAGTAATTAAACAATTTTTATGTAATAATTAAACTAAAATTAATTAATTAAATTAGTGTAACTCATTAATTTAAACTACTTAAGTATAATTGAAATTAAACTATTTGAATTAATTACCCTACTTTAAATTAATTGATTTCATTAAAGTAATCTAAATTACATCAATTAAACTAAAATTAAAAGTTAAACTAGTGTAATTACAAATTAATTTAGTTTAATTTTATTAAATTAAAGTAAACTATCTTAAATAAACTAAATAAGTAATTAAACTAAATTAGATTAAGTAATTAAATTAATTACTACTTAAATTGAATTAAAGTAAACTAAGTTAGATTAATTAAACTAAAATTACTTAAAGTAATAAAATTAAAGTAAACTAATTAAATGTAAATTAAACTAATTGAATTAAAGTAAACTAAGTTAGATTAATTAAACTAAAATTACTTAAAGTAATAAAATTAAAGTAAACTAATTAATTAGTTAATGTAAACTAAACTAATTAAATTAAACTAAAACTAATTAATTAGTTAATGTAAACTAAACTAATTAAATTAAACTACTTAAACAAAAACTAAAACTAATTAAATTAACAAAACAAAACTAAACTAAAACTAATTTAAATTCACAAAATTAAATTAAACTAAAACTAAGTTAAATTAACAAAACTAAATTAAACTAAAACTAATTAAATTAACAAAACTAAATCTGTTACGAAAACTAACCTCGTGTAATCGAAACCGGGAGTGGGGGTTGAGGGTTTTCGGTTTAGAGTAAGAATGGGAACCCAGGAAGAAATAACGGGGAACGGGATAGGGAAAGAGAGAAAAGAACAAAAAGAGGGGAAGAAAAAGAGAATGGCAAGAAAGCAAATGGGAGAAAAACAGAAAAGAAGAGAAAGAAGAAACGGAAAAAAGAAAAAGAAACGGGGGAAAGGAAGGGGATGGGAATTTAAATTTATAATTTGCGACCACCTGGTCGCAAATTTGTAATTATGGCAGGAAATGAACAATCACGCGTCTTTGGGAAAAAGGCGACCAAATGGTCGCATTTTTTCATTCATATGCGACTATATGGTCGCTTTTTCAGATACTTATGCGACCATTTGGTCGCATTTATTAAGAAGCGACCAAATGGTCGCCCAGTCACCATTACCAATGACGATTGTCATTTCACGCGTCCCGTCAACAATTGCGACCATATGGTCGCAATTACGAGGTTCACCGTTCACAATTGCGACCATATGGTCGCATTTATTAAATTAACCGCCTTAAATTTCATGAACATTTAAACTTACCCCCATAATTGCGACCATATAGTCGCAATTCCACATGTAATTTTATTAAAAAATATTATTATATTTTTAAAAATGCGACCATTTGGTCGCATTTTTCTCCAAAACCCTAAACTCTAAACCCTAAAAAACCCTAAACCCTAAACCCTAAATCCTAAACCCTAAACCCTAAATCCTAAAATGCGACCATTTGGTCGCCTTTCCCTTCCAAATTACTACCATATGGTCACATTTTTTGTGAAATTGCGACCACTTGGTCGCAAAAATTAATATGTATATACTTTTTTTTATATTGGGTTACTTTCGATATTTACATATGACGGAACTCTTGTTTCCATGTTGTTATATTCATTGATATGTTTATTCATGATTTTCGAGATAAATTTTTGTAATTCTTGATTTGGAACTATTTGATTCTATTTAAGAGTTTTTTTTAATAGATATAGATAATTTTATTCTTGTTTTTCAAGATAAAAAGTTAATTTCATTTTCATCGTATTTCATCATCCGTACAATATTATTGTTCTCTCTTTGTATCAAAATTCGGATATTTTCAAGACGAGGTTAAATATTATTATTTACTCTACACAAATTTTAGAAAAATCTAAAGGCGTTTAGATAGCTTATTGATCTTGAAGAGTTTTTATATTAATTGAAAGTGAATAATTTTTATTTAATTGACATTATTATTATTGTTAAGAAATGGAATCAATAAAATTAACCACATCTTGAAATTTTGGAATTATTGGTAATTTTTTCAATCATCTATTCTTATTTTTATTTTTATTTTTTCTTTCTAAGCTTATAATGTAATTTTATTTTATGAACAAATAAAATATTTAATAAAATATTTAATATTTCTTGATTTTTTCCACCTGGTATTTATGGGGCAAAATAGATAAAGTAAAAGGAAATTACCCCATAAATACAAGGGGGAAAAAATCAACAAATATTAAATATTTTATTTGTTCATAAAATAAATATAATTTAAAAATTGATTAACAACCATTTTAACTAATACACATAAAACTCTTAAGTATACAATTATTGAATTGTAAAATAAGACAATGCACGTGTTAAAATATAGTTATTTATAAATTATTGGTCATATAAAATCACATAATTTACGACCATCCCGTCACTTTCTAATGTGACCATATGGTAGCTTAATTCCCGCGAAAATTTTAAGCTACCACTGGCCAATAAAGGTCCCAAAAATTGCGACCAGGTGGTCACCTTTAATTGTGACCACTTGGTAGCTTTTTTCCCTCCAAAATTACCCTCCATTTTTTGCTACCAAATGATTTTTTAGTCACAAAAATGCGACCAAGTGGTCACTTTTAATTGTGACCACTTGGTAGCTTTTTTCCTCCAAAATTACCCTCCATTTTTTGCTACCAAATGATTTTTTAGTCACAAAAATGCGACCAAGTGGTCACTTTTAATTGTGACCACTTGGTAGCTTTTTTCCCTCCAAAATTACCCTCCATTTTTTGCTACCAAATGATTTTTTAGTCACAAAAATGCGACCAAGTGGTCACTTTTAATTGTGACCACTTGGTAGCTTTTTTCCCTCCAATTTTAAGCTACCACTCCCCAAAAAAGGTCACAAAAATTGCGACCAGGATGGTCACTTTCAATTGTGACCACTTGGTAGCTTTTTTCCCCCAAAATTACGCTCCATTTTTTGCTACCAAACGATTTTTTAGTCACAAAAATGCGACCAAGTGGTCACTTTTAATTGTGACCAAGTGGTCGCTTCTTTTGCGCCATAATTACGCGCCATTTTTTATGACTACATCTACTTTTGGTCGCAATTTGGTCGCAAAAAAAGTGACCAAATGGTCACTTAAAGTCAACCTTCAAAGAAAGTGACCAACTGGTCACTTTAAAGCTACCACTTTGTTTTGGTCGCAAATTTCTGGTCGCATTTTGACAGTTTTTTTGTAGTGAATCCTCCCAACCGATCCACCGATCACGAAACACGTCAGTTGCCAGCTTTCTTCTTCTTCTCCAATGAGTAGAAATGTTTAAAAAAAAGTAATGCCATGAGATGTTTTTCTAAATCCTTTAAGTCCATAACGATCTCACATCACTCAACAACTTAAATGATATCGATTTTTTTTACACAATGCCTTTCTCAACTATTGTTCGAAAACTTCCCCAAAAGCATCGAATTCGTATTTCTACAATTCAATCTTTTGAGGTATTCTTCTTATGTATTCCCGAACACATAAGCGAACATACTTTGTATATTCTTTCCCATTGATCAAATGGAATAAACCTGCCCTGTTAAGTGAAATTACGTCATGCACAACAACAATTTTCCCCCTAACGGCATATTCTTCATTAAGTATGACCCTACTTAATGTGAACCTCCAACCATATTGTTTAAGGCACCAAAACAATATGATTTAACTACAAGCATCACTATCAGAATTCTTGACAAGCCTAAGTCCGGTTTCTAGCTTAGACTTATCGTTTCTACCCAAAACTGACTTTTAATGAGGCTTAACTTGGAATTTTTAATTTCTGGAAATTAGGCTCTTTCATAACCTTAAGATGATCTAAAATCACCTAAAATATCAAGTTTATCTCACAAATCAATCAACCGAAGAAGTTCCACTAAAAAGAGCTAAACTAGCCTAAACTAGTGTGGTTTATCTCTAATTTCGAACACTAGGGTAGCCTAAACATTCTAGATAAAATTCGGCATCATAACGCCTATTTTATCACTCCCAAAAACATTTAACAACACCTGCAAACAATCCAAATCTCAACAAGAGTCTAATTATTAAACCAAAAAAGGCCTAGGCTAGTTTTTCTTCCCTATTGGGCACTAAGCATGCAATTTCTCATAGCAAATTAGCAACATTATGGGACTTTAAATCTTCCATAAACTAGTCTTAAACATCAAAGAAAGGTTCATAAATAACTCCAATTTAGTTGCATAACAATAAGAGGCAAGACAAACAAATAGTATGCTTAATCTCCAATTTTTAGCACTTTTCAACCAAAATTTCTGCAACATATAAAACAGCCTCATATCCTCTTTAAAACATGCTTAAATGGTCTCTTTAATGCCCAAAAATTATAGTAATTACTTATAAAAGAAAAGAACAACAAAACATTGAATTAATTAATCTTAAACACATCTACTCATGGCCTTAGGTTCTTGAATTTCAAGGTTCAAGTCCTTTTCTTTCCAAGAAATTTCACCACCTTCAACCCTAACCTTGAAGAGAACTCTTCAATTCTCCACCAATCTTTCACCAAACGCTTCCAATTGAGAACTACACCTACTACGATGAAGAAACAAACGAAATATCAATTAAATTCAAATAAACCTTTAAAGGTCCGAATTCGTTTTTACCCTATTACATTTTTTTGAAGATGTTGGATTACTGTGAAATTAATCTCAATGGAAAGATAATGAAAAACTGATCAAAATGGACTACTTACTTGCGCAAATCAGAGTCCGAATGAGAAAGTTATGGCTAAAATACTTCTTGAGGTTATCTTTTGGCGAAAATGGGAGAAAAATAAATTTTGAAGGGGCTGTTTTCTGAATAATGAAGGAAGATGATGATTTTAGGGCTTAATCCCGAGTTATGTAAATTACGAAAATGTCACTGCACTAAAACGATCATAACTCATTTGCCGGGACTTCAAATGAATCGTAATAACGAGGCGATCAAGATCATGTAAAAATATTAAAGTAAAATTGTGGTTTTAATTTTGAGGTTATTGGGAAATTACCAAAATGCCAATACGAGAAAACGAGCTATTTTTCACCAAATTCATCAATCCAACTTCATTAGTATCATTTTGAGAGAATTGTAATAATTTCTAATTTTTTATACTCTTACTTGGTAACGGGTCGTTACACTAGCCAACTCTTTTTTACGATACTCATAGTTCATTTGAGGATGAACACTTGCCCCTATTGAGTCTCAGGGTGTTATCCAACTGAGTGCTACATGTTTAAGGTTTTTTTCGAGATGAGCACCTTTCCTATTAAGCTAGTTAGGTAGATCGGGTAAATCATGATCGCTCTACTTGATCTCCTTAATAAGTAACATGAAGGTGTGTATTTTTTTTTTCCCTTTCGGAAAATTTCACCCATAATATAATTAATTAAAATATTTGAAAAATTGGTATCGATATAACTGTCTAAGAGTTGACTCATTATTTGTGATGAACAATAACCACACTTGTGGTTGATATGATATTGATCAAAACTACTTATGAAGAAATCGTAGTGCTAATAATAATTAATTAAGGAAATGCAGCCAATTTAACCTGCAATCATGATGGAAATTCTTTATGAAATCAGCAGCATTAGTATGAAAAATTAATAATTAAAAGTTGATACGGTTTAATTCATCATGATGCCACGTGGGAATTAAGGTTGGCATTAATTAATTTCGATTTTGAATATATAAACACACCGTTTACATCATCCAAGAAATCATAACTATTTAGTTTTTGAAAATTCCAAAATCTTAGAAATTGGATACTCCATATCTAACTTAGGGTTTAGTTAATTAAGTCTTTTTAATATACAAGTGATGCAATAAATATGTCAATTATACGAAGTGCAATGTGTTTTGTAACATTTGACTTAACTTTCTAGGAAATATACTATATTTAAATATGTCAAAGCTATGAAAAATAATTTCTAAAATTAATTTATGTATTTTTTCCGGGTTAGATTGTAAAGTATTTAGAGCATATTGTGTTGTGTGAGAGAAATTGAAAAAAAAAAATTAAAAAAAATCCAGTGAGTATTCTTGAAGGTGAGCGAAAATAGATTCTTCAAGTTCCTACTCATTCCATCTAATTAAAACATTAATTTTACTTTCAATATCTAATTTGAAAAACTAATTAATATCCTATTTTTATCAATGGGTAAAATGCAACATTGACCCCTGCACATTCAACTAAATTCAAAAATGACACTTGCACTTTTATTTTGACAAAATACACCCCTGCACTATCAAGAAGTTATTATTTGTTACTTTTTCCATCTATTTTAACAGATGTCTATTATTTTAATATTTTTTTTACTTCTCAATATTTTATTTATATTTTCTTTAACATTACTAGCTAACCATGGTTTAAAACAAAAACTACTTTCTTAATTAAATTGGATTACTCTTTGAACCAACGAACGAAATGATTACTTGAAGCTACCAGAAAATGAATTATGCTAATCTCTAATTGAAGAAGCATTGACATAGCTATTCTTCCCTTCATCTTCTTATCATGGATCCATTTTCCTCCCTATTGATCTATTTATAATTATATAACCACAAAACAAAACGAAGGATGATTTTCCTTTATTAAATGAAGAAAAAAAAAACCAAAAGGCTTTGTACGAATTAAAATACAATAGATTTTCGTTTTTTGTTTGAAATAGAATCAAATCAATGATGGGTAAAAAGAAAAAAAGGAAACTTCTTTTTTGTGTGGGTATGGTAAGAAACAATGAAGAAGAAGACTTAATAATGGTAAAATGGGAAGGAGAAAGAGGAAGAGACACAAAAGCCAGAATTAGTGTAAATCTATTTTAAAAAATGAAGAATTTGAAGTCATTTAAATTGTAATAGATATTTGGGATTGAATTGAATTCTATCTCAATATCTCAAAAATATCTGATTCGGTTTAGATTTATAATTCTATCTTAGCTTCAAAGTTTCATAGAAGAGAAAGGAAATCAATGGCTATAAAGCAAAGAGACATGGAAGAGCAAGCTTATGTCTATCTTTGTCTTCTCTTTCCCTAATTTCGTTAGTATTGGTTTAATCGAAAAGATGTATTTCAATTCATCATCGGTTTTCCACAACCGAATCTGCTACATCGTCAATGTCTCCATTTTTTGGTTGCTTGAACTCAATTCGATTTGTTGATGGAAGTCAATTTGTTACATCAATTTGAAGATTTTGTTCAAATTCATGGAGAAGAGATTAAATTTATCAGGGAAGATGATGAGTCCTTTTTTGTTTACCCATGGTTAGTTAGCAAGGTTATGAAAATATAAATAAAATATTGAGAAGTAAAAAAAATAGATACAAAAAAGATGAATTTGGACAAACACTATACAAATCTTATTCCCTATTTGTATTTTCACAAATGGGATGCAAATCACACTCCTCATTCACCATTTATTTTCTCACAAAGCTATCGACTATATAATTTTTTTAATAAAAAAAAAATACAAAATTATTTCACAATTAACATACTTGTATAATTTTTTTTTATATGAATATATATATAATAATATATATATATATATATATATATATATATATATATTATAAATAAATATATATATATATATATATATATATATATATATAATTTCATTCGAGATAAATGCAAAATGCACCCTTGCACTCTGCACTTTGAATTATTGTTAAATCATACCCCTGCACAATTTTTTTGTTATAAAATACCCATGTACTTTAGTAAAACTGCATATCACACCCTTCAATTATACGTATAATATAAATGTGTCTAAATTTCGTTAAAACTAATCGATTGAAAAGTGTGATTTGCAGTTTTACTAAAATGCAAGAATATTTTATGACAAAAAAAATAATATAAGGGTATGATTTAACAATAACTTAAAATGGAGAAATATATTTTACGTCTATCCCTTTCATTTACCATTGTCCTTTCTCTCTCATAAGCTCCAAAAGAGAGAGATCGAGAAGAATGAAATTGAAAAATAAATAAAGTAGTAGGTAATATGGCAGAGCAGAGGGAATGGATGGCTGGAATATTTGGCCGTCCAAAGTGGAGAGAATATTGAAATTTTTTTTCCTTTTTCTTTAAAAAAAATAATATTAAGAAGCAACTCTTTGTTGGTCCACTTTCCATCAATGAAAAATATATATTTGATCATTTTCCATGCTAAAAATAATGATGTTTTCCATGAAACCAAACCGCTTTTTTTTTTAATATATATATATAAATAATAATAACACGGTTGAACTTCTATGCTTCGAGATCGGTTTCAATCTAAACCCCATGATTTTAAAAGTTTCAATTTAATCTCCATAATTTAGGTTTCGAGTCAATTGAACCCCTATAATTTTAAAAATTTTCAATTTAATTCTTATAGTTTGATAAAAATAAAAAATAAAAACCTACAAAATGTTCTCATAACCAAAAAGGATAAAAAATTGCTTGTATATCGATTTTGTGAAAACCATGAAAGTCATATGGTAAAGAAAAATTATGATATGGGTGTTAACCATTAACTAACATGTAGATGTAGGGTTTTTTCTTAAGTAAATTTAGTGATGGCTGAGATATTTTGTTAATTTTAATTAAAATGAAACTCTAAAAGATATAGGGATAAAATTGATATAAATCCTAAATCGTAAGTACTAAATTGAAACTTTTAAAATTATTAGAATTAAAAAAAAAAATAGTGACTAAGTTTATATAATTAAACCTAATGATTTTCTACATGATATTTATTTGTTTTATTTTTTTTTGAGAGAGATTAGATTCAATATCAGCTCCACTCTAAAAAGTCTCCGCCTAGTCCATTCCATACCCCTTATGGAAAGTGGAACAGTCACCCCAAGTAGAAACTGTGGCTTATTTATTTATTTATTTATTTCAAAAAAATACGTTATTTACTTTTGAGGAATCTTGGGGTCCTTGTGTTTGCCAATGATGAATATATATAAAAATCCAAAACCTATTAAAATAAATTCTTTAAAAAAAAATATTAAGTTAAAACATTTTGTTTCCACTTGGCAAACAATAGCCTACCTTTTTAACCATTTGTCTGTCAGATTTAAAAAACACAATGTATTATAATCATTGTTATTGTTTCCATGGAAATAAAATTACAAAAAAGAAAAAGAAAAAAAGTGTTATAAGATGCAGAATCCTGACGTGGAAATCAGATATTCCTCTCTTTCTAAATATTCAAAATGGGTTTGAGTCTATGAGAGATTAGTCTTTTGAGTATTTCAATCATTTACCCTTTTGACTTTCCATTGCAAGATTATGCCTTGGGATCAATTGTGCCTATATCATGGGAAATTTCTATTCCCACGTATTTTATATATGTTAAATTTATACCTACGGTCTATATATTTTTATCAATAATTATATTTCCTCATGTAATCTACAAATATTTTTTTTAGATGTTGTATTAAATTGAGGGAGGAGAGACTCGAACATTTGATCTCATGGGAAAGAAGCAGTTATCTAATCATTTAAGTTATGCTCGTGTTGATAATAAATTTTAATTTTTTTCCTAAATGAAATTGTGATTTGAATAGTCAATTTTTTTTATTATTGATACAACGAACGGCGCAACTAACTCATGAGAATAAAGATGACCTTTATTTTTAAAGCTATTCAGGTATTCTTACCAATCAAATCATACTTTAAAATTCCCATGTATAAAATTTAAAGGATCTATATGTAATAGTTTGTTCAATAAAATAGTTTTTAAAATATATGATCCGAGTTGACTCGTAAATATTAAGATCATACATGTGATATCACTTCTCATAAACTCTTAAAACAATTATTCTAAAAAAAAGCTACCCAAACATATATATTTTCATATAAATTATGAATGAACAAATAAATACCATAGTATAACTGAATAAAGTACACAAATCTCATAGACTATAGCTAGGTTTGGTATTTAAATTTAATAAATAAAATAATCAATCATATGTACCCTTTGATTGAAACCAAATAATAATTTTGATAATATACCTTGATATTTTGTCAAATCACATAGAAACAAAGCAAAATATTTTCATTAGATATAATAATTTTATGCGTGAAGATCAAATATTCATTTACACCGAGTTGACAATTGATTTTACATATTTGAAGAAAATAATAAATTGTTTTTCCAATAAAGAAAAAAAAGTTATTAAAAAATAAAGCAATTTAAATTTCATTTATCAGTCCTTATTAGACAATCAAATCGAAATCCAAACGTTTTAAGTCTCTATTCATCCTCCTGATCAGGCTGAGTGGCAAAAACAGAAGGAAATGATGAAAAAGGAACTAGAAAGTGGCCAGCATACAAATGATATAATAATGAAATGTTAGACTTAATTTTGGATTTAAAAAACCAATGAAGGTAATTAATTAAAAAATTTAAAACTATTCTTAAATAGGGACGGATACTTAAAAATATAATAAAAATAAAAAATTGCCTCAAATAGTATAAATTTGCATACTAATTACTAAGAACATTTTAAAAATTACCCAAATAGCATAATTATAATTCAATAAATTTATTGAACTATTTTTCATTGGTATTTTTAATGAATTTGTTTGTTTTTTGCTTTTTTAAGTTCAAGTTCAACGATTTATCGAACTATTTGATTATTTTTCATTATTATTTTCAATATATTTATTATTTTA
Source organism: Gynostemma pentaphyllum (assembly GCA_028015215.1). Lineage (NCBI taxonomy): Eukaryota > Viridiplantae > Streptophyta > Magnoliopsida > Cucurbitales > Cucurbitaceae > Gynostemma > Gynostemma pentaphyllum. Next base: position 44,663,980 of record CM051350.1, on the reverse strand, counting down.
TTTTTATTTTTTTTAGTTCAATAAATTTATTGAACTATAAATATGCTATTTGAGTAATTTTTAAAAAGTTCTAACATATTTCAGTAATTAGTTTGTAAAAATATATTATTTCAATAATTATCCCAACCGTAATTTGAAAAAAAAGGTTTTAGGGGTAAACGGTAACTAATAATCTCAAGTGGTTTTGATTAAATGTAAGCACATATTCTATAGTTAAAAAATGAATCTTTATACTCTCGTGGTTTTAAAATTATAGAATTATACTCTGCCCCATTTAACATCGTTAATTTGTTAACAATTGAGTCCACCTTATTTTTATTTATTTTTTAAATTTAAATATTTCTCCTTCTCTCTCCCTTTACTCTTGGTTTTATAGGGTTTAGCCATTAATTATTTAATAGTGTTAAGGAGCGGAAGTGTAATTTTATAATTTTGAAACTATAAATATATACATATTCATTTATTTACCATAAAAGGTTTTACATTTGATCAAAAACTATCAGGGTCTTATTACAATTTATCTTATATTTTATTTACCAGCTAATAATTATATATTTTTTTTTCATTTACACATTAAATTAGGGGAGGAAAGATTGAGACCTTCAACCTCACAATAGAGAATATAAAACCCTAATCAATTCAGCAATATATTCAGATTGACAACATCATAATTTAATTTACCCCTAAATTAATAATCCATTTGATATAAGATAAAATTGCATTAGTATAAAGATTTGAATGTTCATTATTTTAATGTCAAGTCTAGCTAATATTGCTATTGGAGGAATACATGTGTCCCATAGAGTAAATCAAGACCCTTGTATTTGCTTCTGTCTCTTCAATGCACTCTATGATTCCCACACAAATCCATCAAAGGACAGTGAGGCCCCAATTGATTTTTTTTTTTTTTTTTTTTTTCGGATTTTGTGTGTGGCAGACAAAATTAGCCACTGCCCACAACAACTAACATATCCCTTAATTTTAATTAATTAGGCTGGCTTAATTAATTAGACATTTAATTAATCACTTAGTGGAGGGTCCAAAATCCCTTTTAATTTATTGATCTCAATTGTGTCATCATCATCTCCTTCCCTAAATTCATAAATAGCTAATTAAGGATAAAAATCCATCTCAACTTCGATGTGAAAAAAAATATTAAAAAAATCGGTTTAAAAATTATTTATTCTCACAAAAATTAGAAAATTTTAAAACGAACAATTTTTCATTGATGAATAAAAAGAAATAAAAAAGTTGGAAATTAATTATCTTAATTTTGAAATGAACTCTGATTTTTTTTTTGGCATATAGCTAGCTATTGATTGCATTAAAATCAATATTGATGCTGGGGTGAGGGAGGATAGATGCTCAATTTTGGATGCTTTTTTGAGAAATTTTCTTATTGACATTTAATGGATTCGATAATGATGGGTTGAAATCCTTATGCACATCATAATTTGTACCATTTCTTTGACCTTGACTGTTCTACTCATCAACTTATATAATCATTTTTACATATGAAAAAAAAATATTATTAAACTATATTTAGGGCTAATTTCAAGAATGACTTCTTAAAAAAATGAAAAATGAGTTCCCGCGGTATGTAACCATATTTTTTCTTCTTCATAATTTATTTTCTTTTTAGAATAATTATTGGTTTTTACTCAATATCATATTTTTAACAATAATTATTGAGTATGATTCAATAATCAGTGTATGTAATTATTCTTAGTGTGAAAAAATTGTTTATTTAATTAGTATTTTTTTAATTGTACATTCAACATATTGAAGTATCAAAACTCAAGGGTTCATGAAATATTATTTAAGAATTAAATAATTGAGTGTTTGTTTATAAAAGAAATTGGCCTGGATAGAGTGAATATGTGGAGGAGAGGCTCGATGGATATTTGTTCGAGGGTAGGATTGTTGGGACCGACTAAAATTGCACATCGGTTAAGGAAGGAGATGATCATGGGTGTATGAGGGAAGAGACACATCTCCATTTATATGAGGCATTTTAGGTGAAACAAAAAGCAAAATCATGCATGCCTAAGCTGATATGAGGCCTTTTGGGTGAAACTAAAAGAAAAATCATGCATGCCTAAGCCCAAAGTGAACAATATCATACTAATGTGGAGTTGTGGAGGCTCGATGGCTATTTATGTAATTATTATTCGATAAAATTTCACTATTTGTTTATATAACTATAATTCCATGAGAAGAATAGAAAAAGTAAATCAATATTTTTTCTGTAATATTATTGATCTTTCTTTCATATATGGTCATAAGTAATAGTTGGTGATGAATAGGGATGATGATATACATGAAGACATTAAAAGAAGGGTTAAAAGTTTTGGAAATTTGGATCGCTAGTACATTTAAAAAATATTTTTTCTAAAAATAATCAACGCTCACTTGAGATACTAAATGTTGATCATTGTTACTCATTGATTCACATAGAAAAATTTGTTATATTTATAAATACTTTTAAGTCATGCTATATTTACCGTTGTCCAAAAAATTTTAGAGTTCAATGATTAAATAGTAGCTTGTTAATATATACCAATTATTTTTAAAAATGAGGAAAAATATAAAGATATTACATGTCAAATTTAAAAAGAGATTTTTTTTTTAAATACTACTTTTATAAAATTAAAAAAAAAATCCATATAACTTATTGGGGGTATACATGTAATTTTGTATTACTTAGTTGTTAGTTTAGTTAGTTTGTTACTAAAGTTAGTTACTAGCTAAACACACTTTCCTCTCTCTATATATGTAATTATCAATGATGAATAAAGTGTGAGATTCACAATTCTTTACTCAATATGGTATCAAGTGACTTTTTCTCTCTCTTCTTCTTCCATGGAGGTTTCTTCTTGAAGCTTCCTTCGATCGATCGTTCCATTACTATTCTTTCTTCCGCATTTTTTTCTCTGATTATCTCCAATCAGCAATGTCAACTTCTTCAAATCCAACCTCTGCAACAGAAACTGCTGCACGTCAAGCTTCATCAACACTTCAAGATTCATATCAGAATCATCAACATAATCCTTACTACCTCCATCACTCTGATGGATCTTCAACAATTCTGGTTTCACTTCCATTAAATGGAGATAATTTTCATTCCTGGCACCGATCTATGCGATTAGCACTTTCTGTCAAGAATAAACTAGGTTTTGTTGATGGCAGCCTCCCCTGTCCAACTGAAGGATCCGATGTTCAATCATGGATCATCAACAATGATGTTGTTGTATCATGGATTCTCAATTCTACAATCAAAGAAATTTCAGCTAGTTTGCTTTACACAGATCTTGCTTCTGAAATTTGGCAGGATTTGAAAGATAGATTTGAACAAGGCAATGCTCCACGGATCTTTGAATTACGAAGAAATCTCATAAACATCACTCAAGGTGATTTATCTGTCTCATCATATTTTACGAAGCTCAAAGGTGTTTTGCAAGAATTGATGGAATATCGCCCAAAATGTAATTGTACTTGTGGAGAATTAAAGAAGTTAGATGGCTTTTATCAGGGCGAATATCTTCAAAGTTTTTTGAATGGTTTGAATGATTCTTATGCCTCGATCATATCCAATATACTGTTAATGGAACCTCAGCCAAGTATCAACAAAGCTTTCTCATTAATTGTTCAAGAAGAACGCAAACGTGCTGTGAAAATTTCTGCACAATCCTCTTCGGATTCTCTAGCTTTTGCAGCTTTTCGTATGAATTCCAAGGCTGGAAATACACATGTCAAGAACTTCAAAAAGGATAAGCCAATTTGTACTCACTGCAATATCTCCGGTCACACAGTTGACAAATGCTACCGTCTCCATGGTTTTCCACCTGGATTCAAATTCACCAAATCTCAGACTCGTTCGCCACAATCTGTTAATCAGATTTCTGCTTCTCCTGATCCGGATGCATCTTCCAAGCTTTCTGGAACTAGTCATCCTATCAATTCTGATCAATATGCACAGCTTATGACTATGTTGAATGCACACTTGGCAAATTCAAAATTGGATAAAGCTTCAACTTCTCATGTTGCAGGTATGAATTATTCTCTGAATATTTCAACAACTATTAATCCTCTACACATGTGGATAATAGATTCTGGGGCTTCCATCCATGTTTGTTGCACAAAAATTCCTTTTTGTTCCATTACCATGGTTTCAGATACTTTTGTTACTCTTCCCCATTCCCAAAAGGTAGCTGTCACAGGAATTGGTAATATCCAATTGAACCCCGATATTCTTTTACAAGAGGTTTTCTATATTCCAGATTTTAGCTTCAACTTAATTTCAGTAAGCAAATTGACTAGACAATCTGCTGTGGATGTCCAGTTTTCAATTGATTCTTGTTTAATTCAAGACAAGTGCAGTTTGGGGATGATTGGCAGGGGTGATTTATTCCAGAATCTCTATGTTCTATCATCCAATGCTGATCTGCACAAGCAACCACTTTCTGCTCAGTCTTTAGCTAAGTCTTTTGTTTGTTCTACTTCTAATAAAGCATCTATGCAATTATGGCATAATCGCCTAGGCCACTTGTCTTTTAAAAGACTATTGTTGTTGAATAATAAGCTAGCTATTTCTGGCTCCATGAATAAAACAGTTTCTGATTCTTGTGACATTTGTCCTTTATCAAAACAGAGACGTTTATCTTTTACTTTTAACAATCACATGGCAGCATCTCCCTTTGACTTAGTACACTATGACACTTGGGGGCCGTATCATACAAGTACACATCAAGGGTATACATATTTCCTTACCTTGGTAGATGATTGCACACGTTTTACTTGGGTTTACCTGATGAGACAGAAATCTGATGCTTTAACCATTGTGCCAAGGTTCTTTACATTTGTTAAGACTCAATTTGGGGCATCTATTAAGAGCTTTAGATCAGATAATGCACCTGAGTTGCGATTTGAGGAATATTTCGGCAATTTGGGAGTTATTCATCAGTTCTCCTGCATTGAAACACCTCAACAAAATTCCATTGCTGAGAGAAAGCATCAACACCTGCTAAATGTGGCTAGATCCTTATATTTTCAATCCAAGGTTCCCATCAAATTCTGGGGAGAATGTATTCTTACAGCCACTTATCTAATCAACAGAACTCCAACTCCAAACCTATCTAATATGACTCCTTTTGAACAACTTTTTCAGAAACATGTGATTACACAATATTCAAGGTCTTTGGTTGTCTTGTCTATGCTTCTACTCTATCAGCTCATCGCAGGAAATTTGACCCAAGAGCAAGAAAGTGTGTATTTCTTGGCTATTCTCCTGGTGTTAAGGGCTACAAGTTATATGATCTGTCCACACATCAATTCTTTGTCTAGAGATGTGATTTTCCATGAAGATCAATTTCCTTTTCATAATTACCAAACAGATACTATTAATCCAAATATTTTTACTGATATTGTTTTACCACTGCCCCTCCCTAACAGAACACCTCATACTTTTTCACCTAGTCAGCCTACTCTTGGTCCATCCCAATTAGAACAACCTCCATCCAATCCATCACCTTCTTCTTCACCACAACCCACACATCCTTCATCCCAGCCACCACATATTCAACCTCATCCAACTCACCCTGTTGCTACAAGACATTCCACCAGAGTCTCTAAACCACCTGTATATTTTGAAGAATATCACTGTCATCTTCTCCATAACACCCCACTCCCTCCACTCCCTGATAGATATCCATTTTATAAATATCTATCCTATTCAAAATTCAGTTCAAACCATCAGCATTTTCTTTTCAATATTTCTATGCATTATGAACCCCAATTTTATCACCAAGCAATAAAATTTGATCATTGGAAACTTGCTATGGAAGAAGAACTTGCTGCCATGGAAAGAACATCCACTTGGTCTTTAGTTTCACTCCCTAAAGGTAGTCATACCATTGGCAGCAAATGGGTTTACAAAATCAAACACAAACCAGATGGGACTATTGACAAATATAAGGCAAGACTTGTGGCAAAAGGTTATACCCAACTTGAAGGCCTAGATTATTTTAACACTTTTTCACCTGTTGCCAAATTGGTAACTGTCAAAGTTCTCCTTGCAGTGGCAGCTTCCTTTTTCTGGCCTTTAGCCCAATTAGATGTCAACAATGCCTTTTTGAATGGGGATCTCTTTGAAAAAGTTTATATGACTCTACCATTGGGCTATCACCCAAAACAAGTTCCTCAGATTCAGAGGGAGACATTGGTGTGCAAGCTAAATAAATCCATATATGGTTTGAAGCAAGCCTCTAGACAATGGTTTCAGAAGTTTTCAACATCTCTCCTTTCTTATGGATTTGTACAGTCCAAGGCAGATTCATCACTGTTTGTTAAAGGCAAAGGATCTACTTTTATTGCCTTATTGGTGTACGTGGATGATATCATCATCACTGGCCCTTCCACTGCATCTATTGAATTGGTAAAACAATTTCTTCATTCCCAGTTTCTCCTAAAGGATCTTGGTTGTTTAAAATACTTCTTAGGCTTGGAAATTGCAAGAACAAAATCTGGCATATCTCTTTGTCAACGAAAATATTGCCTACATTTGTTAGAGGATACTGGTTTTCTAAATTGCAAGCCAAATTCATTACCCATGGATCCCAAGATGAAGTTCAATTCAACTGATGGTGATCTTTTGATAAATGATGATGCTCATGCTTATCGCAGAATCATTGGCAGACTGCTTTATCTAACAATTTCAAGGCCTGACATTACCTATGCAGTTCACAAGCTAAGTCAGTATGTTTCTAAGCCTCGTACTCCTCACATGGTTGCTGTCCATCACTTACTACGCTATCTAAAACACGCACCAGCTCAAGGTCTTTTCTTTTCCGTCACAAACACCTTTCAATTGAAAGCTTTTGTGGATGCTGACTGGGGTGCATGCTTAGATACAAAAAGATCAATTACTGGTTTTTGTGTTTTCCTTGGTGACTCATTAATATCCTGGAAATCCAAGAAACAAAACACTGTCTCACGTTCTTCAGCTGAGGCAGAATATCGCGCTTTGGCTGTGGTTTCAAGTGAATTGACCTGGTTACAGTTCTTGCTCAGTGATCTGCACCTTCCAGCTACTTCTCCCTCTCTTGTATTCTGTGATAATCTCGCTGCCATTCACATCGCTCACAATCCAGCTTTTCACGAAAGGACGAAGCACATTGAACTGGATTGTCATTTTGTGCGTGATAAAATCATGGCTGGCATCATCAAACTTCTTCCCATCCGATCCAATCTTCAACTTGCAGATTTGTTTACAAAAGCCTTGCCACATTCTTCCTTGTTTTCTTTATTATCCAAGATGGGTGTTGTCAATTTACACATCCCATCTTGAGGGGGAGTATTGGGGGTATACATGTAATTTTGTATTACTTAGTTGTTAGTTTAGTTAGTTTGTTACTAAAGTTAGTTACTAGCTAAACACACTTTCCTCTCTCTATATATGTAATTATCAATGATGAATAAAGTGTGAGATTCACAATTCTTTACTCAATGTAACTGTCTATAATAATACAAAATTTTACAATGAAATTTACTAAACAAAATTTATTAGGTTTGAATATTAGTCTCATAACTAGGGGTGAACAAATCCAAACCAATCCATCTGTCCAAACTGAACCAAACTGGTTTGGTTTGGTTTTTAAATTGTAATTTGTCCAAACCAACCTAAACCAATAAATAACGGTTTGGTTCGGTTTTACAGATTTTGTAGCGATCCAAACCAATCCAATCCAATATATATTATATTATATATATAATATAATATAATTTTTAAATATTCACTAAAACTTGATAAAATGAAATAATAAGAAGGATTTTCAACTATATTGTGTTATATTTGTGTAATTATAACAAGATTTTATGAATTTTATCATGATTATGTTTGTAATTTTTGTTTCATTTGTTATATGAACTTTTTGATGAATTGAAATTAGTCATCCTAAAATTTTTGGAAGTCATTTTTTAGATTTTGTTGAACTTTTCATGATGTAAATTAAGTAACGAAGGATAGAGACAACAAAATGCAAGACCAAACCGAACCAAGCCAAAGCAATCCGGTTCGGTTTGGTTCGGCTTCTTTATAGTGAACGGTTTGGTTTGGTTCGTATAATCTGAAAAGAAAATTCAATCGGTTCTTATATTTTAGTAAAATCCAAACCAAACCAATCCATTGTTCACCCTACTCATAACTATTACTTTATTTATTGATAAAATAAATTTGGTCAATAAACTTTTAAATTTCAACTTTAATTTTCAAACTTTCATCAAGTTTCAAGGTGATAGGATATATATAACAATAAAGGCGCCGAGCAAGAAATTTTTTTAGAGGGACAAAAATTATATAATACTAATTTTTAAAAATTGAGAGTGACATGTATATAGTAAATTAGGTTACATCAAATTGTTAACAGCTTAGATGTTGGGTATGAAATATAGAATTTTATAAAAGTCACAGAGCTAAAATTGAAATCCTTATGAGTTTTGTGGGGTTTTCTCACAGTTGAGTATGTGAGAACACGTACTGGATTATGATGATTCTGATGATTTGAAAAAAGAAATGAATGGTCAAAGGGTACCGGTGAGGCCGGTACCTGCGAATGACCCTCTAACGATCAAGTTAGTTGGTAGGGTAAGGAGCCTCTCATAAAATTAGTTCTAGATAGTTGTACACTTACTTGATTTGCTAGCTTGACTGCTTCTACCTCTTGAATCGTTGGCTTGTTTGACCTTGTTAGTTAGGACTAGGTTTTATTGGGCTTCTTTTCGGCCCAATTGCAATTGACGCATCTATGTATTGATTTTGTTGAGCCCGAACCCTTTTAGATTGACCTAGTTTGCACAGCCATGGACAGACGATTTTTATCTTTTACAAAAGTTGATAAAAATTCAAAAGTCATAATCGAAAATTTAAAAAAGTTTAACGACTAAAATAGTTTTTTATTTGTAAATATTCAAGTAAAAAAACTATATTTAAATAAAAAAATTATCATTAAAACAAAATAAAACAAGCTAAGTAATTTATTTATGCCATCACTAATTTTAAAATTGGTCTTATAAATAAAACATGTATTCTATTCTTAATCATTAAAAATAGGGTTGCAAGCAAAACCGGTAGAACCGGAACCGAACCGGGAACCGGCCCGGAACCGGTTAATTCGGTTCCTAATTTTGGAGCCGATAAGTAAACCGGTTCGGTTCCGGTTCTTAATAAGGAACCGGTATGGGAACCGGAACCGAACCGATAAGAGTTTAATTTATTTATTTATTTTAATTTTTTATATAGCATGCCCAATTAGGAGTTTAGATTGATTTATTTGATATATTATTATGGATTTGATGATCATATCCATATATTTATGAATTTTAGAATGAATTTTTTGAATTTCTATTGATTTGATTTGTGATAATTTGATTTTAAATGAAATTAGGATGTTATTGTCAAGTAATTTCAAGGCAATATGTGCTACCCGAACCGAACCCAACTGGTATTACCGGTTCCGGTTCCGGTTCCCACTTTTCTCATTTCTTCTTACCGGTTCGGTTCCGGTTCTTGGGAAGAACCGGTAACACCCCTAATTGAAAATATATTCATATATATACTCCAAGTAATTGTTGCAACCTTTTTATTATTTTTTATATTTTTTTAGTCTAATTATTTACGCAATCAAACTATTATTTGAAAATAATTGTAAAAAAAAGATCCGAATATGCCATGGCAATCAATTATATGAGTTTTTTGGTTTTTGTTTTATGGTATTGTAATGTAATGATATTAGCTAACGACAATGTAATATATATTAAAAAAAATTTTAAATATATATTTATATATAAATTTGTATACAAGACGGTTGTTCTGAAGTTTCTCTTGTCTGAATATTTTGGAACATGTCTTCTTCAAATCACATTATTTTCTTTGCTTTTACTTTTACACCCTTTGATTTTTTTTTCTAATCTGGATATTAATTTTTTTAATTACCATTTTTTATATAAAAAAAAATATTTGCTGACTACTTTTATAACGTAATACAAAATAAATGAAAATCTCATCTTTCTAGTTTTATATGTAGGAATATTCTGCGATATATATATAAATATTTAAAAAAAAAAAGCTTAATGTTAAATATTTTATACCGTTTGATTAATTATATACAAAAGTATCCTTAAAAAAAATTAAAATGACTTTAAAATACTTTAGAGAGAAGTAGAAGTTAGGGTAGAATTGAAAGACTTTTAGGAAATATTGCTTTTATGTCAAACACTTTACAAGTATTTAAAAAAAATATTAAGAGGAGGTTTAAAATTAAATTGCGGGTTTGATTCATGAGTTTCTATAATACATACGTTACTATAATACATCATTTTAATTTTTCAAAACTATGGATTTAGTATAACACAATAATTTTTAAACTTTTCTTATAAATAAGAGTTCCAACAGTGCATAAATTCATACACAAAATACATGCTACAAAAAACTTAGACTTCACATTCTCAAGCTACACGATCCCAAAGTTTATCCAGAATCATTTCTTTTATTGAAATTTTAAAAAATATGTTAGAATATGTAACTAAACTTTAGAAAGTGTTCTTAATTATTTATTTATTTTCTTCACTCTTTCAAAAGGTAAAAAACACCATTAATTTTTTTTTAATCTCAAGGGAGGTTTTTAAATGAAATAGTTTTTTTCTAAAAAAGAAAAAGAATTTGAGTGTTTTCCCCATGTCTAAATGGGCCAATTTGTTAGAGTTTGGATGAAACCGATATAGGAACCCAAGTCTAAATTATATTGGGCCATGATGCACAATTATAGATGGGCCAGGCCCACTAGTCCAAAAAAGAAACTCTCCGGTTTCCAGCCTATTCAGAAAATATAAATCTTTAGAAAATAGATATCCATATCTTCATTTATTCCAAACTAATTCTATTTATAATAATGGTTAATTATTAACTTAATTGTAGTCTGGTACTAAGAAGAAAAAAAACTTGATTGTAGTCTTGATAATTTCGGACTCTTGGTTTTAATGAAGTTACACAAACTTAATTAACTAGTTTTTTAGCGCGTGCGTTGCACGTTATTTATTGTTAATAATATTTTGTATTATATATTTTAATATTTAATAGAAAAACTTTTATTTGTATAAGTTTCTTCTATCTCTTTTTAATTTTATATTGATAGGAGATTAGTGTAAGTTTAGAATGATATTTCATATAATTTTGATCATTTATGATTTAGCATAAATTGATATTTAATATTTCAATTGATAAATAATGGTGGTTTAGATATTTATTAATACTGGGAGTGTATTAATTCCATTAGTACACTTTTTAAGTAGTAATAGATTTAATGTCTATATTAGTGTTTATCATTAAAATAAACTTCCGCTTATCTTTATTATTTCATCACTTTTTAAAAGCACTTTTAAAATCTTGAAGCAAATTTTGAACATTGTTGTTTCTTATTTTTAAGATTTAGTGGATATTTAAAAAAAAACATTTAAAAAAAAAGTATATTACAAAACAAACTAAAAAAAAGTTTAATTTTTGTAAACAGAAAATAGAAAATTAAAATCGTGATAAAACAATGTATTTTGTAAAGCAAATCAAGACGACGTAGAAGAGAGGTTACCTCACCGTTTTAGAAAAAAACGAAGTTTGATTAAAAATTAAAATGATTATTATGTTGAAAAAATTGAAAGTGACCATACATGTAAATCAATGAATGCGATGTGCTCTTATTTGTTATGAAGAAACAATTTCATGAGGTGACTATGCCCCATCCAAGGACACACTACCTTATAGCCTAAATCCTCATATCCCTCCAAATTCAATGAAATTAAAACTTGAAAGTGACAAAACCCAACTCCTCCTCCTCCATAGCCCTTTTACTACTCTTCTCAAAAAAAAAAAAAAAAAAAAAAAAAAGTGTCAAATATCAATGAAAATCAGACTACTTTCGAAATTGGTGCTAATTTATCAATAATCAATTTGAATATAAATAAATTTTTATTATGTAAACTTGAGGGAAGAAAAAACCTTAACTTGAGGGTTTTGATTTTGTAAATTCCTTATTTTTTTTTAAAAGAGAGAGAGAGAGAGAGTATATCCTTATATTTTTTTTAACAGTAAATTCTACCCGACAAAGTGCTAAATCAATCTTTGTCTTTGAAATTTTTTAATCTACTCTACTTTTCTGTCAATATTCTACACCCACAATCACAATTTTTATTTTCTAGACTCATTATTGCTTTCATGTATTAAAAAATTCTAACCAACTATGGATTATCTAGTGATTGATGTTTTTTTTTTTAATTTTAAGATTATAGATTCAAATTTATGTATGAGTCATCTATCTAAAGTATAATTAAAAAGAAAATTTTGATGTCAAGTGTTATAGGTCATATGATTATCACGTAAGAATAGTTGAGATGCACGTAAATTGATCCGGACATTTACTGATTAAAAAGAAAATCTACAAACAAAAATTGTTGAAATATTAGAATTCAAATCTATACACCAAATCAATGAGAATTTGATGACTACTTTTATCAGACAATAATTTAAATATGAAAAAAATATTTTTTTTTTCAAATTGTTGAGGGGAAAAAGAAAAAAGGAAACAGAAATTCTTTGAAATCTAAAGGGGCAGGACCCTCAGTGGGTGTGGAAAGAAGATGTTTTAGGAAGAGAAGTATGGCCCATCTCGTGCACATGTCGTTGACAAATAAACTTCTTCAATCGCAATTCTCCAACGCTTCAAACTCTTACTTTGATTTTTTTTTTTTGCCTTTTAAAATGTAATGTATTATGTTAGTAATTTGGGTAAAGTACCCTTTTGATCCATGAGTTTTAGAGGTCGTGTGTATTTGATCTCCGCGTTTTTAATTTGTGTTTATACGGTCCCTGAGTTTTAAAAGTTGTGTCGATTTAATCCCGCGTTTTTAATTTATGTCTAAGTAGTTCTTCAGTTTTGGACATTGTGTCTATTTGGTCTCTTAGTTTTCAATTTGTGTCTAAATGGTCCCTGAATTATTAGAAATAACTTTAATTAGTCTTTAATTTGTTAACTTCTCAACAGAATATTGACTTAACGCTGACATAAATTGTTTAATTAGGCAAAATAATGACATGAGAGTAATTATTATTCCAAATCGCTGGATTGATGAAATATTTAAAATACTTTTTAGTATTTTGGCCAATTAGACATGTTATGTCAGCGCTGAGTTAATATTCTGTTAAGGAGTTAACATATTTGTTTAATTAATGACCAGTTAAATTTATTTCTATAAATTCTTGAAAATCTAGGAACTAAATTGACACAATGTTTAAAACTCATGGACCAAATAGATAGAATGTCTAAAACTCATGGACCACTTAGACACAAATTGAAAACATAGGGATCAAATAGACATGACATAAAAAAAGAAGGGACACAAATTGAAAACGCATGGACTAAATAGACAAGACTTCCAAAACTCAAGAACCAAAAAGGTACTTTACCTTGGTAATTTTGTATGGTGTATGAATAATGTTAATTACCCTTTCCAATAAACTTATATTAGTACTTTGTGTTCGAGTATTTTTAAAAGTTTTATTTGATAACGATTTATATTTATAGATTTAGTTTTTAACAATTAATGGATTTTTATCAATAATACCCTAAAAAAGATAGTCGTCTTCAAAACTACCTTAATAATTTTAACAGTATCTTTATTGCCCACATCAAAACAGTCGCACTAATTTTTTAAAAACTAAAAAATATCACTATAATTATATTGAGATCCAGTTTTTGACCTCTTAGAAATTTTCGACCGCCTACCTTTTTAATTTTTACAAGAGTTTGCAACCGTCAATTGTTTTAACCATGAAGGTAAAAAATTTAAATGTATTATGTGTTTAAAATACATAATTTGAAAAAATGGTAAATTTGATAGATTATCCAAGAAAAGGGAGGTATTATATTAGCAATACAAAAAAGGGTGGTGGAGAAAACTTCCCAAAATTAATCTCATTTATCTATAATTTCTTCATTTTGTTTTCTCACCTATTAAAACTCTTTTGAAATCATATCCAAATTCAAAAACAAAAAACTAGTTTATAAAAATTACTTTTCCTAATTTGTAATAACTAGGGTTTTACAAAGTTATAGATTGTATTGTAATCAAACCGGTTTAATTTTAATAAACCAATATTCTTAATTTTATAAACATAAAATAAAAACCAAATATTTATGAAAGATAACTATAAAAAAAATGAAAAGAAATGGAAAAAGAGACAAATAAGAAATGAATTATTAGGGAAGAAACATTGCTGAGTTTTCCAATATGGGCCAATCGAGTACGGACAAATCCTGAATAAAGCAGACACGTCCTTATCATAAAAAGGGATAACAAGACGCGACTGTTTCGATCCGAGCCGACGTGTTCATTTTTAATTGGTTGACAATTGCTATCAACAAATCTAGGGTAGTGATACTGCCGGGGTTTCAAATTGTCGAGTCTGGGTGAGTAGGGTACACTACCCTAATCCGACCCCAGTGTCCTACCAATTAAGGGTAGGGTAAAGGGTATTAAAAACCGAAAATCTCTTGTGAAAAGGCGTGAGGGTGAAAAAGTAATATTGAGATTTTTGGATGTGGACAAAAAAGAAATCTTAATTTAGTTTTGTCTTATGCGCTTTTTTTGGGGTTGTGAAATGGGCCATAAGGCCCGATTTTCTATGAAGACTGGGCCTTTCAACTGCACTTCTATTGTCGGATAAAGCCTGCATTTAGTCTGCCACTTGGCCCACTTCTTAGACTAAATGTTTTATTATTATTTTATTAGTAGCACATTCCAGAAAGTAAAAAGGTTCAAGTGAACTAAATAAAAATTGAATAAACTTAAAATAAAATATCATAAGGTGTATTTTGATGGAGTAAATAGATTAATAAGGGGAGAAATTACAACTAATACCACTTCCCTTAGTTTAAAAATAGAAAAAATTTAATGAAATCACTTTTTTTTTTTATATTATTAAAGTAAGGAATTTTTGTTCATTAAATTAATCAATTTAGTTCTTTAGTTAATTAATTAATTTTTTTTTTTTTATTTAAAGTGGCGAGGTGGGGATTGAATCACTCTTTTGGAGTGGAGATTAAACCACTATTAATTTTTTTTATTGATCATATTTATTGAATTTTGAATAGTAAACTATTCATCGACCTACAACAAAACGATTATTATGTAAATATTTTTTAAAGGTTAAAGTTTTTATAGTCAGTGTAAAATTTGATTTCTAATAAGATTTTCTCCGGGGGAAAAATGCATGAATTACAAGAGTGAGTGGGCCTAAAATGGATTGACTGTGTTCAAATATATGGGCTATCTAGTGGTAGTACTTAGGACCCTAATCTTGGACTAATTATTCTTTAATCCAAGAGCTAAATCTCATTAAAAAAAACTAGCAATAACTTTTTTATTGTTAATATCCTACTTATATTAATCTCCGTCTACAATAAACTTTCATTTTGTTCATTTCAAATCGAGGAATATTTTTAGTTAGACGAGATTACAGGAGTTTTAAATAATGATTAATTATCATAAAACTTTACACAATATGACAAAAAAATAACAATAAAAATAGCAAAGATATATGAAGGGAACAATTAAAAATAAATAAATAGATTTACCTGAATTTTTTTTTAAAGAAAACCCACAAACAAACAAAAAAAAGAAAACCAGTGTAGCAAAATTTGATACAAGATCCAATATGACAGCTACCAATACAAAAGATAATAAAATGAAGGGTAAATAACAAATGAGATGATTGTGGTTTTTGTCAATTGAAAATGGTAAATCACATCACACTAGTTCTAAATTATGACAGTGACACCTCTCCCCTCCAATATTGTTATAACTTTATTTTAGATATATCTTATTCGTTTGAACTCCGATTTGAGTGATTCAAGATGTTTTACAATTCTCATTTTGAGCTATACATATTATGGTCATTTCAAAACTTCTAAATCATTATTAAAAAAAAAAGCTAATGCCTTCAATCATATATTGAGTCTTATTGTCATAATTTGGAACTATAATGCTGTGATTTGCCATTTTTATACAACAGTGGATGTTCATGCATTTGACTAAAACCACCGGGTCTTATTTACATTTTATCTTAAAAGTAAATAACTTTAAATTTTTAGGGGTTTATAGAAAATTGTATTTTATAAATTAATATTTTTTTAAATATACATTATGGTCATTTCAAAACTTCTAAATCATTATTAAAAAATAGTTAATGGCCTCAATCGTATATTGAGTCTTATTTTCATAATTTGGAATTATAAGGCTGTGATTTGCTATTTTTAAAGAACAGTGGATGTTCATGCATTTGACTAAAACCACCGGGTCTTATTTACATTTTATCTTAAAATTAAATAACTTTAAATCTTTAGGGGTTTTTAGAAATTAATATTTTTTTAAAATAGTAAAAAAAAATTAAAATTAATAATGACATTTTTTTTTCTTTCCATAACTCAAAGTAA
This sequence comes from Gynostemma pentaphyllum, assembly GCA_028015215.1. Classification (NCBI taxonomy): domain Eukaryota; kingdom Viridiplantae; phylum Streptophyta; class Magnoliopsida; order Cucurbitales; family Cucurbitaceae; genus Gynostemma; species Gynostemma pentaphyllum. The sequence continues at coordinate 44,647,445 of CM051350.1, read as the reverse complement.
GAGCCCAACCTACACTAATCCATTTTTTAAAAATTTCAAAACATTTTATATTTTTTAGAATATCTATTCAAAAAGTGTGAAATTTCTCTAATTTTTTCTTATCTCACCTTGAAATATTAATATCATACATGATTTGTATATAATTCATCAATTTTATTTTATTTTATTTATTGAAATAATACTTAAAAGGAAATTAAAAAAAATCAAACTTATAAATAAAATATAGTTGATAATCTTAATTTAATTAAATTTAAAATCATTAATTAATTTTTTAATATTTTTTATTAAATTTTAGATAATAATTAAATAAAAAAATCAAATCATATTCCTTCTTACCAAACACAACAATCATATTTTCATTAATCCAAATATATTTTAGCACACTCTAAACACTAACATCATATTGTGTCAGGCATTTGAATCATATTCCAGTAAATTCTAAACACGGATATTATATTCTTATATTATTTATTCTTAGACATCTAATTTCCATATATTTGATTCTGATACGGATATACCAAATGCCCCATAAAATGGTAATGAAAACATTTTCTTCCCAAACTCCCTTCTTGAGCACTCTATATGAAACAACAAAGCTACTACTCTATGCTATTCTTTTTGTCTCCCTATGGATATAGAGGTGGATTGCGGAACTGGCCATATTTATTGGTGGGGCCTAAAATACTAAGTTATTGATTATCAAAAGATTTAATTAAGTCTAATATAAAATGAAGAAATTATTACAAGTCGTGAATAACCCGACCAAGACATTTTTTTAACGAAAATGGCCCTCAATAAAAATATATAATGATAATAAATAAAAAGACACAATGTATCTTGTTGAATAAATTATATAAATTTATATTTGATTATTAAATATATTTTATGTAAAATTTTTGTAAATGATCAAATCGATATGAGGGGCAAGTAATTTAACACCAATTATTTGATGGGTTAATCAATAATTATTAAAATCATATTATTTTATTACAATCTAATAATTATTGGTAGTTTTAAGTGATTTTTTACTATTATTTTTATCATACAAAAATCATTATACGAGGTCATGCATAATATACTTTTGTGAAAATTTCAATTTAAACCCCTATATTTAATAGAATACATCAATTTAAACTCTGAACTTATTTCTATTCAAAAATTCGAAACTTCAATAATTTGTTCAATCTAACATTTTCTTAATTAAGTTACAATGACTTCTTGAGACTTATAGTTTGGCGTGGCCTTTTTGTAGTAGAAGGATGCCAATTTGTTGCAATTGATTCTTATGCTTGTGTTGAACATCTTTTATGGTTAGATTTGATTGTTTTGGTATCATGCTTAAATTTTTTTCTGTTTGATTCTATAACTAGGAGTGAGTATTTTTCTAGTTCAAATTCGGTATTTTTGCGTGATTTGGTTATAGATATTCAATTACTTTAAATCTTATAGTTATTTACTAATTATTTTTATGAGTATTTTAATAGTTTTATTTAGATGAGTGTGTATAAATTGAAATTGAAAAAACAAAATCATTAGTCAAACTTGCAAAAAGTTGTGAAAAAGAAAAAGAAAAAGAAAAAAAAAAAAAAAAAAAAAATATATATATATATATATATATATATATATTTTGATAGTATTGAAAAGTATATTTTGAACATCTTTACATTACAGCTTTACAAATTAACGAATCAAAGGAACACATTCTTTGTCGGGTGGCAATAAAAAGTTGTTTTTTAATATTATTTTTCGAAGTAGCAAATAATAGTCATTTATATTAATGTATATGTTGAAAATGGAGTGACAGCAACATACTAACAATCAATCTATGCATGTTTTTAGGGACAATATAATAATAATCGTCTACAAGAAATTAACCACATATCATTTTCTTCCACCATTGAGCATTGAATTTTGTCACACAAAAAAAAACTGATTTTCTGCATTAGATATTGAATCATTTATTTTATAAAGTGGAAAAAAATACTAAATTTTACTAATTACAAACTTTAATGCAACTACACCTAAATTAGTTTTAATTTAAGGCAACCACACCGAAATTAGTTTTAATTACAACTATCACCTAACCATCTCTTGATTAGTCTTTAACACCATCCTTAAAACTTCATCCTCCACATTTAAAAACCCTAATCTCTTGCTTAAAAAAAATCTCTCTCTCCTACTATAAAAATAGCGATCATATTATATATTTTTCAAAAGAAATCCCAAGTATTGGAAATCCACAAAGACTAACTAGAGAGAATGTTCTTCTTCTTATTATTATTAAATAATCTTTTGGGTTGCTTTTGAATATACCATATTCTATAAAAATTAACTACCCCCATGATTAATTAACAAAAATGAACCATTGAATAGTTTTTTTTCCTTGGCATTCCCGTGACATCAAAAGGGCCACCGTTAATTAAAATAATAATAAATCATGATCATATCTTTGACATTGAGCCATCCCTTTTATAAAAAAAATAATTTTCATATCCAAAGTAATAATGCCTTAAAGAATCTTTTTTTAATTAATGGCACTAAGAATCTGATGGTGCGTTTAAGTTTGCCAATTTTAATTGTTAAGTAGGGTGTTATTAAACATGGGTTGTTAAGCATGAGATTATAAGCACTATATTTGGATTATATAAAAACAATAGTTTTGTTAAGTCTGAGTTGGTGTAAAATGTGTTGAAACAGTAAAAATAAATAGGTTTGTAAAATAGGGGGTTAAAAAACCATCTCTTAACAAACCTCTCATTTTGAGTTTCAAAATTTAGAGACAAACACATGTGTTTACGTTAAAAAATTAGGGTTACACAAATATAACTTACAAAGCAAATGACTTAGTTACTCCTATTTCCCCTTTGTCTACCCATGTCCCCTCACTTTCCTTAATACATAGCTTCCCTACCTAGCTCCAATTAATGATTTTAATTTACAAGCATTCAAAAATAATTATAATTATTAATCTTATGACATTCATGTGAATTGAGTTGATTTTGAATTGGAATTAAACCTCACTATAATAATTATTGACAGACAGAAGTCCAAGAATTCGTCCCAATTATAATTGATAAAAAAAAAATTGATTTTTTTTTTTTAAAGAATTGGGTACATGTTCGTTTAACTTTTAAAAGACATCAATAAGAAGGTTAAGAGGGAAAAAGAGGTATAAATTGAGTTTGGAGAGATTTTGGTTGATGCTTTGCTAATGACACCGGGCTGGAAGTTTGGGAACGAAAATTATTGATTTTAAGGGGTTTGTTCATAACGTTTTTTTTAATGCAAATGTGTGTTTGGACTTTGGACAATTATTTATCTTTTCTTAAAAGAAATAACAAAAAATGTTTGCATTATTTAAAATTTGAAGTTGAAAAAAAAAACTCATAATTGTTAAATTTTTTTTATTTAGATATTTAATATGAAATTTATTGGTAAAAAATAGTATTTTAATTAATATCTTGTAAATATAAAATTCTTGTTTTTTTAAATATTACTTTATAATTAGAGAGAGAATAGACGACGTTAGTGTCTGTTAAATTATGATATAGGTTTTTTTTTTAATTGAAATAATATAATGTTATATATTTCATAAAATTAAATTAAATTAAATTAAAAAAAGGAAAAATAGAGAGAGGAAATATGCAAAATGTCAAAGAGGGATTATTTAAAAATCTTAGCTGGAGAAATGACGTCATAAGTCTATGCAAAAAAGAAAGGGACCCACAATTGCAGGAATTTGACAAGGGGTTGATAACAGGCTGACATTGCACCAATAAGTAGTTCTTGTCGGACACGTGTCAGTCAATGGAGCTGCCGACAGTCGCTTTCAAATGTGTACGTTTGGCCTATCTCTTTCTCTTAACCAATGGTACTGCGACACTGCCACCATTTTCTACCTCTCCCTTTTGACTAAATCCACTGTTCACCTCTTAAATCATGTTTATTTATTTTCTTTTTTACAACAAATTTCAGCCTATTATTTTCTTTTTCATTTTAAAAAAAAAAAAAAACTTTGTTAAGTTTTGCAAAAGGGGAAAATACAATCTGATATTTTAATATCTAAATTTTTAGGAGATGATTGTTTAGTCTAAAGTTAACAAACTTGAGTTCGTGTATTATGTGTTTGTTAATGTGTGGAAGAATCAATTTAAAAGGTCTGTTGTAGAAAACGAGATTGTGAAGCATAAAAAATAAATTCTCATTACATACCATGTTTACTATTCTAAAATCATAATGTTAAAAAAACTCAAACCTATTCCTACTTAATAAATAGGGTTTGGAGTATTAAACTTAGCCCAACTCACCTTAACCTGTCTAGGTCGTTTGTCACACAACCTTTTATTATTATACTTATTTTCTTATGTGCTTTCCTATCTTCCACTCAGATCTTTCAAATATATTCATTCAGACTAATTTGATTTTTCTCGTCAATTTTTATAGTCTTTAACAAAAAATCAAAATCTCATGTGTCATAAGTGTTACCCAATACATAAGGTTTTAATTCCAAATATACATTCATTTTATATGTTATGTATGTAATTGATGAACTAAATATAAATATAATATCAAGGATAAATAGATTTTATGCAATACTCAAAAGATAAAATATAGAACATTTAAAAGTATTAAAAAAATCAGAAAATATTTATGGTAAAATACAAGAACCAATTTTAATTTAAAAATAGAAGTAGAAGATCACATAGATGCATAGCCCACAATTCAATTAAAGAAGGGTACTATATTTGTAATGGACACATTAAATTTAAACTTGATATACTTTTCAAGAGAATGTTTAAAAAAAAAAAAGTACGACCAATGAAATAAAGAGAAGAAAAAAGGGGAGAAAAAGATATCATTAATCCTTTTCTTTTTTGCAAAAATTTGGGGGAAAAAGACAATTAAAAGCCAAAATATATGTACGTGTCTAGAAGGAAATGGTATAGCATATGGACTAAATATCTAGAATGAAATATTTCATTGCACTAGTTCTAAATTGGATTTCAATTCAATCTTCTATTAATTTTAATCCCCACTTCTTACAAAGTTTCAAAATAAATTTTAAAAAAGTAATTAAAAGGAGAGAAATATAGGAATCTTTCATCATCTCCTCTGGATTCACTTCTAGAAGATCAAGAAATTTTAAAGGTGGTTTTTTTTCTTGGTTATTTTTCCCATTTGAGAGATGGAGATAGAAAGGAATTTTAAGGAAAGTTCTTTTTTATTACTTAGTATTAATATATATAATTAAATTTACTCTTACCTATTAATTTAAGCCTTTGAGTCTAGTGGTGATTTAACATATTTAATAAATTTAATTATATTGAAATTATTCATATCAATTGTCCTTATTAAAAAAAATACTATATGAATAAAGGCAATGCAATAATACTTAGATGCATTACTTTTTCGAAGCTTAAGTTTAGAATGATTGAAAGAAGTGGAAAACAACAAGAAGAAAGAGTTTATAATGGTATCCAATATTTAATATAACAATATAATATGATATATTTATTTTCATTTTTATTGGTGTAAAGAATCTGACAGTGAAAACTTTGAAAAATCATAATGAGAAGCGATAAGGGCTGGGTTTTTGGGAGACAATCACTTCCCAATCATGAAAAATAAAGTCTGATTTAATTTGCAGAAGATTCTCCAAGAATATTTGGTCCCCCAAGGCTTTTTTTTCCCTCTCCCACTATTAATTATCATTTTCATCTTTCCAATTTAACTATTATCTATTACATTTTTCTTTTATACAACATTTTAATTTTCCTTTAGAGTCGTTTGATGCACGGGATTAGATTCATATTTATAAGAATTTTATACCTATAGTTATTTTTTGGATTGACATCACTAATCCACCATATATAATAATTAAATTTAATTAAAAAAATTATTTTAAAATTTATTATATGATATAATTTTAATTTAATTTACGCCGTTGTTTTATATTATAAAAAATAAAATAAGTTAATTAATTTAAAAAAAATCAATAATATCTTATAATCACATTCATTCACACTAAACATAGGCATCTTATTTCTAGATTTCCCTGATGACTATAACACCAATTTAATGCATTTTTTTGTTGTAAAATTTTCATAATTAGAAAAAAAAAAAAAAAACTTTAACTCTCTATGCTTAATTGAATGACTCATTATAACCTTAGAATTTTAAATCATTGTATGGAACCCTAAATTTGAATATGTGTGCAATTAATACCTACCTCAAAATAAATTATACAATTATAAAAAATAGGTCAATTAGATCAATCCATAGTCAAGTTAACAATATACCTCTAACCTAATCTAAAAAACAGTACATAATCCAAACCACAAAAATAATCAATCCCAATCATAAATTTAAATAATCGAAACTAAGTTAAAACCTGACATCAAAATAGCTCATTCTAGCTATAAAAACATTCAACAAAGACACATAAATAATATTTATAATAATACTTGGTTAAGATAAAAACATTATTCACATCTGACTGTGACTATAATGCTATAATAAAAGGAGAATCGCCTCTGAAGTCGGAGGAGATCCTCCTTCTTTCTTTGACTATAAATGCTATTTAATCCCCCGGGGCGGGGGGCGGGGGGGGGGGGGAATTAATACTAATTCAACTAATAGAGAGTATCCATAGTACCACTTAATTAAGTTAAGAGTTCAACCTTTTCAACTATTGAAGGGCTGGCAAGTTAGGGAGGAGATTTTAATATTTAATTTATTATTATTATTATTAATATTTACATTCAATAAAAGAAAAATCTAAGGATGGAGAATTGCCCGGACTCTCTCTTGTTCTCAAATCCATTCCTTCTGTTAAATTTTTGTTTTAATAATAATAATAATTTTTTTTTGCCATGAACAGAACCATTATTACATAATTAGCTAGACAAAGAATATAAAATATAGCTGAAAAAGGTTGGTATGTTCTAAATTGGTGGTGAATTGGTATATATTTAGGGATTGATGGACAAAGACATAGGGTTATAAGTACGCATGAAAGCGATGAGAGAGTATAAAACTTCAAGCCTCTTTACTAATAATGTCCAAAGGGTCAACCTTTAGAGTGGTCCTTGATCCTCCTACATGTCTGAAAAATTATTAGATGTGTCCGTTAAATTATGATTCACTGTTTCATAATTATTTAATTTATATTTTTAATAGAAGAAATAAAAAGTAATGTTAAATATGTAATCTCTCTTCTCCTTCTTCTTTTTTAATTTTCATTATTATATTCTATTAAATTGGAGAGACAAACTTCAAACCTTTGATTTTTTTAAAAAAAAAAATATTAATATATAATCAGTTGAACTATACTCAAATTATCTGATTCATCTCAGGAAAAGTCAAGGTAATAATAATCCGTATAAATTTTTCATGACTCCATTACTTCATACACAATTTCTTCAATATTGCTTGAAAGGAACCATCATAAATATTTATTTTGAATGTTATGTTTATTTTATAGATAGGTTAACCTTTACAAAACATTTTAGATAAATAATAAAACTAAGGATGTGGGTGTAGTCAGGTTGAATTAGCTTGAATTTGGTCGAAAATCAACATCAAATTGATTTGACTAAATTACCTGTCATACCTATCAATTGTAAATTAAATTTGATCAAGTGTAATACCAGTCACTTAATTATTATTTTAAAAAAATAAAAAATTTAGAGGTCAACTCCAATCAGCCATACTTTCATACTAATAGTATTGAAGTGCGAACAAAATCTCACATCGATTAGAAGAAGGGATGACCATGAGTGTTTAAGCGGAATGACACATCACCATTTTGGGTGAAACCCAAAGCAAAACCATTTTGATAGAGGTGAACACTAGTTTGGTTTGGTTTGGATTTTGCTAAAATATTGATTGAATTTTCTTTTTAGATTATATGAATTGAACCAAACCGTTCAACATGAAGAAAGCAAACCAAACCATTCAAACATGAAGAAACCAAACCAAACCGTTCAAACATGAAGAAACCAAACCAAACTAAAATGGTTTGGTTTTTGTTTTTTCTCAATTATTCATAAACACCTAATTTGCAACATGAGTAGTGTCACAAAATTGCAAAAATCTATCAAAAGGAACCAAACCATTATTAATTGGTTTGGGTAAATGAAAGGTTTAAAAACCAAACCAAACCGGCTTAGTTTAGTTTGGACAATTGGTTTGGTTTGGATTTGTTCACCCAAATTTTTTATGAAACCAAAATAAAAACCATATGGGTCTAGGGTCTAAAGTGGACAATATCATATCAATATAGAGTTGTAGATGCTCGTTTTCCCTAACAAATAGAATCATCAATATTTTTTTTTCAAAATCACATTTAACCTCATAGAGTTTTTAAAAATAATGCATCAAATTTAAAAAGAAATGTGAGACTAAAATTTTAGACTGAAAAGGAGAGAACACATATATCTAACCAATTGTTTTAGGCCTAAAAATAATAGTTATTGAGTTTTATTTATTAGTGGTATTAATAGTTTTCAGAAACTATTATTTGTTTTGACATGATTTTGAATTAAATTTAACGGTGAAATTATTGCTCCATTCTCTCAATCTTTTTGAAGTTTGATGTGAAGTTAAGGCAAAAAAATCAAACTAGCATTTAATATTTTGTTCTTAAAAAAAAGAAAATCTATTTCGATTAATAAGTCACCATCTTAATAATTCGAGGTGGGGGCCCTTTTTTTTAATCTTAAAAGAATTATTCACTTTAATTTGCTGTTTGGCTTCTCTTTTACCAACTCTATAATTTGCCAGTATTTTTATTTTTGTCAAGTTTCTTTTCGTCTTTATCTGATTTAAATCATCTTTAAACTTTCGTTAAAAAACAACATATTCTTTTTTTTTTTATTAATATTATTTCTTGATTGAGCCGTACAGATATGGAAATAGGTTCCATGAATTCAATAATAATCAAATTGATAGGAATGGTCAAAATATAAGAAGTTGTGTGCAAATCATTAGGGGCAAAAGATTCACATTAGTCACTTGTCACCATCATCATTTGGCTCGCGGCTTAAAAGCCGACCCAAACTCGACTCGGGTCCGGCTCGAGCTCAGCCCGAAAGTTAACGTTTGACGTGATAGCTCTGCTCGTTAAATGTTAGGATTAGATATAAGCCTCCCTTTTTTTAATGAGCCGACTCGTGGGCCGGCTTGTTTGAGCCTCTATAGGGCCGATCCAACGAGCCGGCTTGAGCTTGGCCCAAATAAAGCTCGCAAGATTTATTTATTATTTAAATAGAATTTTATATTATTACCAATTTAAAAATTAAAGATAAAAAATAATAATATATATAACTTCTTTCTTTTTATATTATATGCCCGAAAAGTGCATCACTACAATATAAATTGAGAAAATTTGCATATGATTGACAAATAATGGGCGCTAACCTAATTGGGATGTACTTACATTGTAGTGATGCACTTCATTCTCAAATATCCATGTATGAAATAATTAATAAAATATATATTTTTTAAAGTTGGTACTTTTGTGTAATTATTAAATAAGATAAAATAAAATATTTAAATGATAAAATTGAACAATTTTTGCTTTCTTGCTGTTCAAAAGAATAAGTTTAATATATTGATTTTTTCACTCTTTTTTTCTATTTAAAATAATAAGTTTAATATATTAATTTTGTTAACACTTGGTTTTTTTTTAAAAAATGATTCAAAAGTTATGCATTATTGGTTTTTGAGATAACGTAATACAAAATGAACTCATATGAGAGACCGAGCTTGGTTAGCTCCAACGAGTCAGCCCAACATCGGCTCTATGAGCCTAGCCTATGAACTGAGCCGCGAGCCTTAAAATTTTAGATTGGACCGAGCCGGCTCGGCGCGACAAAAAATATGTGCTCGTTGAGCTCGAGCCCAAGCCGAGCGTGAGCCTTCTAATGTTTGGGCCGAGCCGATTGATGATGGTGAGTCACTTGGGGTGGGTATTAGACTTAAATGGCCATGATTTGAAAAGGTGTGGTAATTAGTCACTTTTTACTATTTAATTTTTTAATATACCAAAACTGCTCTTTCCGTATATCAGGTTTAGTCCGACACATCTGATTCGCATATCACTTTTTAACTATTTAATTTGTGAATGAATCCTTTGATAGATTTTGTTTAGATGAAAGCATTATTAGACACAAAACAGACAGATACACCCCACAACAAAATGGACTTCCTGAGCTAATGAATAGAACTATTCTAGACAAGGTGAGAGCCATGATGTCAAACTCCTTTTTTGTTCTTGAATGAAGCTGAAAACTTGTTAAAGAGAAGCTACTGGTGATGAATCCTTTATTCTCAAGGTGGAGATTTGTAAATTTGAGTCTAAATATCATCACATGAGAAGCATGTGCTAATATCAATTCATTTAGGGTAAAGTAGACTTTCATCCTTGTTTATTAATTGTCTTTCAACCCGTGTAATCAATCCATTTGTTCTGTTGTTTTTTCTTCCTCGTGCTTCTTCTTCTAGACTGCGATATATAAAGCTCCATTGTATTTTTAATGGACGTTGTGAGATTGTAATCTTGATGATCATCTGAGTAAAGAAACTTACCTTGAAGAGTGGATGTAGGATGCTTATTCTCCGAGCCATTATTAATTTGTTGTGTCAATTTCTTTCTTTGTGTGTTTTGTGATTGTGTTCATATAATCCTTGAATTTCTGTTTTAGTTTTATGTGTTTGTTGTAATCTTTAGGTTGAGTTCTTGTTATCTATTTCAACATGTTTAATGAATTAAAAGTATTTTTCACTCCTTTAAAAGAGATGCTAAATATACTCTTAATCGGATTTGAATAAAAAAAATTATCCTATAAGGACTATGATTAATAAAAAAAATTAAAAACCTTGTGGATTAAAAAAACTATTTAAAATTTAATAAATTAAAATATAAAAAATCTTCACATGGACTCTGCAACATCTTTACATTGGTTTGGTTTAGTGTAAGTTTATATAACTTTATTTTAATTATACATAAAATGTCTTATATGAATGAAAATATTATTATTACTTATAAATCTATAACATTTCTCATAAAACGCCTTGCCACCGCGCCATTAAAGAATATGTGAAATATATTACTCATTAAATTATATTTAGACGTTAAATTGTATTAAACACTATATAAACCCGCCCTTATTTTAGGCCTCGATATTTGGGGGCCCTGTTTCGTCACACCTATGGAACTGGGCTACAACCGGCCCTGTTTCTTAGCACGAAGTCCCCATTCTTCCGTGGTCTTGGTTTCACTCGTTTGTTATAGTGCCGAGCTAATGCTTGTTGATAATTTGCTAAGCGAAGGCTTCTTCTTGGGCATCCAAATTATCTAGGGCTTCAATCATTAGAGTATCATTTTCCCGACCTCTTTGATTATTTTGTTTATGATGGTTGGGACTGCTCATACGAATTCTAACTAGAAATAGCAATTTCTAAAACTAGTTTTGATAATGAAAATTGGTTAAAAATGTAATAGAGGGTTTTTTTTTTTAAAATTAATGTAGAAGTCAAAATAAATAAATAAATAACATAATAGACTTATTTAGAAAAAAAAAATTGAAAATTAACATAACAATCATTAAAGTTTAGATAATATTTATTTTTTGGTCGTTTATTTAAATATTTTAATAAATTGGCAAGTTGCCCTTTTCCATCCGTCAACAAATGAACACGTGCCCCCACCCCCAAAATAGCATTTTCCCTAACCATTTAATTTATTAAAATTGATTCTTCCACATAGACAATTCTATGTCTCTTCATTGGTTAGACTTTAAATTATTATATCTTAATTTGATTATGCTCTAACATCAGACCAAATCTTAGGATTATGTTAGTGGATGATTCTTTCTCATAATTTAATTAACAAATTGTTTTTATTGTATTAAAAAAGTGGGGAAATAAAGTTGATATGATGGGTAATTGTGTGGATACTAAAAATAAAGAAGAAGAAAAATTGGGGGGAAAAATAGAGACCGGACACCAACGGAATATTTTGATAAGATACTTTCATGCTTCATTTACTTTGTTTTACCATGTGTTTTGGTCCCACTTTCCATAATAATCTTAAATTAAATATTTATACTAATTAATATTTTTCAAATTTAATTTAATTTAATTGTTTTGATCAAGATTTATATTTTTTATGTAATGTGCAGAGGGATTTGAACCGTTATTTTTATAAAAGAAATATAAATACTTTACGACTAGAGTAAATATAAGTAATAAAACTTGATTGAAACCTCTAATTTGATTGGTGTCTGAATAATGATTTTTTATTTTCATTTATTTTTTCAGTAGTAATTGATTTTTTTCTGATAATAAATATTTATTAATTTATTTTATTTTCATAAATTCCATTGTTGGGGTACATATATGATGGGATAGTTTATTACCTTTTTATTATTATTGAAAAATGAACATCTTCCCAACAATTCATTTTCACCCTAATCACTAGTAATATAATACTTCAATGGAAAAAGTCTAATCAATATTTTTTTTTTAAATTCAAATCTCTTAATTGAGATGAAAAAAAAATCACTTGTCTCCTCTAGAAAAATAGAAAATTTTAGGTAAATAAATAGTTCCTAAACATACTGAAATCAATCCAGTAATTTAGATCTCTTTTGATAACCATTTTTTCGTTTTTGATTTATCTATTTTTAGTAATGTTATTCCTTATAAAAAACAAAACTTGTCTGCATTTGATACATGGTTTTACAGATAAGTTCAAAAAGGTCTAAAAACTCTCACTTTAACATATAATATATAATTAAATTTATCTGTCACATTAGATTGTTGCATCAAATTTTGGTAGCAAAGAGCCCCACTTCGGCATTTGCAAAATAAGCTTTTTGTGTGTCAAGTTGGAGGAGAAACCAATGACTTTTAATCAAGTTTCCATATCTAAAAGTTGAAAAAAGGGTTCAAATTTTATAATAATTTCATTGGCTCAAATTTCACATATAAAGTAGTCTATTACGCTTAAAAAAAAGTAGTCTACTTTTTTAATAAATCAAAAGGAAGGAGACAAGATCTAATAATGGGAGAGTGGCCATTGTTTTACTATATATATGAAGGCTCAATTATGCAACTATCAACAAGCTTTAGTTAAAAGAAGATTCTTAAAGAGGTAAAGCTTTTATTATTGCTACTAAATATTGTTCTCTAGCTTTCAAAACATATAAGACTATTAGGTACTATAGTTTTATATAATTAAAAACAGGAATATAAAATTAATGAAATGATATAACGATGATGAATCTAAAATAATTTGATTCTATTTGATAATCATTTTCTTTTTAAAATATAGGACTCTATTATAGACTTTTTAAAAGTAGGTTTCTTCTTAAATTTAGTAAAAATATATTTCATAATTGTTCTTTTAAAGATTTTCTCTCAAATTTTTCTAGTTTGTTTTCAGGGATGACTGATTTTTTTAAAAATAGTTGAGGGTTTTTTGTTCCACAAGAATGCATTTTGAATAGTAACTCAAAATATATAAAATTATAACTATATATTCACTCATTGTTTTTAAAAACTACTTTGAAAACAAAATCAAAAGGCTAATTTTAAAATCAATGTTCAAATAGAATGCAATTTTTTTTGTCACAATTTTATTTATTTAATAGTTAATTTCTAAAATTATATTTTGAAAACTTAATTAAAAAAATTTAATAGAAACAAATTTCTTACAAAGCTCTAAAGTATCATACAATAAACTCTCAAAGTCATTACATTTTTCTTTTTCCTGCAATCCATATCAAAAGGGTTATGAATTAATGAACTCATAAAAGAAATTAATTATATAGAACTTAGCTTTCTCCCAATAATAATAATAATTATTTATTTAATAGTTAATTTCTAAAATTATATTTTGAAAACTTAATTAAATTTTTTTAATAGAAACAAATTTCTTACAAAACTCTAAAGTTGCAATAAACTCTCAAAGTCATTACATTTTTCTTTTTGCTGCAATCCATATCAAAAGGGGGTTATGAATTAATGAACTCATAAAAGAAATTAATTATATAGAACTTAGCTTTCTCCTAATAATAATAATTATTATTATTATATTTGATTTATCATTTTGTCCATAAAAAACTAAATCACGTCCAATCATAATAGTAAGGAAAAAGAGAATAAAATAGTTGTAATCCAATACGTTAAATCCATGAAAGAAAAAAAAAACGTTTAAGTTTATATTTCTAGAGTTGTAAATTAATAAAATAATGTGTTAGAACCTGGTCTGCCATATTCTTTGCAAGCTATTGCTATTGACAAGGTGCAATCAAAAGGAAATTGATTTTTTTTTTTTTCAAAAGATTGATCACGACTCATCAATTGGAAGGTTTTCATTTTTTTTTCATACAACAAAACAAGAATCTTATTGGAAAGAAATTCCCTTTCTTTTTCTTTTTTAAAGAGCCGTCATATATTTTTTTAGGTTTAAGGAGGAAAGTGAAGAAATGAAAAGATTCAAATGCTATCTATTAATTGAAACATCACGTCACATGAAAATTTATTAGCTATATTATGATTTTTGTTGTGATTAAACACACGTTTTTAGAACTGAAATCGTTGATCAGGAAAAAAAATCATACCGAGAAACATAGTGGTTTTGATCACAAAAGATCGTACATCCGGTTGTCGGATTGACTAACCAATCCACTAGATATCGTCTTTTACTTACAAATAAAAAAAAACCCAAGAGATGTTATAATGCAAAACCATGAATGAAACTCTCTCCAAGAACCTCAATACACCCATCTCACCCTCATATGATTGGAAAAATAAACTTAGCCCTAATTTTTCTTTTATCTCACTTTATATATAATGGTAAAATATAACTAAATATAATAACCAATTTTAATAATTTTATTGTCTAATTGAGTGACAAGTCAATAGTCAAATTTGACCAATACAAACTACATCGTATCACCTTCATGAATGTGATGTATAAATCATATATTTGCATTGTCTATACCTTATTTCATCAATCTTCTTTCAAGATTTTTTTTTAAATGAATTTATTTGTATAAATATTTTTGTGGGTTAAAGCATTTCCCATAGTAGTGATTTTAGTTGAATTGAAACAAATTTAATAATTTTTTATGTTTTATGTAAATATGAGAAACCACAATTTAATGATGAGGAATTTGGGGATATGTGGTGTGTTTTATATTATACAAAACTATCAGCGGGGAAAAGTTAACAAGCCAAAAGATCCACCATGAATAGTTTCCCTTTTGTGTGATTTCCATCAATTATTTGGTGTTCTTGAAAACTAGAAAGCTAAGTTTGTCTTTAACATAATGAAGGGCAAAAATACAACCATCTTCAAAATTTAACAAACATGATGGCCTAGCTTCAAATGTTTTTTTTTTAAAATTTTCGTGAGTGTTAGATTAGTTTACACGCATCTCGATTAATCTTAGATGACAATCACACGATCTTACAATATTTGACGTTAAGAACTTGATACGATAATATTTTAGATAAGTGACCAGACATGGATGTGAATTCCTGATATCAAAGTTTAAAAAAAGCCTTTGATCAATTGACGAAACTCATAATTGATTTCTTTCTTTTACACATCAAAAGGAGAGAGATGGGGCTCAATTGTAATGATTTTTCAATCTAAAATTAGAAACAAAATTTGTAAAAAAAAAGTATGTTTTTGTCCATAATTTCAATCGTATTATATATTGAATTAGCATATGTGGTGTGGATTTGCTTTCTAGTCTTATATGTTTTGTATACTAAATTATTTGTGGAAAAATCTAGACAAGGTAGGGTACTTGATTTGGACAATAACTTGAAAGCTTTATTGTTTAGATGAAAAGAATATTGTGCGTCCCATTGAAATCTTCAAAAATCCCTGCTTTCATTAAATTTCATTTTCATATTTTATAAATGAAAAATAATACATGGGTATTGGTCCATTGTTGACTTATCTGATGTTTATTTTTTACTTCATTAAAATCATTTCAATTTGATTACTAGTTTAAAATATTTTAAACACCCTTGTGGTTTGTAAAACTATAAATCACAATCCTCCACAATAAGTTTCAACGAATTTCAGCACGTGTTTATTTCACATTTGTCACGTGTTTCGATTTCAATAAAATAATTAGAATTTTTTAACAAATAGTGTATGAATTTTAAAATTTATACTTTATTAATAATGACATATTCTATAAATTATATTTATCTATTAAAATTTTTTTTGGTTTAACCCAAAAAAAGAAAAAGAAAAAAGGGAACAGAGTGTTAGAGAGATGTGGTTTACTATTTTACAAATTAAAGGGGGTTGGCTGTAAAAATTAAAAGGGTGTGATTTGTAATCCACCCATAAAATAATATAATGTTGATATATTTTTAATTAAGAGAGAAAGTAACTCATACATTTATTTATGTAATTAAACATTAGACTACGTGAAGAATAAAGATAATATGATGTCGCATTTAATTCAGTGAACAAAGATTAAGACATTAAACATCTGTAATATGATCAATTAACATAATAAAATATTTTAAATATGATTTATATATATCATTGATCTTTAATCATTTTTTTTCTCAAGCAACTTGGGTTGTCATTGACATCGTTATGATGATATTACAATTAAAATATAAAATAAAAAACCATACCTTAAATTTATATATAAAGGTTACATATATTATCATATGCAACTTTGAAGATTTGTTTGTTTTTGTTAATAATCAATTTGGTGATTATATTTAACCCATAGATCTGCATTCATTGAGTGGGAAATCAATCCAAACTGATAGAATTTTATTGGCATTTAATTAGGTTCAGTTTTTGCATGGAAATAAAAATAAATAAATAACATTTTCAGTAAGAGTATCAGAAAAATTAGGTATTATTCTTTATAAATGTCCAAGTTTTCAAAATTAATCAAATTATAGTGTAAAGATAATGACATTTTTTTTTAATAATTATTTTGATCTACTTCAACAATATATGTAATAGACTCTTTATAAACAAATTAAAAAATATGTCAATACTATATTTTTTTATTTAAATTCTAAATATCAACTATGGCTTTGACAATTCGGCAAAGTGGAAGGGACAGTTTTCAAATTATATTTGGAAATTTTTTTTGCTGGTTAAAAAAAGCAAACAAAAAACTGTTTTTTTTTTTTAAAAAATTACACGTGATTGCACCGTATTAACTCGGTGTAGTCTTGACTGCTTATAATTAAGCAGCTGAGTATTTTCCATTATATTTTAGGGACCTGATTTTTGCTAATTTTTTTAGGGGGAAAAGGAGTGAAAAAAACCGTTGAAGTCAATTGTATTGTATTTTATTTTATTTTATTTTTGTTTGGCTTTGTAATATGACATTGAAAGATCGAAGATTCTTTGACCAAATTGAACTATTATATAATCTTCAAAATATATATATATATATAAAATAACTTAAAAAAGTAATATAATATATGCTTTAAAGATCAGAAACGTGGCGTGATATTTGTACTCCAGCTATTACACAATAATATTAATAATGCAAAATAGAAAATTGGATTTTTTTTTTTTTTTACATGAAAACAAAATGGTTCATTTAACGTATCTGCCTTGGAATTTTTCTATAGCCCTATGAATCTTCAAAAGGATCATTATGAGAGCGAGCGGGGAGGAGGGAGGAATTAAAATGCTTTTTTTTTTCCCCAAAACATTGCGAGTGTTAGAAAAAAAATGATTTGCTTTGTTTAACACATATATTTGTTCATCTTTTTGTCTCTATTTTATTAAAGAAAAACACTCTCTAAAGCGTAAGAGTGTTGTAAACTCAAGAGAATGATATTAAAAAGAGAGAAAAAAAAATTAAGGTATATTTTTAAAAATAATACTTTTAAAATTGTAAATTTATAAAATATCTGAAGTTTTTTTTATTAAATAATGAAACATTTTTTTTACATATAATAAATTCATAGAAATCGTAAAAACTAATCAAATTTAATAAATTATTAAATTTATTTAAAACATTGTAATTAGAAACCTAAAAAATAATAATGAGATTTATCCTCCTATAATAAAAGACAAATATTTAATAAAAACGAATTAATTAATTTAATAAAATAAAAACGTGTTAATTTTTTTAAAAAAATATATTTCTCAAAAATTAACAATTAAAAAATTATTATCGTTAAATCACCAATAATCCCAAAAGCATGAGTTTTTAGGGTTAAGATAAATTTAATCTTTTATATTTTATTCCCGCTTACGTGTGGACTCAAATATTTGCACGACGCCCAATCACATGGAATTTTAATTATTTGAGAGGCAATAAATAAGTAGAGGTTTGAACTCGGGACCTCCTACTATAATACCATGTTAAATCACCAATAGACCCTAAAACTTAAGTTGATAGGCTAAGGTAAATTCATTTTTAAAGTATTCCCAACACTCCCTCTTACATGGAGACTTGATTTTTGACAAGTTAGGCCCAACATATGGTAAAATAATACAAATGTGAGCAAATGACATAATGAAAATTTAAACTAAAGTTGTTGAGATAAAACAAATTTAATCTTTCATATATTCTCAACAATTAACACATGATTGATTATCAACTATAGTAAGAGAGAATTTCTGATACTCTTATTATATCAAACATTTTCAATACATCTTTTAATATTTTGTCACATGTTTTTATTACCAGTAATAAAAAAAATAGGTTAAATATTAAAGGGATAAATACCTACAAGCGAGTACTACACTTTTCACACTATTATAATTAGCACACCTAATTTTTTGGATAATAATCAACTTTTAATCTTTTTAATTTAATTTTGATGTCAGGGTAAATACGGAAGGAGCTGCTCCAAATTTTTAATATATAGAAAAAAGTTTTTTCCATTAGTCCTTTTGTTTTAAGTTTTACCATGAGAGATATTGAGAGAGGAACCATCGTAGTATATCCTTTATTGGCATTGTTGTTTTTATAATATGTTTAAAAAAATGGAAAGAGGGAAAAAAGAAATGACATCACATGTCAGAATTCAGGTCAGTAAGGTTTTTTCTTTTCTTGATTTTTTTTCTTTCAATTTTGTATTTTAATGATTGGGTAAATTTAAAATTTTTAAGTTTTTTATTTAATCAAATTAAATCTTATATATGAATAATTGGTAAAATTAGCCATATGTATATTAAACTGTTGTTTTCATACATTAATAACCTTTTTCCTTTAATTTTAAAAAAGAGTAGTTATTGGTTTTGAAATAAATTTTATTTTTGTTTTGATGAAGTATTTTATTTACCATCGATAAAGGGGAGGGCAATTTGGGGACGTGAGGCGAAACTCCATCCTTACCGTTATTAGGAAGAAGATTTTTGTGACTCCACACGAGGTAGTTTATATTGATCAGGGGTGGAGCCAGAAATTTATTTTAAGAGGGCAAAAACTATACGATACTAATTTTATAAATTTAAGGGGGGGGCAAAATTGATAAAATATACTCAAATTTCACCTATAGTTTTACCACTTTTACATTAAAATTCAAATTTTAAAAGAATGCCCCCCTTACTCATAAGGTGGCTCCGCCCTGATATTGATGATTATGTTAATTTCCCCAATATCGGAATTAATAATAAACATTTAATTACATATTTTTACACTAAATTTATCATTGATATACATATTAATCATTGATTAGTATAATAAAAATTGTTATATTTATAAATAGTTTTAAGTGATGATATATTAATAAATATTACATCAAAATCTGATATTCAATGAAATTTCATTTTAATTTTTTATATTTTAAAAATTGACTTACTATGATAAAAAAAAATGTTGCTTTTCCAAAAAGGGAAAAACCCATTAAAAAAAGTAAAAATTGAAAGGTTGCTGAACGAGGGAGGGAAAGAAAGATTAGACAAAACCCTCTCTCACTATTTCCTTCCATCTCCAGTGGTAGATTGCTCATAGCCAACTGAATAATTGAAGCATAAATTCTATAATGATATGGTAAAAAATATTTTAATGTTTCTTTCATTTACTCACATAGACTTACAAGAACAATAACTCAAAACTGAAATTCCTTGCCATTGTTTTAGAAAATGACTCTCAATAGCTCAAACTGATTCGGTTCGGTTTCGGTTTGGTCGGGTTTAAGTTGCAACCCTACTCATTTGAAGGCATAGAATTGTATTCATATATCAAATGTGAAGAGAGAGAGAGAGCTTTAACTGTTTGTACCAACCAAGAAAAGGAAATTAAATGACAACTTTGCTTCCTTCTTTTGATTTGATTTCAACACTGTACAGTTTTTTATGCATTAAATTAAAACTAAAGAGAGAAAATTAAACCAACAAAGAAAGAGAAACTTCCCTTTTTTTTAAGCCCTTTGAAAGAAAAACAAAAAAGGACTTAAAAAAAAATCAAACTAAAGAAGGTTTTGAATAACTGAGAAATTAAAAAACAAAAATGATAAATTAAGCTAATATTATCTCACACTCACACTTTTTTTTTGCATCATCAATTTTAATCCCAAAACAGTCCCTTGAAACTGCTTGAAATTACACCAATGCCATTTTCTTCATCTTCTTCCAAGCTCCCCATCCATGGCGGCGAATATAACCAACCAGATTCTCCCGAATCAAAATACACAATTTCATTACTCAATTCCTCTCCCAGTCTCGGCAATTCCACGATCTCGCTCAATTCATCTTCCTCTTCTTCCTCCGCCGCCACCGTAACAGAAACCCTAGAAGAAGGAGAAGAAAAGGAAGAAGAAGAAGAAGATGAAGAAGACGACAATGGCGGCGATGGAAAATCGAATTTTTCCATCTGGGCAGCTTTAGCTGCAGCGGCTTGAACATCACGTGGGGCAAGAGAGACAGGACGAGGAAGAAACTCCACGATATCGGGGAAATTAAGAATGGCGGCGTTTCCTTTGATGCTTAAAGCAGCTACATCATGAGCTCTAGCTGCCATTTCTGGAGTTGGGAAAGTCCCCAACCAAATACGAGATTTCTTCCTCGGTTCGCGGATTTCAGACACCCATTTCCCCCAATTCCTCATTCGGACTCCTCGATACACTGGATGTTTACTGGTATCTCTGTTTCTCTTGAACTTGTTATTACTCTTTTGCTGTTGTTCCATATTTGAATTTGAAGTACTGCTCTCTGTTTCTGAATTTCGATTCTCTGAACCCATTCTGTTATGTGTTTGATGAAATGCCTGACTGAATTTTAATCAGTGAAAATTGAATTTTGTTTGTGTTTGTTTATGAGCTGGAATCAGACAATTGATTATCACATGGGTTTTGAAAGAGAGAAATTCTGAATGAATTCTTAGGAAAAGAACAAGTGAGAGAGAAAGAGAGAAAGAAAGAAAGAGAGAGACTTGTTTGTTTCTATAGAGAGAAAAGATTTAAGAATTATGATAGAGAAAGAGGTAGTAGCTGCTTTTTTCCATCTTTCCCAATGAGTCACACAACACTTATAGACATCAAGAGAGAGAAGGCAACGATCATAATTTAATTGGTTAAGTACTAGTGTTCATTTTTCACGAGATCAAAGATTCGAGTCTCTCATCCCTAATTAGAGAGAGCCCACAAGAGAGATGTGCAAAACCTGCAAGTTTCTGTGTAACAATGGGGTCCTCAACTTCTAGTATATACAAAGCTATTAAATTTCCCACCTTTTTCATTTCTTTCTTTCTTCATTTTTTTTTAACCAGTTTCACCTATTGGGTACTGTTCTTTTATCAATCAACTTATCTTCTTATCTCCTCCATTTCCAGCCTCTCAAATTTCTCCCTTTCGCCATCCCTTCATTTCATGAAGTTTTTGGGTAAATTTTGAGAAGAATTTTAAGCTTGGTCAGAATGTCCTCTATTTTGGTATTACTTCCTAAAATGAGTGTTAATTTTAAGAAAAATATTAGGTACTTTTTCTTGAGTTTGTTTCTCTTAAAGGAAATAAGGAAAATACAGGGCCTGTTTAATAATTATTTTTTCAAAGAAATGTTCGTCTTTGTTTTGAAAATGACTTTTCTAGTGATTAAAAATAAGATTACTTGGGGATAGGGTTAGAAAGAAACAGAGGGATTTTCCTTGGAGAGCCATAGGGGGGTCTACATGTGTAAAAAATTCTTTTTTGCTATCAACGTTCATTTTTTTAATTACATTTTTATTTCAAAAATTAATAATTGGGCTGAATACTTGTAATTAAACTAGAAAGCAATAGGATTACTTGTATCTTCTTTCATTCATTCAATGGAAATGGGTTTTTGAGTTTTTTTTTTAATTATTATTTATGCGAGAGACTTGGATACAATTTTATGATTTTGAAAGAAATAACAACTTGAAAAACATAATTTCTTTATACTTTTACTAATTTTATTCTAAATCTGATGCCTAGATCAACATGCAAAGTATTTTAATCTGGCCAATTTATCAAATTTTTGTAGTGATATATATAGTATTATATTGCAGCATTGACCTTTCATAATATCTCTTCATTTCAATTTGACCCTCTGGATTCCTCTCATACCTGCCAAGCTAGTTTTATTATTTTTAAAGTGTATTTTTTTAATTTAAATCTTGTCAATTGGGAGAGGAATTTACATTAAAGACAATTTTTTTTTTAAATAATTTACCCTACGTATGCATTGATAAACCCACTTTTTTAAAAAGGCTCATTAAGAATACAGAAATGACTTAAAACTATGAGAGTTTTTGCAATAAATAAGATGACAATAATGGAACTATCGTGAAAAAAGTTAAAATTTGTTCAAATTTTTTTTTGATAGTGTTGTAAGGTCTTGTTAGTTGACTGTGAAATTAGTCGAGGAGCGTACAGTCTGGGAGAGATCTCGAGATGGATTGATCTTTGGAAGCTTTGAAGGGGGTCTGGTATTAGTTGGTATTGAACACCAAAGTTTTCAGCCATACCAAACATTATTCATAACTCATTTAGGGTCCATAATGGTCGATTGATCAATTCTTTGGATCGGTATATTATCAAATACTCTTTTCTAATTCTCTTCATTTTTTGTGATTCGATTGTGTGGTGTTGACTTGTGATGCCAATATGGTAGGGTGCTAGACTGGGAGTAGAGATGTCATTATCATGATCTTCACCTTCATCTTCATCTCCATCTTTGTCTCTCTAGAATTTTACACTTCTTGTTTTCAAATTTTTAATTATGTCATTTGATCATGACCCTTTAAAATAATAAGAAAAATAAATTTACATGAGTCGCGTAATGTTCTATCATATTTATAAATATAATAGTTTTTTTAAGTAAGGCAATCATTGTTTTGACAGAATAGTAATCACTTCACACGATAAACATTAATTTACATAATTCATTATCTCTGATTGACATGTTCAATAATTTCTGTAGTTATTTTTTAAAATACTATATTTTTTTTAAAAAAGGTAAGAAATTAAGTCAGAGTTATTAACACCCTTAAAAGAAAATGGTCCGATGTCTTTGTCTCTAGACCCTAACAAAACTATTGTCCTCCCTATTGTTAAACTATACATATTGGAAAAAACTTGCTATAATTTAATAAATAGACTCTCCCCTAAAAACTTTGAACAATTCACGTACATTATTCAATCCCAAAATCAATCCAAGGACCCTCTCCTGTCTCTCCCACCAATTAGTAATAGTCTTTTTTTTTTTTTTTATTATTATTGTTATTAGTAATTGTCGTCCTCACATCTCACATCGAAGTTACTCAACTTTATCAATGTCATTACACTTGTGTAATCTTTCAATCTCTATACCTAAAAATAAAACAATCATAAGAATGTCTTGTAGTTTTCAAAGTAGTGTTAGTGTTACATTTTCTTTATAAATACATATAAAATACACTAATTGAGTACATCAAAACACTAAAACTATTTTTTGGGGTACATATATATTCGTAGGTGTCTACGATAGTTTGCGAGCAACTCAACTAATCTCACAGGTGTAGAACACAAGCACATGACCCTACAAAACTTAATATCGAGAAACTCGTATGATAATATTGTAGATAAGTGATCACACATGGATATTAAACATTTATCCCACAATTTAAAGAAAGTCCCTGGTCGTATGATACTATGGTCGGTATTAAAACAACTTTTTAATTCTTTATAAAGTTTTTCAAACACTTTGAACATGTAATCAGATATTACGGAGTTTTAAAAAGTAGAAACGATCCCAAATTATATAATGATAAAGCAATTAACAGAAACTAAATTGAACAGTAAATGCATTAATATACATATGGTCGGGATGAATAGGAAGCATAATAATCTTTTAGATGAAGGAAAAAGTACTTGCAGAAAAAGTTAGAAATGTACGTGAACAAGTGAGCTGTTGATAGAATTGGATTTGGACCCATAACATTTTTTTCCTATGGAAATGGATGTGAAATTTATGAATAGCCGTACATATAATTGGGAATTTTAGAAGAGGCCATTTAGTTTTGGTTGGAATTATATATATCCCTCTCTCTATATTTATTTATTTATTTTGAGTGTGGTTATGTCAGTTTGTGATACTTGGGTCGACTTTGTCTTGCCCTCATCCTAATTCCTAACCCTATTATTCCAACCAACAACAAAAAAATTAATACCCCTTTTATAACTCATTATTATTAGGTCATTCTGTAGAGCCCATTTTACTAATAATTTTGATAAGAAAATATATATTAATTTAGTGTGTCTTTCAAAGTAGTTTAAAACAAAGAAATTTCAATGAATAAAATAAATACATCTGTTCATTTCTTACAATAATACTATCGTTGAATTACCAATAGTCTAAAAAATTAATAGACCCGGAATTTAAATTATATTAGGCTTTGACAAATTTAATCTTTTATATATTTTATACACCCTACATGTGTATGCATGACATTTGAAGTCATGATCAACTTTGATATCATGTTAAATCATCAATAGACTCAAAAACTTAAACTATTGAATCAAGATAAATTTAATCTTTTATATATTTTCAATAATTATATTTACATAATTGATTATTAATTGTCAATAATCATTGATATTTTTTTAATTTTTTATAATATTTTATCTCAATTTTTACTAATTTGATCAAATATCATGAATTACTTCTCAGATAGACTGAGTTTTTCTTTTATAGATTTGGTTATGTTTCCAGGTTAAGGCTCCTCAATATTCTTCTGATTGGTGTCTTTATCCATTAATTGCAATAAATAAAGAGAAAAAAAAAAGATTTTGAAATAATAAAAAGAAAAATGTGCTTTCTCTTATGATTAGTTTCCCACCCAGAAACTGAGAAAAGCTGTCACTAAAAAAAAGCTTCTACTTTTGGAATAACAAGTACATTACTGTTTGAGCATCAGCTACCCTGGCCAGCCACACTGAAAATTCCTTTAAGAAAAGAATAAATTTCAACTTTTTAATCAATTTGGCCTCTTTGCCAAAATTCTACTTCATCAATTTCCCAAACTGCAGCAAAATCTCTCTTTCATTTGGGAAAGATTACAAACTATGTGACCAAATTCTTTTAGATTAAAAACAAAGCCTTTACTATAAGCTCTCAATTGGTTTGGTTTCTTGATCAATCTGATCATTTTAATTGTTTTTGTTCTTTTACTTCTTCTGCAATTCATTTAATGACCCCCTTTTTTGTGTTTTTTTTTTACATTTTCTTTAGTAGTGTTTTTTTAATAGAGAAATCTTATGCTACTGTTTCCCTTCTTAGCGTGACCAAAGTTAAAGATGGGTTAAAAGTATGGAAGATCATACGTTTATAAAGTAATGATAACATCTCTATTGGTGTGAGATTTTTTGGGTACGGGGTTTTGACTCAAATTATGTAAATATCTAGATTTTTAGCTTGTTGAGTTATGTATAAAAAATTAAAAATACCTTAGCCTAATAGCTTAAGTTTTTGGATTTAGTGGTTATTTAACATGATATCAGAGTTAGCTGTCTTGATTTTGGAGTGTCATTTCCTCCCATTTATATTCTACATGATTAAACTTCGTGTAAATAACTGAAACCACACGTGAAGACGAGTGTAGAGATATACATAAAAGATTAAATTTACCTGACACCAATAATATAAGCTTTTAGATCTAGTGATGATTTAGTGTCCTAATGCGAGAAGGAAAAACGAGAGTAGAGGCCCACACACCACATGTGATTAATTTTTAGATTCATATACTAAACCCCTAATTTGTCTCATATTCATGTGGCACTGCATACAGTTTCTGCAACATAACATTGGTTGAAATTATATGAGCTTATGATCAAATGCCACATGGGAGGATCATAAGTGGAAATAGCAAGTCCAAATTCAAAATGATCTTCAACCCCAAGATCCAAAAGTGTGGGGATATATGATATCTATTTGTGCAGAAGATATATATGGCCATTATCAATTTGAAGCACAATGTAGAAACTGTCCCAAACAAAATCTTGTGGCAATTGAACCATTAATTCTTGTTTTGGTTAGGTACACCTCTCTCTCTCTCCTCTTCCAACTTCTTCAGCATTTAATATCCCAAAAAATTTAAAATATGTTTTCATGAAAGAGAAGCATATGTATGCTTCAAAGATATTTGATTTTGCATTTGTTTTTTTTTTTTTTTTTTTTTTTTGAACTTTGAGTAGTTGAGAACTTGAGATTCAGACCACTTGTTTTTTTTATTATCTCCACAAAGTTAAAAAGATCTTTAGATTTATATGGATGGATGGGACTGAAGAGAAGGGGAAAGAAAGACTTGCTAAATCATGCAGGTCACCGCCTGCTTCATTCACATGCATTGCCTCCTTCAATATTTCCTTTTTTTTTCCCCTCCCCCTAGCCATGCTTCTCAATCAATGGATGAAGACATTTAGTTAATTTTGGTTATTAAGCTTACTTATCAAATACAAAATGCAGTTGAAGAATTAAAAAAATTGACTATGTGATAAGAAGGTAAAAAGGTTTAGCGAGTTATTGGGAAGAAACATAAAAAGTCAAATATGTAATAAATAAACTAGAAAGGTAGCAAAAATTAATTAAATGTGTTAAGTTGATGTCACGTCATTAAAATAAGGTATGTCATATTTGCTATAGTAATCATTTAATAGCATAGAGACTAAATAGAATTAGTCCGTGACTAAATATGTTTATTACTTAAATAGTAGGGGTTAAATTTGAGTTTTCATACTGAGAGGATTGAATTGAAACCCTATGCAAATGGTAAGGACCAAAAATGTATTTTATCTATAGGTTTAGTTACGTATTTTAAAGTAGTTATGTTTCTTCCTCAATAAAATACCAAATATATAATTAATAATCTTAAAATATATTTAAAGAATATGTTTCCTTTTTTTAAAATATTTCATTACAAATATGAAAGTAAAGTGGAGGTTCGAACATATAATTAAATGAGAGTGAGCATTAACATATGATCATTAGAACTATAATACTATATGTTCAGATCGGTAACCATCAAAAGTGACATCAAATCCATATATATCATAATTATATTGGAACACTCCAATATAATAGCATGTATTCTATAGGGAAAAAAAAATAAAAATACATGTAGTTTAAAAAAAAAATGGAATGGGTTTGGTATTGAGTGTAGCTATCAAAAGTAATATCTCTGTTTTGTGTAATAAAGAGACAGACAGCCACAGGTGACAAGTTCCATGAAACATGTTGTCAGAAACATACATGTATGTGTGATGGGTTTTAACCTTCTCTCAGAAAATTGGTCTTTTGGTGGTTTGGTCAAAAACTGATGGACTATACCTTGCCTGGGCTGGCCTCCCTCCTCACATATTTTTATGCAGTCCAAATGGGTATTGCTATTGCTATGATTATAATCTCTAGTCTCTAATCTTTAAAGAAGAAAGCTTTTTATTGCTCTCTTTTAGGATTGTTTCGTTGGGATTGAGAACGGTAAGTTTGAGTTTGTGATACGTAGAAAAGTGAAATATGAGTTTGTGATTTCTGATTTTGTGATGTATGTGTTCGGATTGTATGAGAATGGATAGTAAAAATAGTGTGAGTGTGTTGGAATGAGATGTTAAATAACATAGTTAACTTGAGAAAGTGATGTTAATGCCAATAAGAAAAAAGTGCAAAACAAACATGAGAATGAGTTTGTGAAACTTATTCTTATTCATATTCTCATCCCTAAACCTCCAATCAAACTAGAAATTATTGGAGGGGGCTGCATCATTGAGGTTGTCTCCTACATGTGTGACACGTGACAGTTTCCATTTTATATAACCAATGAAATAGAGGGAAGTTAATGTTTAAAAGAGATTTTTATTTTTCAAATACCATGTGTCACACATGTAGGAGACAGTCTCAATGAGGCAGCATCCTCTAATAATTTCTCCAACCAGGGTGTAACATGCATGAGTTTTAGGAATTTGTGTTTGGTTGGTGGTTTTGAATTTGAGTTTTATATTAATGAACTTTCTCGAGAGTGTTTCGTTGGTACAATGGACACTTCATAATCTCCCATAGTAGTGATGATATAGTCCACTTATGATCTAAATATGTGTGGATTTATTTTTAGTTTTATTTAAAAGACCTCATACCGATGGAGATATCTCAATATCAACCCATAATAATTCCCCCTTCTAAATGGTATGAGATTTTTTTTTTCTCGCATTTTCCAAAAGTATAACCAGTCCCCACCTTTGTACTTAAACCTAGAATGTTAAATATCACCTAACAAATTCGAGTTCAGCTAATAGAAAGCTTACTAATCTTTTCTATCAAACACCTTTAAAGAATTACTTAAATTTATTTTAAGATATACTTTTGATCCATATAATTTGGAGAATATTCTCATTTATTTATTTTTAGTTTAAAAACTAACCCTTGGTTCATTCCATGTAGTTTAGGAAATTCTCACTTTTAGTTTCTGAATTGATTTTGACTGTTAGATCGTCACTGACATTACAAACATTGATTTTTCTTAACAATATTATTTTGGTTTATTCTACCCAATTTAATGCTTATATGGTAATTCTCTCTCCTTTCATTCTAATTGGAATTTATTTTTATTTTAAAAATTATTAGGTCAATGAGGCTTTTTCCTTCTTCTTAAAGTTATATAATGTTCAAAAAACTGATATTCAAACTAAAAAAGTAAAAACTACAAAACTAAAACTTGATTCTTTTGTTAATGTTTGGCTTAGGTTTGAAAGTAATTTTAAAATTAAAAAATATATTCTTTTGTAGAACTATATATATATTTTCATAAACAACACATGTAATTACATACATTAAATTCGCGCTAAGATTCATAAATAACTCAGCATAGATGATGAATATTCTAAATTTTTCTACACACACAAAAAGCCTTTTTTATTTTAAATTCAAAGGTTTTTTTTTCTTTTAATTAATAACACCATCACATCAACAATAGCATTACACATGAATTAATAGGTATCTTCAGCCCTAGAAATTGGGACATGAGATCTATCAATGAAGAAGTTCTCATAAGTAAAGCCAGCAAGCCCACCACCAATAAGAGGCCCAATCCAGTAAACCCAATGGTCAGTCCAGTTTCCAGATACCAAAGCAGGCCCAAATGATCTTGCTGGATTCATTGAGGCCCCAGAGAAGGCCCCACCAGCCAAAATGTTAGCCCCAACTACAAGCCCAGTCAAAAATGGGCCCAGCCCATCAAGTGAACCCTTCTTTGGGTCAACTATTGTTGCATAGACAGTGAAGAGTAAGGAGAAGGTGAGAATAATTTCCCATATTACTCCTTGGAGAGAGCCAACCCCACTTGCTAGTGAATGAATTGGAGTTGTCTGCAATTTAAAAATAAAAAATATTTACTAAATAAAATATAACTTGGGTAAAATAGTAATTGAATTTGAAATCGTTTAAAATATTTAATTGGTTTAAATTTTAAATTTTAGGGTACTATACATAATTGGTCACCAGTCCCCTAACTTTTTTTTTTGCAAACATGATCAGCACATCTAAAATTACACTTAATAATTAGTGCACGTAAATCCCTCTAAATTTTATTTTGATAGCATGAAGTTTCCTAATTATTTTGGTTTGATCCTTACACTTGCAAATATTTTATTTTAGTATGGAGTTTTGTATAAAAATATGTTTTGGTCTTTATTATTAAATTTTTGTAATGCATTTAACAAAAATATGATATCATGTGGATTTGAGTTTTCTATTAAATGTAATATAAATTTAATGACAAGAACTAAAACATGTTATATGAAAGTTAAAGTACTAAAGTAATGAAACAAGAATGGAAATTTAATGATTAAAATAAGATTTAAACATATTTGATTTACTCTCAATAATTAATTTGCAGTGTATTCAATTTGAATTGGCAAGTTTTAGTTGGAGAATGAAAATAGAAAAACTTGGTATATGTTTGATAATGATTATAGCTTTTTTTTTAAAATTATTTTTGTTTTTGGAAATTGATTACAAAATTAATAAACTAATAACAAGTAAATTTATTTTTTATTAACAGAAAACAGCACTTAGAATCAATAAATTAAGATAAATTAGAAAGGAAAAGAAGGTAATCACCAATCCTCCGGTAAGATATGCAAGTAGAAAACAAGCAGCAGAAGAAGCAATCAATTGATCAATCCAATAAAGAATAGATCGGACGACAGTGATGTGTCCACCGGCAAGAAGTCCGAGTGTGACGGCAGGATTAAGGTGACCACCGGAAATGTGGCCGGCGGATATCATCACAGCCACCACAAATGCATGTGTCACCGCGACGGCGAATAACCCCACCAATGTATTTGCCAATAGCTTATCTATATATATTAGACAGTAACAGATTCAAGATTTTAAGAACGAGCATAATATTATAAACTTTATTCAATTCAAATATTTAAATTTTAATATTCACCCCAAATGAAATTTATCACCCTTAATCTTAGAATAATTCAATTCGTATTAGAAATTAAAAGATACTTAAGTTCTGATCGGTTAGGTAGAGTTCTCCAACCTACATGTCTCATTCCTATTGATTAAAATATGTTAGTGAATAATAAATATACAATTTTTTTAATAAATACATGAAACCCACTAATATATTTCATCGAATAATTTCTATTATTGGATAATCAAAGTAGTTAATTAAAATTAAAAAATGATAACCGATTTATAAAAATGGATGATATAATTTCTACTATTGTTATAAACGCTTTTAATGATAATATAATATCAAATTAATATAGAAATTATAGATGATTAGTTTAAGATATATACCGGCTGCCATGGCGGATCCGACACCGACGAAAACAAAGAGGAAGGTGGTGATAAACTCGACAATGAGGGCTTTGATGCAGTCGGGTTGGGTGGCTTCTCCGACGCATCCAAGAGCTATTTTCGCCATGGTTTCCGTCGAGGAGCTCTAAAATATGAGAATGTGAGTGAGAGAATTATGAATACAAGGCTCGTCTAAAAAAGAATAATATGAATGCTAGTTATAAAGAAAGCTCTTTAGTCATAGTCATAGACTCATAGGAATGTTATAATAATTTATTTGCAAGTGGTAAAATGCCATTTTATTATGATTATGAACTGGTGGCTGAATTATATTTTGCCCGTTGACTTCATCTTTATTTTTTTAGGGTTTCCATCCAATTATTGTAGTAATGAAAACAAAATGTTTTTTTTTATGCTTACCACCAATAACAAAATGTCTCGTAAAAATATGGAGCATTGGCAAATCTAGAATTTTTTTTTATAATATTTATAAAAATAGGAGCTGTAAAACATATTTGTAAATATGATACTTTTTTGGTTACTAGTCTTTTACCACGTGCGTCGCACGTGATATTTTTTCTAACATAGAAATTTATTAACATATTATTATGTTCTATTTAATATTTAAATTATCGTATAGTTTACTAATTTACATAATTATATGCCTTTTTATATAAGACAATTTTTTTAACATCTTTATTTTTAAAATTTATACTACCAAATAAAAAATAAATTGTTTGTTCTATATACATATGTAAGTTAATTTTTGCATTTATAGATTATTTATTTCTAATTTTAATTAAAATTTAAGAAATTATATATATTTTTCTCTTTGATTTTTAAACTTTTAAATATTTTTAATTAAAAATAAATAAATTTATTTAAATATTATGAAATATTATACCATTACTAATTCAATAAATTACATTTTGTTGTTTTTTTTAATCTTAACTGTTTTTTTAAACAATTTAGGTTTTTTTTAATATTTTTTAAAATTAAAGCACCGTCACCTTTATTAAATCATTTAATATTTGAATACTTAAATATAATTTATTTTTCATAAATTGGTGATAAATCAAAACAATAAATTCATTTTAATATATCACATTCATTTTCATATGTTGTACTTGTTTTTTCAATTATTTTATAATTTGATGTTGTGAAAACAATAAAAAAACCAAGGAATTTATTTAATAAAATGGACAATTTCTTATTCAATGAAGAGAAATATTTTATTTATAAAAAAAAGAGAAATATTTTATTAAAAATATATAAATAGTCATTTAATAGATAGTGGAGTATAAATAATAATGACATTTTTAGTAATTTGAAGGTTTTAAAAGGGTATATATAATGGCATGTTAGTAATTTTAAGATTTTAAAAGGGGTATAGTAGTCCAAAAAAATTTCTTAAACATCACCACTTTTATATATTAAGGATGTGAATCAGTGATAAATATTGAATTACATATTTTTACACTAAATTTATCAATGATACACATATTATAGTCACTGATTAATATAGTAAAAATTGATATATTTGTAAATATTTTTTAGAGTTGCTATTTTTACAAATATTACATCAAATCTGCTGCCCAATGAAATTTCCCTAAAATTATTGTAATTTCATGTTTTTCTTTTTCCTTCTGAATTTCCAACTTCTTCTTGTGGTAAATAGATAAGTTTTTCATAAATAAAATGAAACAGAAATAAAATGATAATACGTTGTTACTGATTCAATCGCATTTACCACTAATAAGGTAGTTAGGATCCATTCTTAAGAAAATGGCGAGTTCAAAGCTAATCCTTTAATATCTTAAGCTAAAAAAAATCATTTTATTTTTAATAAAACAAAATAATAATTGGATATGTAGTTTGTCTTGGCGTGACTGCCTTTCATCCATATGAAGAGGGTAGTCTATTCTAAATTAGTAATTTAGGACTTGTTTGAGATAGTTTTTAAAGTGTTTAAAAGTTTTTTTTTAAATAATTATCAAAAACACTTTAAAATACTTCTAAAAGCTATCGTGGACACTTAGGCCCGTTTGGCATTGATGTTGAGTTATTTTTTTTTCCAAATCTTAACTACTTTTCTTGTGTGGTAAAAATAAATTTAACACATTTTGAAAAAATCACTTCAACAACTGCCAGATTTCTAAAAGCAGAGGATTAGCTGCTTTTCAAAATAGATTTTCAAATAAGTTTGCATATTATGGGCCTAAATTTTCGCATAGTGGACACAATCTGCCGCCCTTCATGAAAAATTGAATATTAAAATTTAAAAAAATCATGAATGGTTGTAATAATATAGTCATTTTACAAATAAATACTTTTCAATCAATTTATCAAAATTTATTTTAAAGAAAAAAACAATAAATTTATGAAACATAATCAAAACATTTAGGATAAAATACCATTTTGGTCCCTGAACTTTCACTCAAGTTTCATTTTCGTCCCTGAACTTTCAAAAGTCACCATTTTCGTCCCTAAACTTTCCAATTCGTTTTGTTTTGGTCCTTCAGATTTTTTTTTCATCTAGGACATAACCGAAGGGCTTATGTGGCATATAATTGATGATATGACATTATATAAATATACAATGATGTTAAAAGATGTAGAAAAACGAATATACAATGAGATTTAAGACTGAAATTAAAGAGACAAAGATGAGATTAATCTTTCTTTATATTCGTTTTTCCATGGTATTTAACCTTACGGTATATTTCTATAATGTCACATCATCAATTACTTGCCACATAAGCCCTCCATTAGTGTTTTAGACGAAAAATAAAATTTGAAGGACCAAAACAAAACGAAACGGAAAGTTCAGGGACGAAATTGGTAACTTTTGAAAGTTCAGGGACTAAAATAGTATTTTACCCAAACATTTATATATTTCATAACATTTTTAAAAATTGAATATCATTTTATGTTTATATTATCATAATTAATTGTTTTATGGGAAATTATTAGTAAATTAATATAAAGTGTAGTTGAGTTGTAGCAAAAAAATTACAAGTCTTCTTTTATGCAGAATCAATATCATAGTTTTTTTTAATATATATTTTGAATTAAAATTTTAAATAATTGTAATAATTATATTATCATAAGAATAAATAAAAAAATCTTTATATCATTTATCAAACAAAAAAAAAAAAAAAAAAAAAAATATATATATATATATATATATATCACAACACTTTTCAAAGCTAATTTACCAAACACTAATTTAATTCAAAAACTGAATTTATCAAACACTAATCTGATTCAGGATACAACTGGTTTTTTCTACAGCACAACTGACATCAATTATTTCAAAAGCTACAGCAATGCCAAACTAACCATTAGTATCGTAAGAAAATAACTAAACTTAAAATATCACTTTTCATTAGCATGCATATATTTATATATATACTATTTTTTTTTAAATTATTTTGTACAGATGTGTTTTTTTTTTCCCCCAAAATTCTTTTTTAATAAATTCGGCGTGCTTGCCATGAAAAATAGTTGACTAACTTATTTTTTTTTTAAAAACAAAAAAAAATATTTTTATATAAATACCAATGTAGCTGTCCAATAATACGAGATAAAGCTGTGCCAAGTTTTCTCCATATGCATGCATCACTTAAAAAAAAAACAAAAACAAAACAAAACAAAACAAAAAAAAAATTAAGAACCATGGGAATCTCTCTCTCTCTCTCTCTCTCTCTCTCTCTCTCTCTGTGCATTTTGGTTGAAAAATAATCTGTAAGATAATGATCAGATGCTCCTTCATGTCCCGTTAGGGGTAGATTGGGAATAAGAAAAGCTAGAAAATTTACATGTTCACCATTGACTTGAAGAAGAAAAACAGTAATGTTATTAGTATGTCTACCACATTTATATATTCCACTTCTTTCTTTTCATATTTAAGATCTATTTAATCATTTTATGTACTCAAATTCCACTATTTAATTTTTTCCATCTCCAATTAGAACTAATAAAGGCCAACAATGTAAAAATGTAATTAATGGGAAAAAACTCATTCTCTAACATTATACTTAATTGATTAAGTAAGATTTTAATTTTATTAGTAACAAGAACTATCGGTGATATTTAATTAAATTGTGAAAAACGAAAAAATATTTTCATTTTTAAATTAGAGACACCTAGGGGTGTTCATTTTCCCTGCGAGGACGGGGCCCCGGGGACCCTCCCCTAAAGTGGCGGGGAATCCCCGTTCCCAACGGGGATGGGGATGAAAAATTCCCCGTTCGAATTTCGGGGACGGGGACGAGGAATGTCGTCCCCGTCCCCATCCCCGACCCCGTTCCCCGATTAAATCCCCGAAAATAATACATATTTATAGATTATTTTAAAATATCTTAATATTTTAAGTCCAATTCTTATTAGTCCAATTATTTTATTACTTTTATTAAGCTCATTTCTCATATTAGTTTTATCAAGCCCAACCCAAGCTCTTTAAATTTAAAAATAAAAACTCGAATATTTCTATTTTATTTTATTTTTTATTTTTTTAACGGGGAAAATTCCCCGTTCCCCTCGGGGAATCCCCGTCCCCATCCCCGATCTCTTTGAACGGGGAATTTAGTGGGGATGAGGATGGGGATGGGGATGGGGAATTTGAGCGGGGACGGGGTGTGATCACTCCTAGAGACACCCAGGTTGACGCAAGTGTTAAAATATATAAATTATACAAATAATTTAACCAAAAGATTCCGAATATATCTTAAAGAGGTTTTTTTCCGGTTATTATGAGACAATTATTATTTTATTGAATTTCTATAAAATGAAAAGTATTAATATATACATATATAATTAGATAATTTTGGATTCTCAAGTTTCTCTATGTTT
Source organism: Gynostemma pentaphyllum (assembly GCA_028015215.1). NCBI lineage: Eukaryota > Viridiplantae > Streptophyta > Magnoliopsida > Cucurbitales > Cucurbitaceae > Gynostemma > Gynostemma pentaphyllum. The sequence continues at coordinate 44,611,321 of CM051350.1, read as the reverse complement.
TAGTCTAATTCATTAAAACTCTATATTTATATTTTATATGCAAATTTATTCTCTCACCGCCTCGTAGTTCGTATCTTTCCAAAAAAAAATAAAAATCACCGCCTAACAAATGTGGGCTTAATGTATTTGTATGGGCCTTTGACTATTATTCACCAATGGCTTTGGCCATTGGGCTTTAATGAGTTAGTAACATAATAAGGCCTAGCAAATAATTTGGCCCAAAATAGGTAAAATGAATTGATTACATTCCCTGTTTTTTTTTTTCTATTTTACACATGGAACTAAATTAAAGTTAGTGGATTTTATCAAAGTAAAAAGAAATACCCTGGGAGTATTTTGAAAATTAAATTTGGGGTAGAATGAATAAATTCCTAAAAGATTGATACATTCCCTGTTTTTTTTTTTTTTTGGAATAAATAATGAAATTTTATCATAAATACCCTTTAATCAAGTGTGGTTTTCAAAACTACCCTAATAAAAAAATTAGTTTCTTTTCTACCCTTAATTGGTAGTTTTTACATATTTAGTTATAGTATCTCACCAATCAATTGTAGCCACTTGTCAATTTTAGGGTAGTTTTGAAAAGTTTAAAAACATTAGGGTACTTTTGATAACTTAAATGATAAAAATGATAGTTATGAAAATTACCCATAAATATAAGCAAATGAATCAATCTCTGGAGAGTTTGTCAAATAATGGGTTTCAAGGCTTCAAAAACATCAAACATCCTTAATTCACTACCGTTGTCGCTGCTTTTCTCGCCGATTACAATGTCGGTCGCTTTCCGATCATCTCTTCCGGTTGCATCTTCATCCTTCTGGTGTGTATCTTATATACATTCAAATTATTGTTTTTCTAAATTGGTGTGGGACAATTAAGAAATTAAGATTTATTTTGATTAATATAAATTTAAATTGATGTTATTTTCTTCTTTTAAATAGCAATTGTAATTGATTACTTTTTATTATATTGAATTTAAAATCCTTTTGAGATTTTTGGCCTGGTTTACTTTTTAAAATGTTATTGCGTGTAATTTCTTGTAAATAAAAACTAAATTAATATTTGAAATATAAAGTTGAAACAATGATTAAAAACTTCTTTTCATACTTAATCAAATCTCGCATCAGTTAAAAATTACTTACATTTTTTAGTTCTACCTTTTGATATATAAAATAAAAATTAATCAAAACTTTAAAATTAAATTAATTATTTTCTATAAGTATTAAAAAATTTCATACTCCATAGATGAAAATAATATTTTTTTAGAGCGATAGTTTTTTCCCAGTTTAATTTATTTTAAGACTAATTTAAATTTGAGAGAAAATTTAGAATTGTAAATTTTCTTATATTTCGCTATATTCAACTGTACACAATATATTTTCAGTTAAACCGCCGCTAGGTGAAATTAAAAAATAAAAATAAAATAAAAAGGGTAAATTATCTTTTTTGGTTCTTGAGTTTTGAGTCTTTTGTCTACTTGGTCCCTACCTACGTTTTGATTTTGTGTCTATATGATTCTTGAGTTTTAATAAATGTGTCTATTTAGTCCCCACATTTTGATTTGATGTCTATGTGGTAGGGTTGAATTGGTTCGGGTTATGTTGGTTTAGGACTGAACTCGAAACCAAACCAATAGTGTAGAGAAAATTAGAGAAAACGACCTTGAACTGAACTAATACATGAACCGATAGCCACCAAACATATTATTAATCGGTTTTAGTTTCAGGTTGGGGCAGACTAATATTGGGCTACTTTATTTGACCACTTTGGGTCGAGTTCGGGTCGGTTTTGGGAATAAGACTTGCAATTTCTTTATTATAACTAATGTTTTAACAAAACTTCATCCATAATCCACCATTCCATTATAATTCATTCAATTACATTCAACAATTACGAAAGAAAAGAGATGCATAGGCTTATGCTTACTTTCTTTAATTTTTTTATTTAACGTATATCGGTTCAGTTTGAGTGTTACTCGGTTCTTCTAGAGTAAGCCAAACTGAACCGATATACTGATCAGTTTTCACTTACAAACCGAAACTGAACCGATTAATTTCGGTTCGGTTCGGTTTTTTGGTTCCGTCTTGAATCCCTACTATGTGGTCCGTGAGTTTTAGGAAATGTGTCTACTTGGTCCATAGGTTTTGATTTTGTGTCTATGTGTTCCTTAAGTTTTTTAAAATGTGTCTAAATAGTCCCTGGGGAAACATATCCGTTAAATTGTCTAACAGATATCTTACATGGAAACTGACACAACTTGATCACACGGTAATGTAGACTTTCATTTACAAATTTCACGCTTGAAGTGGAGATCACCAAATTGTTGAGAAAAACTAAATAGAAATAGAAAAATAGAAAAGCAAAAAATGGCAAAAACAATACATGTATAAGTTGCTAGAACAACCAGAATCATCTATGAATGTAATATTTTAGCTTATACACAGAAGATTCACAAGAATTTATTTAGTTTATCTTCATGTCAACGTCAAATTTGTAAATGAGAGTCCACGACCAACATGTGATTAAGTTGCATCAATTGCCGCGTAAGACATCCATTAGACAATTTAATGAACCTATTACCTCAAGTATCATTTAGTCACGTTTCCTAAAACTCAAAGACCACATAGATACAAAATCAAAATGTAGGGAGCAAATATACACATCTTCTAAAACTCAGAGACCACATACATACAAAAATAAAATTAGGGAGCAAGTATGAACCAAGTAGACACGTTTCCTAAAACTCAGGAACCACATAGATACAAATAAAAACGAACGGACTAAGTAGACATATTTCCTAAAACTCAACGACCATATAGACACAAAATTAAAACAGAAGTACTCAATAATTTCTCCAACAATAAAAATGGAAAAATGAAAAAAACTTGGTTGCTTATTAATAGAAACTTGGGTCGGTGCAGCCACCTGTATTTTTTTTTTAAATTTCTTTTTTCTCCCACGTGGCTGTACCGAATTGGGTCGGTGCAGCCTTAACTAGGATTGAGCTCGGTTCGGTTTTGACTAGGGGTGTTTAAAAAACCCGACAAACCGACGAACCTGGCCTATCCAACCCAAACCGAGTGGGTTGGGTTGAGTCCATTTTTGTTTCGGGTCTCCTCGGGTCATATTTTAGTGCAACCGAATTTTCGGTTCGGGTCTCGGGTCCAAAATTTTAAGGGTTGGTTCAACTCAAACCGACCTAAACTTTAAATATTATATAATTTTTAGAATTTTTTTTTACTTTGCTATTTTTCTTTTAATTTTTATTCAATAGGCCAACATTCTTTTCTTTTTTACTTTTTTAGTTTTACTTAGCTTAAAAAAAATATGATTTTACAAGTTTTTGCTTTTTTTTTTTTTAATGTTTTTGCAAAAAAAAATGTTCATATAGCCAACCCGAAGACCCAACCCTACGTTCATAGGGTCGGGTCAGGTTATCTCTTGAATTCGGGTTGTTCGGGTTAGACATATGAATAACTCGAAAAATCGGTTTGGTCCAAAAATTAGATGAAAACCGACCCAAACAGGCCCGTGAACACCCCTAGTTTTGACCAAATATTGAGACCGAACCGAGGTGCTCGGATTGCTCAATGAAGGAACCGGATGGTTCACACTTTAAATCTGCAATTTCGTGTTTATAATATCACATTAACAAAAACTCAGATATGGGCTTTAAAAACTGAGATCTTTAGTTTTAATACTCAGATCCTGGTTTTAAAAACTCAGATCTGGGCTTTAAAACCTCAGATCTTGAGTTTAAAAAAAAAATCATGTGGGGATGAAAAATGGATGAAACGTGGAGAAAAGAGAAGGAGATTTTTGCATATAATGATGATGATGATGATGATGATTGAGAAGATGATGATGGTTGCTTTGCTATGGTGATAACGAAGCAGCTACGTATTCTTTGGAGCTTGGGAGAAAAGTTGCTGCTTGGAAGCTTTGAGAGAAATGAAGTGGCAGAGAAGACTTTGGAGTTATTGACAGGGAAGAAATAATAAAAAAGAGATTGAAATTAAAGAAATAATGGGAAAGTATGGTTTGTTGGCTTCTCAAACCTCTAATATTCTCTTTCTATGGGCTTCGGCCACCAGTTTTTCTACGGTTATCGGTGCTCTTCTCGCTGATTCTTTAGTGGCCCCTGCACTTGTGATGATTGTTTGTTGGAGAATAAGTCCACTCAATCAAATATGTGGCGAAATCATTAGTTGAACTTGACTAATGTAAGTTACTTTTGGACTACCATTAGCAAACCATTTATCTATCTGTGGCATACTAATTTATTTCCAACATTTTTATTCGCTAGGTCGTTTCTGAACAAAGCTTGCATCCATTACAAATTCCGAGGAAGAAGAAATTACATCTTCAAAATAATCCCAATTATGGTCAACAGGAATCATGTTCATTGTCTCACTACAGTCCCATATTTTATTTTGTCATCCATGGACCGACATGTATGTAACTGACTGCAAATTTCGAATTTCCCGTGTAGCCTCTTTCGCCAGCCTTGGACTTTGGGTTATTCTATATATGATCATTTATTAGTCTCTCTAGCAACAAAAATCAGAGGAAAGCCGACTAGAATGCTACCAAAATGGGATTTTTTTAAGCTGCATATCGATCGAAGGGATTATCTGATGACCCAAATGCTGTAGTGAAAATGTCAGCATTTTGGTTACTACTATTTTACTTAGTTGGTGGTATAGCTTGTGTGGTTCATGTGTAACTGGGCAAATGGAATCCTTTTACTCACAGCTACCGAAGTCTATGGCCAGCATTGCACTAGCTCTTGTAGGATTGAATATGGCGGCTGGAAATTTGGTCGCCGGTTTTATAATGACGACTGTCGATAATGTGAGCAAAGCGGGTGGAAGAGAGAACTGGGTTTCGAGCAACATTAATATGGGTCATTGTGATTATTATTATTGTAGAAAGAGTTATATGGTTTTTGTGAGGGAGAAGATGATGAATCTTCCAAAGGTTATGATTGAAATGTTGTTTATGATAATTATTAGGATTTGAAGTGTTGTTTATGATGATTAGAAGTATTTTGAGTTTTGATTATGGATTTTGATAATTAATATGAGCTCCTTCATATTTTTACATATGTTTTATTCATATTAAAACTCTAACATGCCTATTTTTATTAAATATGATAATATTAATTGAAATTAACCAATAGAACCTCCTCTGGCAAGTATTATATCTATTAATATAGATATGTGTTTGAGATTTTTTAGTAGTTTTTGTGGATAATTTTAAGGAGAATACCTCTCTCCTAACCATTATCGAGGAGTTCCACCTTATCAATGATGTGTCTCTTCTAAAATTTCATTCTCTTTATTTTTTTTTTAAATCTCACCAAAATCTCTTCATTTTCTCTCACACGCGTTAAACACAAATTAGGAGGAGAGAGTAACATGGTTAAATTTATTTAAAATATTTTGAGGCGTAAAAATAGGAAAAAAAAATATATGTAGTGATTCGATACGTTTTGTGTGTTAGGATATATCGAATCACTACATACTACTACAAATTTGACGTTAGTTGACATCCAGTACGCGTCAACAATGAGAATACGCAACAATTTTTTGGCGTCATCTAATCGCGTGTCATCTTTCATAAACGCGTCAACTTGACATTTTTGTTGACATATATTATATGTCAAAAAATTTCATATTTTGACTAGAATTTGTATCAAGTTAAAGAAATGTTGACATTGAATACGCGTCAATGTACATTGGTAATATTGATATTTATATTCTATCAATATTTGTCTGTGTAGTTGACGACTTTTTTGTTAGGAATGGTGTCCTAGAACTTGTAATTATTTAATAATAATAATTTATTAAGAATAAATTAAATAAATAAACATAAGTTCTTTATATTATCTAGATTGATTCAATTAAAGATATTAGGAATATATGGAAATATATAAATATCAAACATTCAAATAGTAAACCCTAAGTTACTCTTATGAAATCACGACTTAGTATGTGAGTCATACGAGAGGATTAAAGTCGAGATGAGTAACTTAAACGTGTCTCAGATGAACGGATAACGTTTGGGAACCTTATCCTGGTAACACTGTTGATAGCTTCTCATTTTGTTTATAGACAAATGATCTAATCCTGATCATTCATGTGGGAGACATGAAATGGAAGTATCATATGCAATGTTGATTGTATAAGACAGGACCACGATGTTCCATCAAATTTCTCATTAGTACCGTTTACGAGAAATGATCGAATATCAAACTAAGTTTATCAACCGTGATAGATCTCAATCCTGAGTGAAATGCGGACTCCTATTTGTGGAGTTATGTTCTTTGATTCACATGGTTGAGAGCGATCTGTAAGAACGCTCAATACACTCCTGTTTTGGGAACATGACTAGGTAAGTAGCTGGGAACTCATTTTCACGAGATGGAATTCATAACTTTCCTATAAATTAACCAGTATCGGTGCGATACCTAAACATTTTAGGAACTTTAGGAAACTCCTTGATGTCCTGATTCGAGACATGAACAAGTGGCGCCACGACTTCTATTGATCACGAAGTATATTATCTCTAGTTCGACTAAAATAAAATTCATTGGAGAATCAGCGGGAACACAAAGATAAAACGGTAATTACAGGGGCAAAACGGTAAATTTATCCTCTTGTAATTATGAGGGTTCCACGTGAAGGATATATCACAGATATAAATAAAGATAAACTAAATGAACATAACTCATCTGTAGCGAGGGGAGTTCAACTATGAATCTATAGTGGAATTATTCATTGTTAGATAATAAGTAATTAATTGATTATGAGTTAATCACTTAATTAACTAATTATTAAGCCCATGATCTATAGGTCCATCGGGTCCCTATGCTAGCCCAAATATCGTAGTCGCGAAATCAAGTAGAAGAAATGGAAATTTTAAGTAAAGTGAATTACTTAAAATAGGCAATATTAATTGTTTAAATATTGAGTATATTTAAACGGTAATTAATATAAACATTATTAATTGTTTAAATAATGAGTTTATTTAAACATGAAATTAATAATGAAATATTATTAATTATACATTATTAATTATTTAAATATTGAGTATATTTAAATGGTAATTAATAATTTGAAATTAATTAACAATTATTAATTGTTTAAATAATTAATTATATTTAAACGGAAATTAATAATAGAAATTAATTAAATTAATAATAAAATATTGTCAATAAAATTATTAATTTATGGAAATTAATAATTATAATATTTATTATTAATTATTTAAATAATGAAAATTATTTAAATGGAAATTAATAATTAAATATAAATTGGATAATATTTAGTCGGGAGAAAATATTAATATTATTAATTGTTTAAATAAAATATTTTATTTAAATGGTAATTAATAAATAAATTAATTAAGTTGGACTTATTAATTTAAGAGAGAGTTTCAAGCCCAATTGGATTAATGAACCCAATTGAAATTGGTCCAAAATAATTAATTAAATAAATTTGATTTATTAATTATTTATTATTAATCTTGGCCTTCATAGATAATTTGTAGGAGATAATTATTTGAATTATATCCTATAATAATTATATAGATTTATTTACCCAAGATAAATAAAATAAAGAAAAGAAAATAATCTCCTATTTATCTATGGCATTTTTTGAAATTGCAAGATAAAGGAAAGAGATAATCTTTTTTCTTTTTGTATTTATCTCTATAGATTAATCCTAATGGGATTAGGATTCCTATTTTCCTATAAATAGGAGGGTTGGGTCATTCATAAATCACACAATTCAATTCCTTAGAAAATTCGGAATTCTCTCTTCCTCTTCTCCTCCCTCCTTAGCCGATTTTCCCACTGTCATTGGGAAGAAAAATATTTTTTCTTCTTCCCAATTTCTTCTAAAGTTCGATCCCACAATCGGGTTTCGTTTGATCGATCGGGATATAGCGTAGAAGATCCGATGTTGCTGAGGATTTGATGCTGTAAAGAAACCTCCAACCGATTCTCCATATTTTACTCAATGTAAGTAAAGGGTTTTAATTTTCGAAAAACTAGCATGAATCTACATGTTTTTATCACAAATTGCATGATATTAATAGATCCTAAATTAAGTGTTAATTTGTGTTACTAAATAAATTCCGCTAATTTAGTAAATCATCCCTTCATTTTTGACATCAATTGTATTGTACTTGATGGAAAATAATAGTCAAGTTATCAGTCCAGCAATACTACCAGTTTTTGTGAGTTTGAAAACAATCTATAAACTTGTAGACACATCCAATAAAATTTTATTTTTATATATATAAATTTGAACATTAATATCCATAGTTACAAAGATTCATCGACAAAAAATACCTTTGCCATATATAACTTTGAACACTAGCCATAGTTACAAAACTAGCCACATTCCCAAAAATAACTTTGAACCCAAAGATTCATCTACTACCACCTAAAAAATGATTTCAAAAGACTACTGTTGTGTGAAATTGTGATACACAAGTGCACGCAGTCTAACAAGTAATAAATGATAAGTAAGATATCGTTCCCACGAGGATTAGTAGATTGAATAGGTGTTTAACAAATAATTTAAAGAAAATAAAGACAATGATAAATTGGGATGATGTGATTTATGAAACTAAATAATTAAAATTGTGAAATTATGCAAAACTAAATAAATAAATTCTAAAATTAATTAAGGAAAATAAATATGATGGTCTAAGGTGGCTTAAATTACTCCTAAAATATGCAAGAATAATAAAGTGATGAAACTATGTAGAGATGAATGGTTGGAAAATCAAGAATCCTCCTAAAAAGTCTTAGAATTCACAAATGCTGCAGCAGTGTTGTGGCTGTGCTGCAGCAAACTGCATTAATAAACACACTTTATATGCAAGCAAACCCTATTATTCACGTGACTTTGTCAAGCCTAGCATGATTTTAATTCATAATCCAATTTAAATCCTATGTCTAGGTAAAATTAGATTAAGAAATATGTTTTAATGTTCCGGTTTAGGCCTTAAGGTGTAATTACATATGTCTATGCAATTACCAAAAACAATTTCAAGAATCGTTAACCCCTATCAATCAATACATTTCCATTCAATTTTAACCTTTTCAGAATTAAAATTAAACTAAGCAATTTACTTAGGTTGATCAAGCATAAGCAAAGAGAATGAAATTATCGAACTATTGATTGAGCATAAAAAATTGAATGCATTAAAGCTTGTGAAAAACTAATCCCTTTTAGGGTTCATCTATCAATTCCAACCAAATAAAATTTAGTTCATAACAAAACCTAAATTAACAAAAGAGTTTAACAAAAATACACCTAAACCTAACATAAACCAACAATGGATAATGGAATTCTAAAGTATGAAGAAGAAGAAGAAGAAGAAAATAATCAATGGAATAGTAAATGCAAACGAAATCTCCATCGAGAAGAGAAGAAGACTCCTCCTCTTGCGTTTCTGTCTCCTCCTCTTTCACGTTCAGCCCCTTCCTATCTCACGTTCCAGTCTCTGGTTTTTTTACGTTAAAGCATCTCCACCAAGCTGCTGCCTTTTCTTTTCTTTTCTAGGTTAATCTTCTCTTTTTCTTTTGTTTGGGCTTGGGCTTCCTTCTAATCTCCTCCAAATTTGCTTCTAAGTTGGACCTCAATGATGGGCTATTTCTTTCTCACTTGAATCAGCTGAAACGGCCCAAAAATATGATATTTTAGGGCTTAAAATCGTGATCCTGCTTGCTGTCCAGATTCTGCCCAGTGTGCTGCAGCACAGCTGCAGCACAGCCACAGAAAAGTGCAAAAAGCTGCACTTTTTTCCTTTGCTCCTACATCAAATTTGCAACTTTTTATGGATTTCTTTCATTCAAAATGACAAGATTATAATACCCAAAGCCAAAAACACTTCAAACATATTATTTAAAGTGCTAAAAACCCGAGTTTTCTCAAAGTAAGCTTAATTAATGAATCATGCAAAATGAATTCAAAGTGCACAAAATATGAGCAAAGTTCAATCAAATAATTATCACTTAGGCATTAAAATAGGACCAAATAACTCTATTTTATAGAGTTATCAACTACCAAATCAACCATTCCTTAAGAGATATATGAGTTTCTAAATATGTTCTCACAAAACTAAACATTCACTATCCACAACAACTAATTGCATAGTCCCGATCTCTAAAAATATGTAATCGTTTCACTATATGTATTCGCCCAAAATATCCGTCATCTCAACTATAATATCATCGATCTCCAACTAAGTGAAATGTCATTTCCTTGTCAACTACAAATAAATAAATAACGATATTAATATATAAATAAGAATAAACATTTGTATAAACATTAGATGATTATGCATTTACCACATCGGTAATTATCACGCTTCTTTGAGTAACAATATCTCTTAAGAACTTCATTACATAATATCCACACTCAATATTTCCCGTTGATGAGGACATTGTAAAAAAAAAAGCATAAAGACAACATGCTTAACTAAAATTTGATTACCCATTTGTAGGTAAATATTAGTGATAAAACTTACCTTATCAATATTCCATGTAAACTTTTTTTGAACTCTTATATTTTCTTGAGTAGTACACTTTCTTAGAGACCTGATTTAAGAGATATATAAACACACATTTAAACTAAAATCTTACACATCTTAACAAAAAAAAAATAAAATATGACTTTAACAGTTAAGTGAGAGACATATATAGGAAATTACTTTCAAGTGTATTGCTAATAAAAACATAGAGTATTAACTTATATATCAACAATGTTTCAAACATCATCACAGATCATATGTTGAATAGAATCTATTGGATACATCATACCACTCACATAAGACATAATGATTAGCATCCAATGTTGCCTAAAAAATTGAAGAACTATTTCTTCAACTTCATAAATATCAACAAAAATTTAAGAGCACAACATTTATGGAAAGGAACACTTCATCGAAGTATGGATGAGAGATAGAGAATGAGAGTTTTTTACAAAGAAAATCAAGGCTAAAAGTATGAGAAAAACGCAAGCAGTAGGAAATGAAGATAAAAGAATTGAAGGAAAATTGAAATCTAACCTTATAACAAAGTTTAGCTCTAGAAAGCTTGAAAATGCAACAATGGAGAGGGAAAAAATTGAAACATACGGCTGGAAAGATAAAGGAACAAAGTCATTGAAAAAGAAATTCACTAAAGGAACAAAATCTAAAAATAAGGTTTTCCAACTTAATAGTAAAGATAATCCTCCACGATATATAATCAAAGCTCTTTGATCTCTCATTTTCAAAGAGGCCAAAGTATTCTATGTTAAGTTTGTGTTTAGGGAGAAAATTCTATAACCCTACAATAGATATCACATAGAAGTTAGAGATAAATTAGGTACATGAAAAATAGTCCAAAAACAGTCCCAATATAGCCCTAAGAACAGTCCAACAACAGGAGAAAGATGCTAGGGAAAAATATGAACTATTGCTTACTAAAAGGTTAACCAGAACAAACCACAATTTATCCAAGGTTTACAATTAATTAACGATCAACCTTAGACAAAACAAATGGATAAATACAAAAGCATGAAACTTCCATTCATGCACCACAAAAAAAAAAAATTTACAACAATGTATGGTTGGAAAACAAACTGGATGAAAAATCAAACTCACCAAATGAGTTGGTTCACTACGGCATATACATAAACAGGTGGCAATGTAAATCAGAGGTTCTTGGTGAATGAATTAATCTATGAAAAAAATAAAATCAAGGATGAAAAGTTTTTTAAAGACGCAAGAAAGAGGAAATGGAAGATAAAAGAATTGAAGGAAAACGGAAATTGATAACTCTATAAAATAGAGTTATTTGGTCCTATTTTAATGCCTAAGTGATAATTATTTGATTGAACTTTGCTCATATTTTGTGCACTTTGAATTCATTTTGCATGATTCATTAATTAAGCTTACTTTGAGAAAACTCGGGTTTTTAGCACTTTAAATAATATGTTTGAAGTGTTTTTGGCTTTGGGTATTTTAATCTTGTCATTTTGAATGAAAGAAATCCCTAAAAGTTGCAAATTTGATATAGGAGCAAAGGAAAAAAAGTGCAGATTTTTGCACTTTTCTGTGGCAGTGCTGCAGCTGTGCTGCAGCACACTGGGCAGAATCTGGACAGCAAGCAGGATCACGATTTTAAGCCCTAAAATATCATATTTTTGGGCCTTTTCAGCTGATTCAAGTGAGAGAGAAATAGCCCATCATTGAGGTCCAACTTAGAAGCAAATTTGGAGGAGATTAGAAGGAAACCCAAGCCCAAAACAAAAGAAAAAAGAAAAGATTAACCTAGATCTAAAAAGAAAGAGGAGGAGGCAGCAGCTGAAAAAAAACTTGAACGTGAAAAAGGGAGACAGAGAGCTGAACGTGAAAGAGGAGGAGACAGAAACGCAAGAGGAGGCTTCTTCTTCATTGGAGCTTTGTTTTGATTTCTTCTCTTCCATTTATTTACTCTTACTTTTCATTATTCTTCCTTCTCCATTCTTAAGAACTCCATTGTTGAACTCAAGTTATGTTAGGTTTAGTTTTGATTTTGTTAAACTCTTTTGTTAATTTAGGTTTTGTTATGAACTAAATTTTATTTGGTTGGAATTGATAGATGAACCCTAAAAGGGATTAGTTTTTCACAAGCTTTAATGAATTCAATTTTTTATGCTCAATCAATAATTCGATAATTTCATTCTCTTTGCTTATGCTTGATCAACCTAAGTAAATTGTTTAGTTTAATTTTAATTCTGAAAAGGTTGAAATTAAATGGAAAAGTATTGATTGATAGGGGTTAACGATTCTAGAAATTGTTTTTGGTAATGCATAGACATATATGTTTACACCTTAAGGCTTAAACCGGAACATTGAAAACATATTTCTTAATCTAATTTTACCTAGACGTAGGATTTAAATTGAATTAGGAAGTAAAATCATGTTGGGCTTGACAAAGTCACTTGAACATTTGAGCTTGCTTGCATAAAAAGTGAATTTATTAATGCAGTTTGCTGCAGCACAGCCACAGCACTGCTGCAGCATTTGTGAATTCTAAGACTTTTTAGGGGGATTCTTGATTTTCCAACCACTCATCTCTACATAGTTTAATCACTTTAATATTTTTGCACATTTTAGGAGTAATTTCAGTCACTTTAACCCATCTTACTTATTTTCCATATTTAATTAAGAATTTCGTCATTTAGTTTCGCATAATTTCACAATTTTAGTTGTTTAGTTTCATAAATCATATCACCCATTTTATCATTGTTTTTTACTTTCTTTAAATTATTTGTTAAACACCTATTTAATCTACTAATCCTCGTGGGAACGATATCTTTCTTATCACTTTATTACTTGTTTGACTGCGTGCACTTGCGTATCACGATTTCACACAACAGAAATCTCACCATATAACGAAGCTTTGCACTAGAAATCTTGAAAATGAAACAATGGAGGAGATGAAAAACTGAAATTTGCTGCTGGAAGGAAGAAGAAAGAAAAGAAAAATAGGTTTTTGGGTTCAATCCCGTAATTCTACTATTTACGAAAACGCCACTGGTCTAATAATAGTTGACATGCAAAGCATATCAATATTCACAGTTTTTCACTATGTAAAAACGATGTCGTTTTGATGTTTTGATCATTGAATGTTGACATGCAAAAGCCATCAATAATCACCTTTTTTCGGGATTGTTCAAAGTTGACGCTTTTGTTTTTTTCTCTTATTTTTTATTTTTCTTTGTTGACTCTTAATTCTTATAAGTTAACACTTTATAGCAAAAATATCAACTTACATGAAAATGATGGTGTCAACTAAGGCCAAATTTGTAGTAGTATATATTATAAAAAAATGGTTGAATCGCGTTTCAATTTATCTTATAAAGGGAGATGGATGGTAGAATTCCTTTTATATTGTTAAAGGAATAATTGAAATTTTAATTATATCAATTCTTAGACTTCAACTCATAAAGAAATCCAAAAAAAAAAAACGAAAATGTAAAGCAAAAGAAAAGGAAAAACAAGTAGTAAGGGAGAAGTTAAAAGATGATGAGAAATGAAAGTTAGCCCTCATTAGAATTTTTTTTAGGTGTTTAGGGTTTAGGGAGGAGAAAATAAAATGAAGAGTCATTCTCTCTTCTTAATTTGTGTTTAATAGATGCCTCTATTTATATATATATATATATGTGTGTGTGTGTGTGTGTGTGTATATATATGTGTGTATATATATGTACATGTACATATACATGTATATGTACAATATATACATATATGTATATATTGTATATATAATGTATATATATAGATATATACATATAGTGTATATATGTATATATGTATGTATATCTATATACATATAGTGTATATATGTATATGTATATATATATTTTTATTAGTGGTTTCATTTATGTTCCCTATGCCTTTCTTCCTGATTACTTCCTTGATCGCTTTCGATTGCATCTTCATCATTCTGGTATTGTTTAGAACTATATAGACGAAATTGACACAAATCTTAGAGTTTATGAACTAAATTAAAAGTTTTAAAACCATAGAGACTTGATTGACATACACCCCATTACTTAATTCAAGATTACATTAATAATTGAATCATAATTTTTTTTATTAAGAATTTTTATCGAATGGGAAATTGATAATAATTTTTGTATTAACAATTTTACCCTAAACTTAAGCAATCTATAAAATTTTTAATTTATTTTTACAATTTAAAAAAATGGTAAAATGCAAATGAGGCCCCTGTGGTTTGTTTCAAATGCATGAACACCTCCTGTATTTTGAAAATGGCAAATCACACCCCTGTGGTTCCAATTTTTTTCAATCAGACCCCTCCCCGTCAATACAAGTAATTTTCTTTTAGCCATAACTTCTTCGTTTGAACTTCGATTTGGATTATTCAAGATGCTTTGGAATCCTCATTTCAGGATCTACATAACATTCACTTTAAAACTTTGAAATGATTAATAAATAAAAGAGTTTATTAATATCAAAGTACTAGGTACGATTGATACCGTTAACTCTTTTGGTTATTGATGATTTAGAAGTTTTTAAGTGATCGTAGCGTAGAGACTGAAATGAGGATTCCA
Organism: Gynostemma pentaphyllum; assembly: GCA_028015215.1. Taxonomy (NCBI): domain Eukaryota; kingdom Viridiplantae; phylum Streptophyta; class Magnoliopsida; order Cucurbitales; family Cucurbitaceae; genus Gynostemma; species Gynostemma pentaphyllum. Next base: position 44,596,193 of record CM051350.1, on the reverse strand, counting down.
AAACATCTTGAATCATCCAAATCAGAGTTCAAACAAAGAAGTTATGATAATTACTAATATTGAAAGGGAGGGGTCTGATTGAAAAAATTTAGAACTACAGAGGTGTGATTTGCCATTTTCAAACCACAAGGGGTGTTCATGCATTTGAAACAAACCACAGAGGTCTCATTTGCATTTTACCCTTAAAAAAATTAATTAAATCTAATACGAATAGTTACATAATATTATATATAAAAATTATCAGATGTACCCGATTTAATAGAAGAATATAGGTTATATCTTCTAATAATTTTTTTTTACTATGCCATTTTATTTATAAAAAATATAGTTTAAATAAAATTTAGAGACAATTATTAAAATATTAAAAATTATTTAAATAATAATTCAATTAAAAATTTACTCAAATAGTATATTTTAAATTCAAAAAATATTTTAGAAGCTAAATTAAGAGACAACAACGCCTATTTAAATTTTAAATCTTTAAAATATAAAAATTACTATTTAAATAAATTTCAAAATTTAAAGACATCATAATAAATAGAAATTAGGGTAAAATGCAAAAAACACCCCTGCAGTTTTGGTCAAAGACAAAAACACCCACTGTAGTTTGAAAATGAATATTCATACCCCTATAGGTTCAAAATTATACAAATTGACCCCTCCCTCTACGCCGTTGATTTTATTTTAGTCATAACTTTTTCGTTTGAACTCTGATTTGAATGATTTAAGATGTTATGAAATCCTCGGTTCGAGCTCTACGTTTGTAGTCACAAAAAATCTCTAAATTATCAGTATATAAAAGTGTTTACGACTTCAACCCACACCCCATGTAGTTTGAAAATAAATATTTATACCCCTATAATTTCAAAATTGTACAAATTGACCTCCCCTCAAAACGAGGGTTTCATAATATCTTAAATCATTCAAATCAAAATTCAAGCGAAAAAGTTATGACTAAAATAAAATCACGACATAGAGGAGAGAGGTCAATTTGTACAATTTTGAAACTATCTAATATATAAATATTTATTTTCAAAATATAGTATTTCAAACTGTTGGTGTGTTTTAGAAATTAGTATTGAGCACTTTTATTTTACTTTTTGACCATTAAACCACATGGTATTTTTTCCATTTTACCCTAAAAATTATTATCAAAATATCTTATTCTAAATAATTTCTAAAAAAAAATTTGTGGGTCTCTTCTATTTTTCTTCTTTTTTTTTTTAAAAAAAATGATTTTTTTTTAAAAAAAAATTTCGCCCCCACCTCAACAGGACAAAATCCCAGCACAAGATCCCTCTTTTCCTCGGGGGGGTCCCTCCCTATGCGTTTTAGAGCTAGTCTTTTTCCTGTTTGAGATTCAAGTATTGGTAGGAAAGATCACACACATTGTGGTGAATTAACTTCTCTTCCTCCCATAATTTAATCTAATATCTAAAAATGTGACAGTCATATCAAATTTAAAAATATAGTATTTCAAACACATTTATTATAATTAAAAAAAAAAACTCATACTATATATATATTTATATAACATAAATCATAAAAAAATAAAATTCATTGAAGCGGTGAGCGGAATACTCGAGGATATAATCAAACAAGCCTATCTCTCTCTTTCTCTTAGAAACTGTTAGAAGCTAAAATGGAAGTTCCATTTAGGGAGATAGAAATCAGTGCAGAAGAAGAAGAAGAAGAAGAAGAAGAAGAAGAAGAATTATTATTACACAGCTCCAACAACACCAGGAAGGGAGGAATCAAAACCTTGCCTTTTATCATAGGTCGCCGTCAAAGGAAGTCTAAACTGACTAGCTTATGGGATATCATTTATATATTTTTAATGAATCATTTGTTTTTTGTTTGTTTCAGCAAATGAGGCAGTCGAGAGTTTGGGCAGTACTGGATTATCCCCAAATATGACTCGTTATTTAATGGGAGAATATGGCATGACCACTGCTCAAACCTCAAACTTTCTCTTTCTATGGTCTTCTGCCAACAGTTTCAATTCCGTTCTTGGAGCTTTTCTTGCCGATTCCTACTCCGGTCGCTTTCCGATGATCGCTTTCGGAACCGTCTTCAACGTTTTGGTATTTTTTTTATTTTATCTCTCGAGAAATTATTAAATGAGACGTCGTATTATTATCCTTTTTTAATTTAAATTCTCTCTCACATTGTCCCATGCCCATGCGATTCCCTTACCTAAAATTTATCATTTTTTGTTTGTTAAGATTGTGTTTGGTGGTGACTATATTTTTATTCAATTTGGTTTTTGTATATTTAATTAAAAAAACATTATTTTTGTCAATTAAAAGTAAATTTTGGGTGGAAAATTTTGATGTAATATTTATAAATTTATTATTGGTTAAAACTATTTACAAATATAGCAATTGTTACTACATTTATCAGTGATTGATTAACATTGATTTAATATGTGAATCATTGATTAACTCACTCAAAATTTACTATATTTACAAATGATTTTAAGAATTGATATTTTTACAAATATTATTTATAAATTTGCTAGATTTGCAATCATCTCTAAATATTGTTGATATCCCCATTCATATATATATATATATATATATATAAATTAAAGATTAGAAAAGTTATTTAGATCCAATTTTATTTTCAGATTTAACTAAAGTATCTGGATTAAATGGACACAACTAATTAGGTAAAATTTCACAAATTTTGATACAATATTTATAAATATAATCCACTTATAACTATTTGTAAATATAACAATGTTTACTACGTTAATCACTTATAACAATTATTGATGTATTATTGTAAAAATATGTAATTCAATGTTAATCACTGAAATTGAATAGCTCAAATTTATTATATTTATATATGTTTTTAAACCATAATAATTTTATAAATATTAAAGAAAATTTTATTAGATTTGCCATCAACCTAACTAATTAAAGCATAGAAACAAAAACATGCAATTGATTCTTTATATTTTGTCATATTTCCACCCTTTTTCTCAACACAAAATATTAATGGAGTGGTTTGATTCTTATACTAAAAGAAATGTAAATGAAAATAAAGGGGATGATTCTCTTATGGTTGACGGCTACAATTCCACAAGCAAGGCCATCTTGTGATAGTTTCACTATTAGTTCATGCAACTCCTCGACGACAACGACGATGAAGACGACAACATTCCAGCTTCTTCTTTTATATTCAGCTTTTGGTCTAATGTCCCTTGGATCAGGTGGAATTCGAGCATCTTCTCTTGCATTCGGCAGTGATCAAATATCGAACGAAAAAACCAATCATTTAGAGAGCTTCATTAGTTGGAACTATATCTCAACTCTGGTTGGATCAATGATTGGAATGACATTTATAGTTTATATTCAAGATAAGTTAGGATGGAGTTTGGGTTTTGGAATTCCTGTTGTTTTAATGTTTTTGTCAATGCTTTCTTTCTTTTTGGCTTCTCCCCTCTTTGTCAAGATGAAGCCTAATGCTAGCTTGCTTACTGCTCTCTTCCGAGTAATTGTGGCTTCTTACCGAAAGAGGAATGTCGAATTATCGTCCAATGAATGTTATCGCCATAATTCTGGATCTACTCTTCTCGAGCCTTCTGAAAAATTAAGGTACAATTGATTAGCTTGGTGAAATTTTCATTACTCTTCTAACATTTTAATTTCATTGTACTTTTATTTATAGTGATTTGGCTTATGTAACTTAAGAAGAAATGTGTAATAGTTAAGTTTTGGTCTTCAAATTTTGATCGTTTTTCTTTTATCTTCTAAACGTTTAGAATTTTTCGTTTTAGTCTACAAAACTTTACATGGATCGAGTACTCTAATGTCCGGTCTCTTCTATCTCCCTCTCAGGTTTCTAAACAAAGCATGCATCATCACAAATCAAGAGGCAGAAGAAGGCAATTCTTCTTCAAATCCATGGAGTTTATGTACTGTAGATCAAGTAGAAGATCTCAAATCGATCATTAGAATCATCCCGATATGGTTATCTGGAATCATGTTTGCCGTCTCGTTCAATCTACAAACGCTTTCATATCTTATGATCTCATCCATGGATAGACACATTACAACAAATTTCCAAGTCCCCACAGGTTCTTTCACCACCTTTCTTTTCATATGTCTTGGTCTTTGGGTCACTCTTTATGATAGATTAGCTGTCCCTTTAGCCACAAAAATCAGAGGAAAACCAACAAGAATGAAACCAACACAGAAAATAGGGTTTGGATTTCTTTTTAGCTGCTCATCTTTAGCAACATTAGCCATCACCGAGAGCTGGCGACGAGCAGTCGCCATTGAAGCAGGATTTTCCCACAAGCCTCATGCGGTCGTGAAAATGTCGGCTTTTTGGTTGCTACCACATTATGTTTTTGCTGGTATAGCTGATGCTTCTTGTGTCATTGGACAAAATGAGTTCTATATCTCGCAGCTTCCGAAATCTATGTCTAGTATTGCTTCTGCTCTTGTTGGATTGAATATGACCGCCGGAAATTTGGTTGCGAGTTTTATAATGACGGTGACCGATAATGTGACGGGTGCCGGAGGAGGAAGAGAGAGCTGGGTGTCAAGTAATATTAATAAGGGTCATTATGATTATTACTTTTGGCTCATTTGTGGTTTGAGTTTTCTTAATTTCTTGTACTTTGTTGCTTGTTGTAAGAGTTATGGTCCTTGTGATAGAGAAGTAGATCAATCTTCTAAAGATGAGGATTGAATGATGTTTTATTAGTTTCCATAGTTTTTGGGAGCTCAATGTTGTGCAAAATGAACAAATTCACAATAATGATACCAAGGATTTAGACTTATCTCACACACAAGATCAATACTTATGAAAATAGATATGAAACGAGCGAATAAAAAAAAAGATTATTTATAGTGGTTCGACAATGTACCTATTCCATTTTTTTGGAGAAATTTTTTGAGAAGGCGGCTTCAATGTGGCCATACTTCTGTTGGTCACTAAACAGGGGATGGCTGAGGCGCCGCCTCAAATAATTTCTCATCAATTTAAAAGGAAAAAAAAAATCATCTATAGTCAGTCATACAAGAGCAGAGTATCAGCCAACTGAATTGGTTTTTGCCCCACAGCCCATCTCTGACTTGTGTTACTAACCCAACTAATTTTTTATTATCAAATTGAACCTTGAGTTGACTACACATTAGTTGTTCGCAATTAACAATCGTATGGGTATTTAAAATCAGTTTTAGACTAAAAGGAGTGATATTTGTTAAACTCCCTAAATCAAGAACAATAAATAACAACATAAAGAATAAAATAGTAAACAAGAGAAAATACAACACTAGAGAATTTTATAGATGAAGATTACAATTGAAACGAAAAATAGATGTTTCGATATAACTCTCTAATTTTTCTCTCAAGATCGATCAAACCCAAAAATAAAATCACCTACTGCCAGTCGATAGAAAAAGAGAACGCCACAAGTCTTCTTCTTTCTCTCAAGGTTATTCACGTTAGCCGCATACTGACATATATATATATAAATATATATATATATATATATATATATATATATATGTTAAAAGCATTCCACCGGCTCAAAGTAGTAAACCAATTCCCACGGCTGGAATAAAAGAATAACAAAGCTGCCACTTTAAATTCAACCAATTAGGTTTATTAGAAATTGTGGCCTCTGACTTGAGGTTGGGCCTAAAACAAATGGTCAAAGTAATTTGAGCCATTTACTTTATTTGTCAACATAACCCAACAATTTGTTAATTAGATAAATCACATTTGCAATTATCACTTATAAATTTTGATATTTTTTCACTTTTGGCCACGCTTTAAATTTTTAAAAAAAAAAAGAAAAAAAAAATTGAAATTAAGTTCAAATATTATTTTTTTAAATATAACTTTTAAAATTGGAAAATTCTAATAGATGACACTTATTTTATGAGAACTCAAAAATAATAAACGTTATTAAATATCTCAGTCTCAGATTAGTGAATCTTAGTTAAAGACATATCATTTTTGAATTTTTTTATAACATTTGCTATTTTTTATAATATCAATTCTTAAAATGTCATTTTTTAAAAACTCTATTTAAAATCCAAGAAGTAAAATGAGTGGTCGTAGTAAAATTTTCTATGCGTAATGATAGTCCTATAATTACCATTAATCAATAATTAAATTTCGTAAATCAACAATTATCGTGTGATGATTATATCACAATTAATCAATGGTTAATTTATTTTTTTAATATCATATATACATTTTTTTTACATAGAGTGCATGCAAATAAGACCTCTGTGGTTTTTGTCAAAGACATGAATACCTTACGTGATTTGAAAATAATAAATTATACCCCTATAGTTAATTTGGATTAATCAAGATATTTTGAAATCCTTATTTCGGGATCTACGTTATGGTTAGTTCAAAACTTCTAAATCACCAGTAACCAAAAAGTGTTAATAGTGTAAATCATACTTAGTATTTTGATGATAATAAACTCTTTTATTTATTAACGATTTTAAAGTTTTGAAGTGACCATGACGTAGAACTTGAAATGAGAATTCCAAAATATTTTAAATAATCTAAATCAGAGTTTCAAACGAAGAAGTTATGGATAAAATAAAATTTATGACGTTGAAAGGGAAGGGTCTCATTGGAATAATTTGGAACTACATGAATATGATTGGTCATTTTTAAATAACAGAGAGTGTATACATTTAACAAAAACTACAGGGGCCTTATTTACATTTCACTCTTAAAATAAATTTTATTCACAATTAGAATGAGTAAAAATATCAAAATGGCCACATTTTCCTCCTCCTTTTTCCCTCTAGCCATGATATTTATTTCATTTTTTTTAGCCACCTCTGATGGTAAAAAGACTAAAATACCCTAAATGTCAAATCACAACTCTCTCCTCTCTCTCTCCCCCCTTCCCTTCCATCCATTCATTTTTTATTTTTTTTAAATATTAACTCTCTCTCCCATCTCTCTACTTTTCATATTTATTTTAAAAATATTTTCCTTCTTATTTTCCCCCCCTTTTCTTCTATATATTAGAATTTCTCCCTCTCTCCCTCATTTTTTTTTCATTTTTCTCTCATTTCTTCTTCCCCCTCTCTCTCATTTTTTTATCAATTCCCTATAATTTTCTTTCAAAAATCCATTGATTCTCTCATTCTTTCTATTTTTTTTTCAAAAATCTACCATTTTTATCTTCTTCAAATGTTCATCTCACAAATTTCCTACACTTTTTTAATTTACTATATCTCTACTTAATTTCTTCTCGATCTCGTTTTTTCATAAATATATTTCAACGTTTTTGGTTCCGAATCTCGAAGATCTAAACTAAAATAAGCATGGATTTGGTTAAAGGTAATATATATATTTAGTTTGATTTATGTCTTTGTTGTTTTATGTAATATAAATAAATTCTTAATACTGTTTTCTGCTAGACATGTAATATATGCAATATACGTTCTGTGACACCCCGACCCTAAATTAATAATAAATATGCTAAAGTATAAGTAAAGCAGCGGAAGACTTGTTTTCAAATACTTCATCATTAAAATTCATTTCAAAGAATCCCGGGATTCATAGAGTTTTAATAAAAACATTCATCAAATCCATTAACAAATGTATCTCATAAAGTTTTACAAATACCCATGAAATTTAATGAAACAAAAAGTCTAAATATCAACTAGACAATCCTAAAGCCAAAGAGCGTAATAGTCCATCCATCCGCCTCGCCATCAGTCATCAATGCCCGGTTCCCCTTTCATCACCTGAAATGTTTTTGGTGTAGCACCATTAGCAACCCTTGGCTAGTGAGAAAAGAATGTTAAACAAAAGAAAACTTGTAAACAACGATAATCTTTACTTGGGAGAAGCAAAACTCATAATAACTTTTCTTCTTTTAATTATCTTTTCTTTAAGTCTTTAAACAAACATGTCACTTCACCGTTGAAGCAACTTCAAACAAACAAAATAATGAAATGCGGTATTTGCAACCTTTCTTGCTTGGATCCATCAATCAAAACTACACAAGTGATGAAGTGGTCCAATAATAATAGAGCAAGTCCTTGACTGAGATAGCCTTAGATCTTACTAGTGAACTTAGCTTTGGTACACAACCGCCGCCTCACTTATATCAGGGACCATAGCTACGCCCTGTAATCGTAGCGACAAGAAAGATGTACAAACCCTACATTTCCAATCACATGCATATCTCAATTCATTCTTGGCAACACATGCCGATTTCCTCTTTCAATTTACCATTACTTTAACAATTCACATCTCAAATTCATAACAACAATAAACAAACAAGAGCATACAATTCAATCAAACACACTAATATACTTAATAGCAGTGAAGAGAAAGTAATCGTAATCATATGGGGCACGACAACCCTTTGTTTTCGAAAAGTAAATGCAAACAAAACGATGAGATGCTCTTCCCAACAGAATGAAAGTACAAACTAGCTAGAGTGAAGTTCATGGAGCTTTAAAATATGCACATAATAAACATCAAACATCAACACAATATCAAACATGAAGTCAATCAAATGAACCAATTAAAGAGTTGGGGTCATTTCCAACTTTCCCTTCATTTACCACTCTTTACTCACCTTCTCAATTCCAACTCCTTGTTACCAATTACCAATTTGTGAAAATTTTGGATTACCGAATCAAACACCACCTACACAAGATCATTTTAGAATCACAATAAACATCATTTAAACTATTCATTTGACGAAAAAAAAAAAAACACAAACTAACGTTGTTTGGGAATTCAAATCAAAAGTTGATATTATGGTTTTAATATATATGTGTGTAATATTAAAACCATATTCAATTTAAATCATTTAATACATATTTATTAAAACAAAATTAAAGTAACAGGTTTATATATATATATATATATATATATATATATATATAAAGAGTTTAAGATAAACATTAAAAATAAAATAAAATTTTATAATGCTTATACGTAAAGCATATGTGTATTAAAACATTCATTTGAAGTCTGTTAAGTTCTTATGTTTATATAATATATATATATATATATATATATATATATATATATATATATATATATATATATATTACAAATGAAATATAAAAGCTAAGAAGGAAAATCTCAATTGCAATAACAATTGGACCTTTTTTTTTTGAAGATAGGGACGGCTTCAGGGGTTGATTAAAGGGAACACTCAAATTTTAATTGTGTTTCAATTTGGGAATCAAAACCAATGCTAGAAATCAACCCTAACCACTTTGATTTACAAAAAGAAAATCTAAGAATAAAAGCAAAGTGAGGTAAGGAGAAAGTATTGGAAAGAATAGTTTAGTTTAAGAAAAATTAACAAGTTATTTCCCATGGAAAATCAAGGTTGTTTATCCTAACAAATAAACATAACTTAAACAAAACAATGAGTTTAAGCTTTCACCTTGGAAATCCCAAAAAAAAGGTAGGTTCATCTTCTAAGACCCTTGATATCCATTCTCCAACACAAGTATTAAAAGCCCACAGGGAAAATCTAACAAGAAAGGAACAGAGCTCTTATGGTGGCTCACGGTGGTGTCTTGGAAAGGAAAGAGAGGTGAGTTCAACCTCTCTTGATATCTCCCATGGAGTCGGCGGTGGGGAAGAGAAGAAGAGGATGGAAAACTAATAAATTTTTCTTTTTGTTCTCTTGACTTATCACTTCCCCAAAAGTCTTGCCCTAAAAACATGGAAATGGGCCCATTGTTCACCAACAACTCAAGGCCCACCACAAAAAAATTAGCCTCCTAAATTTCTATTTTTCTTCATTACTCTCATTACCAAAATAAACCAATAATAACAACAACAATTTGAACTTCTAAACTTAAAGTTTATCCCACTAAATAAACATAAACATTCAACACTTTGTTCCCAATTTAAAATTCTATTTAACACACACACACATGTATATATATATATATACATATAATTAAATATTATTACCTGAAAAAGCCGGGATGTTACACGTTCTTTTTGCAATATACGTAATATACCTATTTTGTCTCTCGTCTTTTTCTGTTTTGCTTAATATACAATATGTAATATACGTAATATACATTTTTCTGTGGTCTGTTTAAATATATATTTTGTAATATACGTAATATACAGTTTGATTTATGTTTTTGTTTTGCTTATTGTACAGTCTGTAATATACTTAATATAGTATACATTTCTTTTTGTTTTGTTTGCATATTAAGTTTTTTTTTTTTTTTTTACATTAAACATGATGGAATTAACACTCTTTTTGTTTTTCATTTGCAGATTAAATGACATGTATATTTTGTACAGTACGTACATTCACACTTTCCCCAAATGCAGTCACGATATGAAAAGACAATATACACAATATACCTACATGAGAGGGGAAACTATAAATAATATATAAAAATGAATCTACGAAATTGAATTAAAAATCGAAATATGTAGTGTAAAATCAAAATACAAAATAATAAAAATATACAATATATACTAAATATACTGAAGAACTATGGATACTATACTGACTATACCAAAAAATTGGGAAAGAAAGATGCATTGGAAAATAAAAAATGTCAAAAATGTTAGACTACACGTACTATACGTGTCAGAGGTGTCAGACTACACCTGGTATATGAAAAGGGTAAAATTGGTATATTAAAAAATTGAATAGTAAAAGTGGTTACCTAAAACTTTTTTAAAAAGAGGTGGTTACTTTGATATTTTTGATCCAAAAAGTGACTATTTTGATTTTTTACCCAATTAGAATTTTCCAAATTAAAATAGAAAAATTGTGAGTTTAGATATCAAAATGAATAAATAATTCAACTTTTGAACCATATATTAATTTTGTTCAAAGCTGACATAACTAAATAAATAAAGAATTTCGACTACAGTGTAATTAAAAAAAAAAATCGACTACAGGAGGAATGAGATCCGAAATTTTTGGAAGACTACCCTTGCAACACTCGTCATGCATAAACGTTTTACATGTGCACTCAATATAATTAGTTTATTTCAACTTTTAAAATAAATTTATATTATAATTTACATTATAATATAAAATCAAAACTCATAGATAAATATGTATTTTTCCCTAAATAATATCATTTTAAATATTTTCAAAATATTTGTTATTTTTTTTGCAAAAATATTTGTTTTTTTTCAAATTACCTTTTCAAGAAGTACCTTCTACTCTTATTATTTCGGTTGTTACCGAATTTATTTTATTTGTACTCTCCAAAGGATGCTGTCAATATTAATTGGAGTGAATTACTGAAAGTGAAAATAACATATAATATTGGGTTAATTTCATATTAGACCATAATAAATAGGTATAATAGCATTCAGGGCCGTTTCTAAAATAATAAGAGCCCAGTACGATATGTAAATTTGGGCCCTCGATCATATAATCCATAATATATGAAAAACCATAAAAATAAATACATAAAAAATTATTTTTATTAAAACACAATATCAATAAAATAATATAATAAAAGAATAGCATAAAATTATCAAAGTAGTATAAAAAAATATAAAAATTGAACTATGAACTTATGTTGGGATTGAACTCAACTCATAATGGTGGATAACATATAAAGATATTGTAGTGAGAAGGTCACCCAACACGACTTAGAATAATTTTTCATTTATAGATTATTAATACTAAATTTTTAATTCAATATTTGGGGCCCTGTTTGGTCGCACCAGTTGCACCATGCCAACGACGGCCCTGATAGCATTAATACTTATATGTTTTATAAATTAGCAAATTTACCCACTTTAACTCCACGCGCCGTTTAAAGGAACAATGAAAAGATGTTTTCTGCCCTCTATTTATTATGGTCTACAACATTTAAGGAAAGGGCATGATGACAATTGTTCAAAACGGAAAACATGGGATCACTGCCATTTATGGTGTTTTTTGGGCAAAATTGATATTAAAAAAACACAACCGGTATTAGTGAATAAATGTGAATTAATGTGGATATTCTTGATAATATTTCTATAATATTGAGGAAATTATTGGAGGAGACTGCCTCATTGAGGCTGTCTCTTGCTATGACACATGGTATTTTAAAAATTAAAAAAAAAACTTTTAAATATTCAAGAAAATTTTAGTGGTAGTAATTTTCTGTAATAATATTTGTAAATATATGATTTTTTTTAAAATTATTTGTAAATATATCATTTTCTAAGATAATTTTAATAATTGGTAGATTGTTATATATAATAATCAATTAATTGTACTGTTGATTTACATATTTCGGCGATTAAGTAAACGTGTAAATCTTTGATTAACAATAAATCAATAATTGATTAAATATAAATCAATAGTTATAATATGAAGTTAATATTATATATCATGATCAATAATTGAAGAGATGTTTTTAATATTATTTAGCCAAGTACTTTATTTCGACCTCCCATAACCACATACAAATAGGGATGGCAACGGGGCGGGGTCGGGGATACACTTCCCATCCCCTAACCCGCGAAGATTTTTAACTAATCCACATATCTTACTCTATCCCCTAATTAAAAAATCGAGGGCAGATTTGGGGATTTCCCGTTCAGGGATCGGGTTACCCCCGGGGAAAATTCTCCGTTTTATATTTTAATTATTATTTAAAAAGAAATATAAAAGTAAAATATATATTTAAAATATACATTTTTAGGACAAAAGGAAAACATAATACTAAACATTTTATAATTTATTAGTTAATATAACCATATTATATATTTTTTTTCAATTAAAAAAATAAAAGTAAACAAAATACATAAAAAATACATAAGATGTTATTAAAATATCGGGTTCGGGGTCAGGGGAATGTATTCTCATCCCCGTACCCTATAAGAAATCGGGAGAAATTTTCCCCCTAACCTTAATAAAACAGGGATTCCCCACGGGAAATTTTGTCATTCCTACATACAAAAGCATACTTAATAATCATAATCAATATATTATCATTCAATTGAATCAATATGATATATGATATGATATATTTCGTTTTATTTCATCATTAATTTAAGCCAACAACTACAACCCAGACGATAATAAATTATTTTCAAAATTACATTCACATCCAAAAGAAGCTAAAATTACATATCCTGAAATTTCTCGATTGAGATGGAAATCTAACCCAGGGCCGGCCTTGGTGCTGTGCAACCAGGGCGAATTTGGGGGCCCAAATCTTTAAAAAAATACTTATATATTGTAATAGATACAATATTTTGAAGATTTATTATAAAGATTATTAAATGGTGCGTTGGTCAGTCTCGACTCACGTGATGCGCTATTGTTCATTTTTTCAAATTTGTTTTCTATAAACTTTATTTTTGTGTCAAGATTTTGGAAATAAAATTATTTAAATATATAAATTATATAACTTAAAAATATAAATCATGATATTTTTTTCTTATAATTTTTAATTATTCTTATTTATTATATACGTATATATTATATTATTAATATATGTATTGAATGATTTTAAATTAAACGGATATAATTAAAATATTTTTTAATTATTATGATGATAATTACGTCAAATAGTATTTTTGACCATTAAATACACACATGAACCTGAGTGTAGCTACCTACTCGTGTTTAGTAAAATTAAATATTTTAGTCTCCGCTCCATTGATTTAATGTAATATCTTAAAACAAAAATTACATAGATGTGTTGAGAATTCCACATCAGAAAGATAATGAGAACGCACAAAGTTTATAAGATACATGGGCTACTCCTCTCATTGCCTATTGATTTTGAGATGGAACCCCATGATTATCAAGATGGTATCAGAGCCCAACAAACCCAAACGGGCATTCGGTCCAAAAAATATATCCGACTCAAGAATGGTAAGCCTAAAAGAGGCACCATCTTGAGGGGCATGTTGAGAATCTCACATAAAAAAGATGATGATAACTCACAAGGTTTATAAGATACATGACTACTCCTCTCATTGTCAATTGGTTTTGAGATGGAACCTCATGATTATCAAAAAGATGAGGTAAAAACATGTTAGCTAGCTCATATCAATTTATAGTATTTTTTTTTTAATATTACATAGAATTGGGGAGGGGAGAGTGCTTTTCCTTGAACTAGTCTTTTTGCAAGAGCTCGAGCAATTCGAGCGTTAGAAGTAGTAGAGTCAAGGTAGCATTCCCGTACATCGTGGATTCTCGCATCATTTTCTTGAAAAGATATGAAATTACTGCGGGACACTTTTAAATGGGGTAGACTTAAACATTCGAGTTCATGGGATTAAAAAAAGTAAATGTCAGGCTAGTTGAGATATGTTTAGGTTAGCTTATCAATATATAATTCTACCACGATAATTAGTAAAATAGATATAACATAATTTTAAAAAATCAATTTTGCATATACATTTTTCATGCTTTAAAATTTAAAAAAAAAATCTATTTTAAAAAATAAGGAGTTTTTTTTTCGTGGGCAAAAAAACTCATAAAAATAAGTTTTCTTCCTCAACCTTCAATGAAAATGAGGTGGGAATACTCTTTTCCACTTTTAATGAGGTGGGTCAGAACGATGGGTTTAACTCTTACAGATTATTTAAAGTAAGGGTAAAGTATTTTTTTAATCCCTGAGTTTTGGAGGTCGTGTCTATTTGGTCCCTGCATTTTCAATTTGTGTCTAAATGGTCCCTGATTTTTTGGATGTTGTGTCTATTTAATCCTTGCGTTTTCAATTTGTGTCTAAGTGGTCCCTGATTTTTGGATGTTGTGTCTATTTGATCCCTGCGTTTTCAATTTGTGTCTAAGTGGTCCCTGTATTTTGAATATTGTGTCTATTTGGTCCCTAGATTTTCAAGAACTATTAGAAATAAGTTTAATTGGTTCTTAATTTAACGTATTCATTAACTTCTTTCCAGATTATTGACTTAACGCTGACATAACATGTTTAATTGGTCAAAATACGAAGGTAGGATTAAATCTTTCATAAATCTAGGCCTAAAATTTGACGTAATTATTAATCTCATGTCAGTATTTTGATCAATTAAACATTTTACATCACCATTAAAGTCGATATTATGTTAATGAGTAAGGAAGAATTAAACTTATTTCTAATAATCCAGGGACCATTTAGACACAACTTGAAAACTAAGGGATCAAATAGACACAATCACTACAAAATATAAGGGCACTACCGACGCACAAGTGCGTCGGTGATGCCCTCACTACACGCCGGTAATGCCTTCACCGGCGAAAAATCTACGTCGGTATTTATGCCGGCAATACTTTGTCGGGTTTGCCCCTTTTTAGCATCCCCGGCGTGATATTTTTCTACGTCAGGGATCCTTTACGCATTCCCTATGTATCATATGCCGGCGTAAAATTCAATGTCGGTATAAGATGAGAGCATTACCGGCGCCATTCGCCGGCAAAGAGTTTAAAAAATTGATAACAAGTAGGGGCATTGCCGGCGCTATGGCGCCGGCAAAGAGGTTCAAAAAAATGATAAAAAGTAAGGACATTGCCGGCGCCATAGCGCCGGCAAAGGGCCTAAAAAAGGTAGAAAATAGGGGCATTACCGGCGCCATAGCGCCGGCAAAGGTACTGTGCTTTTTTAAAAAAAATTTGTTTGTTTTAGGCTCCCCAAATGCCACCTGTTTCACAATTAAATTTCATTTCATATTTCTTAATCCCCAATATCCAGAAAAACAGAATACTAAAATAATTTTTTTGATAATTAACAAATATTTGAAATAGACATAACAAAGAAAACGAAATTACTAATATAACTAAAGTTTAACACAAACCAAGTTACTCACAAATTTTGATAAGTATTATAGGCTAGAATTCCACTGGCCAAGAAAACATTCCATGACAAACTAAGTTACTCACAAATTTTGATAAGTATTTAAGATACCAAACATTGGTTTCTCAATCCCCCCGCTCAATTGTTTCTACTCTTACAGATACTCGAAATATCAATCATTTTACAAGCAAAGGTGAAAACATTTCCCTAAGCAAGAAAATTTAATCACATTTGTAATGCATTCTTCTAGCACACAGAAAAAGACAATCCTTTTCAATTGAAATGTCTTGTGATCTATGAACAATTTAAAATAGAATCATGTCAATTACTTGAATTAGTACACATATGTGTGAAACAAAAAATTAGGTAAAATGAGAAGGTGAAATTTCCTTAAAATAAATATAACTGAATTTTATGAAAACCAAAGAGTAGAAATTATGGGGAAAATATTTTCACTTCTAGCTTCATATATTATTTCCTTCGGTGACACCTAGAGTTAGCCCACATGCAATGTATACGTATTAATTTCACAAGTTTTAAAAATTCAATAGAAGCAAAGCAAACAATTGAAAATTAAAATTGCATACTTGCATCAATAGAGCCCCCAGAGTAGCACAGGAAGCATCATCTTTGATTATCACGAACAACCAACACGAAAAATTACCCTTGTTTCCATGGCTACTACATGTTGTGAACAAATACTTAAAAATCTTGTACTCCATCTAACCCGTAACACTTCTTCAGTATATTAACAACTTCTTAAAAGCCATTAAGTCTACTTAAGAAAATAGAACCAGCAATGTTAATTCAGTATTAATCAAGCATAATGCAAAGAAGTAGATGCAGCACCTTTAGCCCAGTTTTGTGTCTTCTTAATAATCCTCCATGTAACAGAGCCATGATAACATAAGATTTCAGATCAGGTTCAAACTCGGCAGGCTTTGCAGCCAACATTCTAGCAACTTAAGTGACATAGTTTCCCGGAGTCAAAAAATGACATATTAAAACAAAAAGAAGCTTCACGCAAAAAAATCCCACATCCTAATCACTAAGCAAATGAACTCTTCTCAATGTAGCAGAAACACAGATTCCAGCACTATAACAAAATTAATGCTAACTCAAACTTCACAATTCAGGTTACACCCCTAAAGCCCTGTTTAATAACCAATTTGTTTTCTTGTTTGAAAACAAGTTTTTAGATTTTAAAAAACGTTTTTGAAAATTATCAATATTGATGAAAATAGTTTTTTTTAAAATTTAAAAAAGCAAAAAAAACAAAAATTATTACTAAACATGTTTATTAAAAATGGATATCAAATTAGGTCTAAACTATTCTCGAACGCACAAATAAAACGACCCCTAAATCACTTAATATGCATAAAGATGACCTGGGCATGAAGCACACAATCACGACACGAAAACAGAACAGGAAGAACTTGCCTCTGAATATCAATGGGCGTAACAAATCCAATCCCCTCAGCCCTAATCATTTAACAAGTCCAAATTTTTAAAGCAGCACAATCAACAAAAGCAAACCCATAAGTAATTGAATTGTTATCCATCTCATAGCTCTCCTAGAGAAAATTCCAAAGAAGCATGCTGTCAATATATCTGAGAAAAATCATTATTTTATTGTTATTTTTATATCATTGTCCACAGTAATTTCCAGATCAAAGTACAAACTATAAAATCTAATAAAATACAAACTATTTTAGTAAAATAGACTATAGAAACGTACCTAAAACGATGGATTATGAAAATTTTGGCTTTTGATCGGAAGAAAACGGTCAAGATTTGACCAAGATATGGAAAAAAAAAAGGGTTGGGGGCTTTTTTTGTTCTGCATCTGCGGCTGGGAGAAAAGGAAAATTTTTTGTGGAAGAAGGGAAGGGTGGGGTGGGGGAAGGATAAACAGAATTGTTTTTTTTTAAGTTGCATCGCCGGCGCACGTGTGCACCGGCGATGCTTATAAAACCATGCGCCGGCATGGGCCAGCCCATTGCCAGCGCATGGCAAGCACAACGCGGGCATTGGGGCGCGCGGGCTTAGTTTAAAGGAGTGCGCTGCGTGTGGTATTGAGCTACCATTTCCGGCGCACACCTTGTGCGCCGGTGATGGTAGTCTTCAAGGACACATTGCCGGCGCGGCTTGTATGCGCCGGCAATGCTGACGCCGGTAGAGCTCCGGATTCTTGTAGTGAATATTTAAAACTCAATGACTAAATAGACACAAATTGAAACGCAGAGACCAAATAAACACAATATCAAAAACTCAGGGACCACCTAGACACAAATTGAAAACGTAGGGACCAAATAGACACGAGCTCCAAAACTCAGGGACCAAATGAGTACTTTACCCTTAAAGTAATTATCTCATAACATATTTCTATATATTAATTATTGAAAGAACATAATTTATTTTTTAAAATTTCTCAGATAACAATTCGATTTTATTGAACTATTATTTATTGGCTTTTTTTGCCATTTATCAAATCAATAAATTTTATTAAATTGCTTTTTTATTCAAAGGGTAGGTTCAATAACTTTATTGAACTATTATTTATTAGCTTTTTTACCCTTCATTAGTTCAATTAATATATTGAACTGGAGTAATTTTGAAAAATTATGATATTTATTTAATAAACTAGGTGAGTAAAATGATTTGCCATGGTATTTATATTACATGACAACCTTTTACATTTATTCTTGATGATTATCAGGATGACAAAGGTTCAAATCTTTTCTGTTTGATAAAATATTTCTAAAAAAAATTATTCCCAGTGATTGCAACTAACATATTGCCCTTGATATAAATTTTTCCCAAGACAGAGATTTTAAGATGTTAAAAGTTGATGTCGATGGGACTGTCAATCTTCAAGTTTACGAAAATGTAGATGGAAATATCGATGTAGATAGATATTTCGATAAAAATCATAGAAACGATGAAAACTTTAATTAATATTTAAAATTAATTAATAAAACTTGAATAACAGTTTTAATAAGTCATAATTAACCATATAAGTAAATTATGCATTTATAAATGATATTTAATATATAAAAAAATATAATAAATTAAAAGTTTAAAAATTAAAAAGATAATGAAGTAAAAGTTAATAACAAATTAAATAGATTAAAACAAAAAGTTAAAAAGAATAAAGGAGGGAGATTGACCAACGATATTTGAGTAGTAGTTATAAGGATAAAATGCAAATGAGACCCATGTGGTTTGTTTCAAATGCATGAACACCCTCTGTGGTTTGAAAATGGCAAATCACACCCCTGTGGTTCTAAATTTTTTCAATCAGACCCTCTCTTTCAATGTCATTAATTTTCTTTTAATCATAACTTATTCATTTGTACTCTGATTTGGATGATTTAAGATGTTTTGGAATCCTCATTCGAGTGTCTTCGTTACGATCACTTAAAAAATTCTAAATAATCAATAAGAAAAAGAGTTAATGGTGTCAATCATACCTAGTACTTTGATGTTAATAAACTCTTTTATTTATTAATCATTTCAAAGTTTTAAAATGACTGTTACGTAGATCCTGAAATGATGATTCCAAAACATCTTAAATCATCCAAATTGGAATTCAAACGAATAAGTTATGGCTAAAAGAAAATTATTGACATTCAAGGGGAGAGGTCTGATTGAAAAAATGTGGACCATAGGAGTGTGATTTGTCATTTTCAAACTACATGGGGTGTTCATGCATTTGAAACAAACCGCAGGGGTCTCATTTATATTTTACTCTAATTTTAATGGATAAGTCAATAATATTAAAGATATTATTTAATCTCATTAAAAAAATCTATTTTAAAGACACGTCGATGAGTAGATGGACAATGTCAAACACATTTTAAAATCTGGATTTCATTTCATAGTCACTAATTAGAAGACGTGCGTGCTTGCCTCATTGACAACTAATCCCACTGAACTAGCACCTAATATATATAGCCTCCTTTTTTAATGTAGTGATCAATTTTGAAAAAATAAAGATAAAATGAAGATCATGTTTCTTCTTTCTTAAGAAAAAAAAATGAATTTTTTTTATAGAAATTATATTAAATAATAATTTTTTCTACTTTAATTAAAAATATGATAAATAATACTTTTTTTTCTTTTATTAAATTAATAAATTTATCTTCATTAAGTTTTTCTCTTGTATTGACTAGTGACAAATTAGAGTGTTGGTTTTTATGATGATTATTGATAGGGGTGCAAGAGGAACCAGAATCGCATGGAACCAAAGGTTCCGGTTCTTATTTTTAGACCCGATAAGAATTCCGGTTCGGTTCCGATTTCTTACAAAAAAAACCGATAAGAGAACTGGAACCGAACCAGTAACGTTTTTATTTATTTAAAAATAAATAAACTATATATATATATATAGCAAGCTCAATCTTTTCGCCCAAGCCTCAAGCCCTTTCCTTTCTTGTCTTCCCTTCCTCATTCACATCGCCCAAGGCCCAAGCCCTCCCTCATTTTATTTCCATTATTTTGATTTCATTTTAGTTAAGTAAAATTATTTTTAAAAAAAAAAGTTGACTAAGGAACCAATAAGGAACTGGAACCGAACCGGAAAAACCGGTTCCGGTTCCTACCTGTTCTCATCTTTTCGGTTCTGGTTCTTTAATTTTTCTTCATTCCTTACCGGTTCGGTTTGGTTCGGTTCGCCAAGAACCTGTAGGAACCGAACCGGAAACACCCCTAATTATTGAGTTGTTTTGAATTGGAATTCAGTAATATTTATATTTTGATAAATTTATTAATTTAATAATTTTTTTCATTAAATTAATGAATGTTAAATAAGCGTCATTTGTAATTTATTTATTTTTAGAGTTTTTAGTTATTTTTAAAAGTAATTATTAAAGTAGGGATATTTTTAAAAATATCTTTATTTTAGGAAAATAATGTTGTGGTGTCTACAAATTATTATTCTTGACATATACCGTTTATGAGATCGGGATTTTTGAGTAATATATTGTAAACAAAGGAACGTATCTTTCAGAATAATATTGATCAAAATCAACACAATATTTTCTATCGTGTAGTATCTTTAAAAAAGACGTTTTCAATATATAAAAAATAATTTATATACTACCCTGCAATTTTAGATCTTTTGTGTTTTTAATTATTCGAATTTAGATGATCTGTTAATAAGTGCATTTTTAGAATCTTTTGTTTAAATTTGAAGAGGTATTAGTTTAAATAACATTTTTTTAAAACCAGTTTTAATTATTATTTTAATTCAATATTAAACTTGATAATTTAAATGGGTGTGACTCGCCCAATTAGGTATATAATTTATTTAAAAAGGGTTCTAAAAAGTACTTATTTATTTTTATTTTTAAATAGTTATTTTAGAAAGATAACAATTTTTTAAAGGTCTTGTGTTAAACATACGTTAACTTTTTAATGTTTTTATCTTTACATTAAATTAAAATAAATAAGAATTTTTTTATTTAATAGGGAAAAAATATAATAATGACACTATTTTACCACCCCTTTCATCAAGGGGTATTTTCAAATATGTTAGAAATTTTTATAATATTTACAAATTTGTTAGGAAAAAAAAATATTTACAAAAATATTAGAATTTTAAAAATTCTGAGTATATCAGTCAATCACTATTAGTATATCAGTGAACTTTTAGTATATCAATGGTAGTTTATCAGTCGATCATTAATATTCTATCATTGATATACTATTATATATCACTGATATACTATTAATTATTGACTGATATACTAATAGATTGACTGATATACTCGACTTTTGAAATTATAACATTTTTGTAAATATTTTTTTTCTAACATTTTTGTAAATATTTCACTCAATTATAACATTCATGTAAATTTCCCTATAAATTTGGATGGTGGATTATTTAAATTCATCATCTTTAACTGATTCAAACTTAATAAACTCATGGTTGAATGCAATTTAAACACATGCTAAACAACAACATACAAATCGGTCAAAATCATAAATCAATCATAATTTTATATAATTTCATGAGATTTTATTAATTTCACTATTTATGTGAATATAAAATTTAATTTGATAACAATAGAATATAAGAGTGACTTTTCCAACTAAATATGAAATAGAAAATACTTACCTCCTGATCCGTTAAGATGAGCTTCTCCTGACTACCCTATATGTGTTTCATTTCTATTGGGTAACACATATAAGTGGGTCCCATTTATTTATTAAAAAATTATATATTTATTATCTATTAATATATTTTATCCAATAAAAATAGGATATGTAGGAATGTCAGAAGGAGCTCTATGAAATTTAAAAAAAAAATTAATTATTATTTAATAAAAAAAGTAATTTTTACAATTTTAAAAAAAATACAAATTTAAAACTATTTAATCAACTATATCACCAAATTATTATACTAAATAAAAAAAGATTACTTTTAGTCAAAACACCACACGGTGTGGTGACTAAAAGAATGTTCAAAATAAAAATTAAATTTAAAAAGAATGTTCAAAATAAAAATTAAATTTAAAGAGAATGTTCAAAATAAAAATTAAATTTAAAAAGAATGTTCAAAATAATACACTAAATAAATCTCTCCTTCATTTAGTGTATTATTTTGAACATTCTTTTTAAATTTAATTATGTATAATATATTGAGTTTCTTTAAAAAAATATTTTTGATTTAAAAAATATGTATATTTTTTTTAATTAAAATTGAACATATTTTTTTTAATTTAATTATGTATAATATATTGAGTTTCTTTAATAAAAATATTTTTGATTTAAAAATATGAATATTTTTTAATTAAAAAATATGTTTTAATTTTATCTTGTTCACTATAACCTACTAAAATACTTATAATATTTTTTTTTTTCTATTTAGAAATACCAAATAGTACAAAATTGGAGAGGGTTTAATTAAATGTCAATGACAAATGCCAATGCCAAAACTAATGCCAATATTAAATAAATGAGAAATTTAGATGGGAATTGAATGTTAATGCCAATAGTAAAATAGGTTGTACCAAACAATAAAATGAGAATTGAATGTCAATACCTGCACTCCAAACGCCTTGTTAGTCACCACACCACACGGTGAAATGTGACAGGTATCAATCAGGAGAGACTTTTTTAAGAAACGGAATTGATTTATTGACCAATCACACGTCATCCTTCATTAATCAACCTCTTCTCGTCTCTTCCATTTTCTCTCTCACTTTCATCATTATTCTGAAACTTTTTCTTTCTTTCTTCTCTTGCAATGGAAGATCCTCTTCTTACTAATAATGAAGATATATCCATCAAAGAATCTCTCTTACAAACTTCTTCCAAAGGAGGCTTCAAAACTTTACCATGTATCATAGGTATTTAACCCCACCGTTAATTTTTTGTTTTTCCGATGTGTGACCCTTGTATGTCGTGATTTTATAAATTTTTATCTTTTTGATATGTTATATATCGGTAAATTAAATGTTTTTAAGATATTTTTTTTATAACAGTGAATGAATCACTTGAGAAAATTGCAAGTTCTGGGTTATCATCAAATATGACAAGATATTTAACAAGAGATTATGGAATGTCAACTCTCGGAGCTTCCGACGTTCTCTTTTTTACGTCCGCCGCCTCCAATTTCTCTCCCGTTGTCGGTGCAATTGTCGCCGATTCCTGTATCGGCCGCTATCCGATGATCGGATTCGGATCTATCGCCTGCCTTCTGGTGATTTCTTATTTATTCTCTCTCCTACCTCGTTTTCTGGAGCAAAATTAACCACTATTAGTTATTTTTCCCTTCAACACTTTTTAGATCTGAATTTAATGGCTTTTTCTTTTTACTTCTTTAGTTTTAATTTAATTAAATAATTAAACAGATATCGAAAAGGAAAACACAAATATAGACATATAAAACAATTAATTAAATGAAGTTTTTATAAATTATGAGGGGATGATTTTTTTATCCGGAAATTACTTGGCTAGGACCGATTATTCACTAACATATGGACAAAAATGATTTTCTAATGACCCTTAAGCACACTTGGTTGCTTAATTTTATTTTAGGTAAAATGTAGGATAAAACTTTTGTCGAGCAACTCCTCTTACCTTGCTTACGTGTAATGGGACATACTTATTTATTAAATAAAGCTCACATATTTATTAACTATAATAAATATTATTCAATAAAAATATGACACGTAAACAATTTAGAAGAAGCTCCTTCTGATTAGTGAGAGAGAAGTTTTATTCTAAAATGTTTACTCTCGTGGTTTTGATCAAATGCACGAATATTATCTTTAATAAAATTATAAATTAGTGTTTCAAGTGTTTTTAATAACCATTAAAAAAAATTAAACACTTTTAAAAATTATTCTGAATGAGTTCTTATACCACTACGACCCCTTTTGAAGAAGAACAAAGCTATGCAAATTTATTTAAAGCAACGTGATATTTTCCATTTTACAGGGGATGTTTCTTCTGTGGTTAACAGCTACTATTCCTCAAGCAAGACCTCATTGTCCTAAACTTGAAGGCTCTTGTGACCCTTTAACTGCAGGGCAGTTAGTACTTTTATATTCTTCTTTAGGGCTCATGTGCATTGGAGCTGGTGGCATAAGATCATCTTTAGCTTTTGGGGCTGATCAGTTGAAAAACAAAGGCAACCCCACGGGTGGAAGACTCTTTGAGAGTTACATTAGTTGGTATTATGTTTCCGTGATGGCTTCGGTACTGATCGGAATGACCGTTATCGTATATATTCAAGATAGCATGGGATGGAAGGTCGGTTTTGGAGTTCCTGTCTTGTTAATGTTTGTGTCAGTCGTCTCTTTCTTTGCTTCTTCTTCCTTGTATGTGAAGTCCAAGCCAACTGCAAGTTTACTTACCGGTCTTGTTCAAGTAGTGGTGGCTTCTTACAAGAAGAGAGATGTTCGATTTTCCGACTCCGATCCGATGTATCACCACCAACCTGGATCAAATCTCCTCGTACCAACCAAGAAATTAAGGTACAAACTATCAAAACTCTATTTTTGAGGTGTAGTTTAACATCTGCTCTCCAAAAATATTTCAGGTTTCTAAACAAAGCATGTATAATTAGAAACCGTTCCGAAGAATTAACGACAGATGGGAGAGCTTCAAATCCTTGGAGTTTATGTACCATAGATCAAGTAGAAGAACTCAAAGCTCTGATTAAGATAATTCCAATATGGTCATCAGGAATCATATACACCGTATCACTGTCACAAAACTCTGTCTCATATCTTCAGATAGAATCGATGGATAGACACATCACTTCAAATATTGAAATTCCTACGGGATCCTTCAGCACGATTCTGTTGCTTTCATTGATCATTTGGGTAGCCGTCTACGATCGAATTCTTCTCCCTTTAGCTTCCATAATCATGAGAAAACCAGTTCGTTTCAATTTCTTACAAAAAATAGGAGCTGGAATCATCTTCATGAGCCTGTCTCTTGCAATACAAGCCATCGTCGAGACTTACCGGCGAGAGGCAGCAATAGAAGGAGGATTTACCGACGACCCGTACGCGGTCGTGGACATGTCAGCGATGTGGTTAATACCACGGCTTGTGTTTGCAGGTGTGGCTGAAGCAATGAATGCGATCGGCCAAAACGAGTTCTATATGTCGGAGTTGCCAGAGTCGATGATGAGTATTGCGACGTCTCTTTTGGGATTGAATATGTTTGCGGGAAACTTAGTTGCCAGTTTGGTAATGGAGAGTGTGGATGAATATAGCAAAACAGGAGGGGGAGAGAGCTGGGTTTCAAGCAACATAAACAAGGCGCATTGTGATTACTATTATTGGCTTCTGTTTTGTCTCAACACTGTGAATTTCTTTTACTATATTGTTTGTTGTAAGGGATATGGTCCCTGTAAGAATGAAGAAGAAGCATCTAAAGATGAAAGGAGATCTATTAAATGATGATGAATGGGTTTAATTAGAGGAAAAATAAAAAAAAAGAGAGTAGATGTTCATTACTTGTAACATGTTTAGTCTTGGTCTTGTTTTTAAAAACAGAGCACTTATTATAAACACCTAAGTTTTGTGATAATAATTTGGTCTACCTTAATTTACGAGGTATGTTTCAATTTTGTTTCTAACGCTTTAAACCTTCAATTCTACTTTTAATTTACTTCAAATATAATCTTAAAAAATATTTCAAATTCATTCTTTGAAAAATTATGTGAGTTTGGATATTTACACAAGATTCAATCGTGCAGGTGTACTTACTTTATGCTCTAATATTATATTAAATATGGTTAAATCAGTTTTATACCCAAAAACTTAAAAAGTAAAATCAAATTTAATCTTACATCTCTACATTCTCTCTTTACTTATACTTGTATTTTGAAAATTTATTTACATAGTTAGATAATTACATTTTTTTTCTTTTTCTTTTAAGATATTATATCAAAATGGTGGAAGGGGGACTCGAACCTATACCTTACTAATTGAGCTATATTGTTCTTATTCGCTTAGATAATTAGATTTGGTGGATGAGATATAGTCTTGGTTAGAAAATATTATAGGACGGTGAAGTTTATGGAGGTCCGATCAAATTTTTCTTTTTTAAGTTTTGTTGTTTCACTTTTCTTCAAGAAAAACTGAGTGAAAAAAGGCATAATCTTCGTAATATTTTTTTTTATGCTCTTTTTCGATGTATGTATATTATTTAAGAATAAGAAGCCCTCGTGAATCACGTGTTGATGGAAATAATCACAAAAATAATATTATAATTTTATTAATTATAAGATAGGTGGTAAAGAAGAAATAGATGGCTTCGAAGGTAAGAAGTAGTTGTGGCTTCTTACAAGAAGAGAAATATTCGATTTTCTGACTCTGATTCGATGTATCACCACGAACTTCCTCGTTCCAACTGAGAAATTAAGGTACTACAAATCGTCGAAACTAGTCGATTTTATCCTCTTTTTGTGCTCGTAGTAATGTTGAGGGGACGATCAAAAAGTCTCATCAATTGGAAGTAGGAATAATGATAATTTTCTATGGGATTGTTTGATAGGTGGGACTGGGTTTTCAAAACTGGTTCATATATATACATGTTTTATTGTTAACGTCATCATTTTCTCACGTTTATTATTAGGATTCACATCTCATCTCATTTTTATACTTTCGTGTACACAATCTAAACACATGCATCACATTTTTATATATCTCCAACCCCAATTCTTGGACATCACATTCTCATTCTCGTACACCAAAACTCCCTTATTATTCATATCATTACAAAGAAATCTATACATAGGCAGTACGTCCCGGCTGTGCATTAGTTGTTCATAACTCTGTTTTTAACCTTTTCTTTATTAATTTTTCAGGTTTCTAAACACAAACCACAGATGGGATGGGAGAGCTTCAGATCCTTAGAGTTTATGCACTATAGATCAAGTAGAAGAACTCAAAGCTTTGATTAAGATAATCCCAATATCGTCATCAGGAATCGTATATGCGGTCGTGAACTTGTCGGCTTTGTGGTTAATGCCCATGTATGTGTTTTGTGTTGGAGCTGAAGCACTGAATGCGATCGGCCAGAATGAGTTCTATATGTCGGAGCTGCCGACGTCGATGTCTAGTATCGCGACGTCTCTTTTGGGATTGAATTTGTGCATCGGAAACTTGGTCGCCAGCTTGATCATGACAAGTGTTGATGAATTTAGCAAGGCGGAGGCGGGAGGAAGAGAGAGCTGGGTTTCAAGCAACATAAACAAAGAACATTTTGATTACTATTATTGAAATTTCCTTTACTTCCTTGCTTGTTGCAAGGGATATGGTCATTGCAAGGATGAAGAAAATGCATCTAAAAACGACCGAATGATGTTTACTACTTGCTTATGAGGAGGGCATTTGAGTTGGGTTTGGGATAAGAAACTTCGACTAAAAGTTTTTTAACTCTAAATTTGTTCTATCTAAATTATCCTAAATAATAGATTCAATCCAACTCGAGTTTGTTTAGGTTAGGTGTTTTTTAATTATATAGAAAATTAATAATAATTTAAAGATTTAATTATATAAAATATCTTAAACCTATGTTATTGGTTTCAATTTTCTCTAGTGAGGTTCTAAAAGTTTTGATTCTATAATCAATGTAATAATTTATTTTGAAAAAAACCCTTTCATTAGTAATGTTTATTGAAGTTAACAGAAATTAAAAAAAAATTTAGAAAAATTAAAACTTTTAAAATTAGATATTTATGTTCTATTGATGAAAACTAGTTTGATTTCATTTTTATACAATATGTGAGGAGTAGATTTGGTTAAACCGGAGTTGATACTACTACAACGATCGGAGATACCAGGAAGTACGAGAGCATTTTTTTTTGTTTTTTTCTCTTTAAATTAGAGTCATATATTGTTCAAAAAGTTGGTTGAAATGATAATTTTTTAAAACAAAAGAGACTAGATATACTAACAAAACTTGTCTCCTCACTAGTAATGAGAAGTTGTTCTTTAGTAATAACTCTATCGGACTAAATATATAAGTGAAACTCACATATTTATTAACTATAATATAAATGAGTCAGTAGGAATTTTTACATGCATGAAAGTAACGAGCAGCTTGTTCTAACTAGTGAGGAGTTAGTTTTATTATATACATGTCAAACATTTTAAAATTTAATTCATGAAGACTACTTGATTTAAAGTATTTTATTTTGAGTTTGAATATCCTTAATTTCTAACCCTAAATAAAGGGTGAAAAAATAACTTGATTATATGGATTGAATTTGTTATTTTCTTTTATTTTTATAATATTTTATTTTAAAATATTTAACAAAAATAAGTAGAGATGGATATTTACTTTCTTTTAAATATTATATTAAAAATAGGAAGGGAAAAAACTCAAACTCGTGATAAAATAAGAGTACATGTACATCTCATTAGTTAAATTATATTCAGTAACGAGATGATTACTATTATTTGGTGTGTTAATTAAATTTTCAATAAAGATTATTTAAGAAAAAATCATATTAACGTTAAGATTATGGAAGGCTGATGTCTTAACAGTTATTATATTAAAAAAGAATTTCTTTTACGGGGTGTTTGGTTATCAAGATTGGGTAGTGAATTGAGGGTTACACAATCCAAACCAAGTGTTTGTTTTTAATCAGTTTTAAAACACACACCCCTCTTAACAAACCAACTCATTTTCATAATTTCAACACATTTTCTCATTGTTTTGTACCAAACAAAATAACAAACTGATAACAATCTCCTGTTTAACAACTCAATGCTTAACAACACCGTATTTAACAACCCAAACTTGGTAACCAAACGACCACTTAAATTTTGTTGTTTACTTTTCTTTAGAAAGGTATAAGTGAGAAGACTCAAACATTCGATATTATTAGAAAAGAGTATATATTTATTTCTTCAAGTCATTCTACCACTACCACTGACTTTAGTAGGAGAAATTAATGAATTCTCGCTCTGTTTTTATTTTCCATTGACGCGTGAATGGAACAATCAGTCTTGACCAGCAGCTCCGACGGGAAAGGAGGATTCAGAACTTTATTACCTTTCATAATCGGTAATCCCCTCTCCATGTTTTTTCAATTCACCAAACACTTTTGATTGATTGATTTTAATATATCTGAATTTAATTTACCAGGAAATGGAGCTCTTGAGAAAATCGCGAGTCAGGGTTTAGGACCAAATATGATTATGTATTTAACCAGACATTATGGATTGGAATCGATTCATGCTTCCAATGTTATCTTCCTTTGGTTTGCTGCCTCTAATTTTACTCCCGTTATTGGTGCTCTTCTCGTTTCGGTCGCTCGCCACTGGCTGTTTCTTCAGCTTTTTGGTACTCCCTTTTCTTTTACATACATCTTAATCAATCACGCTAATTAATCATAATCATTAGATTACTGTTTAATCAATACCACTATATATATTACATCAAATTGGAGGAGGTGAGACTCCAACAGGATGGGAGCAGAAAGAAAGAGTACACCTATCTATAAAAAACAGTCTTTTGTAAAAACCTTGTATTGATTGACATTCGCAGAACCAATACGAGCTAGTTCAACTAACTACAGAGGTGGTGTGATGTGCCATTTTCAAACCACAAGGGGTGTTCATGCATTTGAAACAAACCCACAGGGGTCTCATTTGCATTTTACCCTTAAAAAAATTAATTAAATCTAATACGAATAATTACATAATATTATATATAAAAATTATCAGATGCACCTGATTTAATAGAAGAATATAGGTTATATCTTCTAATAATTTTTTTTTTTACTATGCCATTTTATTTATAAAAAAATAGTTTAAATAAAATTTAGAGACAATTATTAAAATATTAAAAATTATTTAAATAATAATTCAATTAAAAATTTACTCAAATAGTATATTTTAAATTCAAAAAATATTTTAGAAGCTAAATTAAGAGACAACAACGCCTATTTAAATTTTAAATCTTTAAAATATAAAAATTACTATTTAAATAAATTTCAAAATTTAAAGACATCATAATAAATAGAAATTAGGGTAAAATGCAAAAAACACCCCTGAGGTTTTGGTCAAAGACAAAAACACCCACTGTAGTTTGAAAATGAATATTTATACCCCTATAAGTTCAAAATTATACAAATTGACCCCTCCCTCTACGCCGTTGATTTTATTTTAGTCATAACGTTTTTCGTTTGAACTCTGACTTGAATGATTTAAGATGTTATGAAAATCCTCGTTTCGAGCTCTACGTTTGTAGTCACAAAAAATCTCTAAATTATCAGTATATAAAAGTGTTTACAACTTCAACCCACACCCCATGTAGTTTGAAAATAAATATTTATACCTCTATAATTTTAAAATTGTACAAATTAACCTCCCCTCAAAACGAGGATTTCATATCATCTTAAATCATTCAAATCAGAGTTCAAACGAAAAAGTTATGACTAAAATAAAATCAACAGTGTAGAGGGGAGGTCAATTTGTACAATTTTGAAACTATAGGGGTATAAATATTTAAACTACATGAAGTGTGTTTGTCTTTGACCAAAACCACATAGGTATTTTTTACATTTTACCCTAGAAATTATTAATAAAATATGTTATTCTAAATAATTTCTAAAAAATTTGTTGTGGTCGTCCATTAAAAAATTTCGTCCCCACCTCAACGTGACAGTAGCCAACATAAGCATAAGTCAAGTATTTTGGCACATACTCCCTTCATATGTGGTCGAAAGTTCAAGTCTCCCCTCCCATAATTTAATCTAATATCTAAAAATGTGACAGTCATATCAAATTTAAAAATATAGTATTTCAAACACATTTATTATAATTAAAAAAAAAAAAAAAAAAGTCATACTATATATATATTTATATAACATAAATCATAAAAAAATAAAATTCATTGTAGCGGTGAGTGGAATACTCGAGGATATAATCAAACAAGCCTATCTCTCTCTTGCTCTTAGAAACTGTTAGAAGCTAAAATGGAAGTTCCATTTAGGGAGATAGAAATCAGTGCAGAAGAAGAAGAAGAAGAAGAAGAAGAATCATTATTATTACACAGCTCCAACAACACCAGGAAGGGAGGAATCAAAACCTTGCCTTTTATCATAGGTCCGTAAATGTCCGGGTCAGCTTACGCGCAACTCAACTTTGAGGCTAAACTCTTTGAGCACTAGCTTATGGGATATCATTTATATATTTTTAATGAATCATTTGTTTTTTGTTTGTTTCAGCAAATGAGGCAGTTGAGAGTTTGGGCAGTACTGGATTATCCCCAAATATGACTCGTTATTTAATGGGAGAATATGGCATGACCACTGCTCAAACCTCAAACTTTCTCTTTCTATGGTCTTCTGCCGGCAGTTTCAATTCCGTTCTTGGAGCTTTTCTTGCCGATTCCTACTCCGGTCGCTTTCCGATGATCGCTTTCGGAACCGTCTTCAACGTTTTGGTATTTTTTTTATTTTATCTCTCGAGAAATTATTAAATGAGAATGTCATATTATTGTACCTTTTTAATTTAACTTCTCTCTCACATTGTCCCATGCCCATGCGATTCCCTTACCTAAAATTTATCATTTTTTGTTTGTTAAGATTGTGTTTGGTGGTGACTATATTTTTATTCAATTTGGTTTTTGTATATTTAATTAAAAAAACATTATTTTAGTCAATTAAAAGTAAATTTTGGGTGGAAAATTTTAATGTAATATTTATAAATTTATTATTGGTTAAAACTATTTACAAATATAGCAATTGTTACTACGTTTATCAGTGATTAACATTGATTTAATATGTGAATCATTGATTAACTCACTCAAAATTTACTATATTTACAAATGATTTTAAAAATTGATATTTTTACAAATATTATTTATAAATTTGCTAGATTTGCAATCATCTCTAAATATTGTTGATATCCCCATTCATATATATATATATATATATAAAATATATAAATTAAAGATTAGAAAAGTTATTTAGATCCAATTTTATTTTCAGATTTAACTAAAGTATCTGGATTAAATGGACACAACTAATTAGGTAAAATTTCACAAATTTTGATACAATATTTATAAATATAATCCACTTATAACTATTTGTAAATATAACAATGTTTACTACGTTAATCACTTATAACAATTATTGATGTATTATTGTAAAAATATGTAATTCAATGTTAATCACTGAAATTGAATAGCTCAAATTTATTATATTTATATATGTTTTTAAACCATAATAATTTTATAAATATTAAAGAAAATTTTATTAGATTTGCCATCAACCTAACTAATTAAAGCATAGAAACAAAAACATGCAATTGATTCTTTATATTTTGTCATATTTCCACCCTTTTTCTCAACACAAAATATTAATGGAGTGGTTTGATTCTTATACTAAAAGAAATGTAAATGAAAATAAAGGGGATGATTCTCTTATGGTTGACGGCTACAATTCCACAAGCAAGGCCATCTTGTGATAGTTTCACTATTAGTTCATGCAACTCCTCGACGACAACGACGATGAAGACGACAACATTCCAGCTTCTTCTTTTATATTCAGCTTTTGGTCTAATGTCCCTTGGATCAGGTGGAATTCGAGCATCTTCTCTTGCATTCGGCAGTGATCAAATATCGAACGAAAAAACCAATCATTTAGAGAGCTTCATTAGTTGGAACTATATCTCAACTCTGGTTGGATCAATGATTGGAATGACATTTATAGTTTATATTCAAGATAAGTTAGGATGGAGTTTGGGTTTTGGAATTCCTGTTGTTTTAATGTTTTTGTCAATGCTTTCTTTCTTTTTGGCTTCTCCCCTCTTTGTCAAGATGAAGCCTAATGCTAGCTTGCTTACTGCTCTCTTCCGAGTAATTGTGGCTTCTTACCGAAAGAGGAATGTCGAATTATCGTCCAATGAATGTTATCGCCATAATTCTGGATCTACTCTTCTCGAGCCTTCTGAAAAATTAAGGTACAATTGATTAGCTTGGTGAAAATTTTCATTACTCTTCTAACATTTTAATTTCATTGTACTTTTATTTATAGTGATTTGGCTTATGTAACTTAAGAAGAAATGTGTAATAGTTAAGTTTTGGTCTTCAAATTTTGATCGTTTTTCTTTTATCTCTAAACGTTTAGAATTTTTCGTTTTAGTCTACAAAGCTTTACATGGATCGAGTACTCTAATGTCCGGTCTCTTCTATCTCCCTCTCAGGTTTCTAAACAAAGCATGCATCATCACAAATCAAGAGGCAGAAGAAGGCAATTCTTCTTCAAATCCATGGAGTTTATGTACTGTAGATCAAGTAGAAGATCTCAAATCGATCATTAGAATCATCCCGATATGGTTATCTGGAATCATGTTTGCCGTCTCGTTCAATCTACAAACGCTTTCATATCTTATGATCTCATCCATGGATAGACACATTACAACAAATTTCCAAGTCCCCACAGGTTCTTTCACCACCTTTCTTTTCATATGTCTTGGTCTTTGGGTCACTCTTTATGATAGATTAGCTGTCCCTTTAGCCACAAAAATCAGAGGAAAACCAACAAGAATGAAACCAACACAGAAAATAGGGTTTGGATTTCTTTTTAGCTGCTTATCTTTAGCAACATTAGCCATCACCGAGAGCTGGCGACGAGCAGTCGCCATTGAAGCAGGATTTTCCCACAAGCCTCATGCGGTCGTGAAAATGTCGGCTTTTTGGTTGCTACCACATTATGTTTTTGCTGGTATAGCTGATGCTTCTTGTGTCATTGGACAAAATGAGTTCTATATCTCGCAGCTTCCGAAATCTATGTCTAGTATTGCTTCTGCTCTTGTTGGATTGAATATGACCGCCGGAAATTTGGTTGCGAGTTTTATAATGACGGTGACCGATAATGTGACGGGTGCCGGAGGAGGAAGAGAGAGCTGGGTGTCAAGTAATATTAATAAGGGTCATTATGATTATTACTTTTGGCTCATTTGTGGTTTGAGTTTTCTTAATTTCTTGTACTTTGTTGCTTGTTGTAAGAGTTATGGTCCTTGTGATAGAGAAGTAGATCAATCTTCTAAAGATGAGGATTGAATGATGTTTTATTAGTTTCCATAGTTTTTGGGAGCTCAATGTTGTGCAAAATGAACAAATTCACAATAATGATACCAAGGATTTAGACTTATCTCACACACAAGATCAATACTTATGAAAATAGATATGAAACGAGCGAATAAAAAAAAAGATTATTTATAGTGGTTCGACAATGTATCTATTCCATTTTTTTGGAGAAATTTTTTGAGAAGGCGGCTTCAATGTGGCCATACTTCTGTTGGTCACTAAACAGGGGATGGCTGAG
Source organism: Gynostemma pentaphyllum (assembly GCA_028015215.1). Taxonomy (NCBI): domain Eukaryota; kingdom Viridiplantae; phylum Streptophyta; class Magnoliopsida; order Cucurbitales; family Cucurbitaceae; genus Gynostemma; species Gynostemma pentaphyllum. The sequence goes on along the minus strand of CM051350.1, from coordinate 44,561,615 downwards.
GCGCCGCCTCAAATAATTTCTCATCAATTTAAAAGGAAAAAAAAAATCATCTATAGTCAGTCATACAAGAGCAGAGTATCAGCCAACTGAATTGGTTTTTGCCCCACAGCCCATCTCTGACTTGTGTTACTAACCCAACTAATTTTTTATTATCAAATTGAGCCTTGACTACACATTAGTTGTTCGCAATTAACAATCGTATGGGTATTTAAAATCAGTTTTAGACTAAAAGGAGTGATATTTGTTAAACTCCCTAAATCAAGAACAATAAATAACAACATAAAAAATAAAATAGTAAACAAGAGAAAATACAACACTAGAGAATTTTATACGTCCGGTCTTCTGTACATTTGTAGGTTCATATATATGTACATACATATATACATATATATACATATGTACATACATATATACATATATACATATGTACATATATACATATGTACATATATATAAATGTTAAAAGCATTCCACCGGCTTAAAGTAGTAAACCAATTCCCACGGCTGGAATGAAAGAATAACAAAGCTGCCACTTTAAATTCAACCAATTAGGTGTTGAAATTTGAACTCAAAAGTGATGCAAGAATTGAAAAGGAACTTTTATTAAGTTTCACAGAGATATTTACAAAAAGAAGAAAACAAAGAAGATCAAGGAAGAAGAAGATTAACTCTGCTAAGACTAAGACTTATATACATGCTTAACTAGAGTTAGTTAACTACAGCTGCCCAGCAAACTTCCAACGGCTAGTTTCTTAACAAACCAGAAGTTGAAACTGCTTCAAAACTGACTGCCAACTGTCAATGGACCAAGCTGAAATTGAGCAATCTTGTAAATCTTCATTATTAAGTGAATGAGATGTTAATTCAACAAATCACCCTCTTAACATGAATTCACTTAACACAACATTCAAAGAATGAATCAATGAACACAAGAACAATAAACTTTTTCTGCTACTGCTGACTTTGACAAAACTAACAGAGAACTCATCTGTTACAAACACCACTGATCATCCTACTCCATCAACCTGTTAATCTTCAACTTTCAGCAATGAGCATAGGTATTGAAATCTGGGTTTAGGCAAGGACTTAGTTAGCATGTCAGCAGGATTGTCCTTAGAACAAATTTTCTCCAAAACAACACCTCCCTTCAATACCACATCTCTCAAATAGTGGAATCTCACATCAATGTGCTTTGTTCTATCATGAAATACATGATTTTTAGACAAAGCTAAAGCACTCTGACTATCTGAAAATATTTCAGGAGTAGCACCCTCTAGATTCATATCTCTCATTAGCCCATCAATCCAAATAGCTTCCTTGACAGATTCAGCTAAAGCTATGTATTCAGATTCAGTGGTAGATAAGGCTACAACTGATTGCAAAGTAGACTTCCAGCTAATGCAATTTCCAAATAAAGTAAATACAAAACCTGAAGTAGACCTCCTTCTATCCAAGTCAGCTGCATAATCAGCATCTACAAAGCCTTGCAACTTGACTACACTGCTACTGCTTCTGGTAAACATTAAACCAGCTTCCTTTGTTGCTTTCAAATATCTGAAAACCCATTTAGTGGCTTCCCAATGTGGCTTTCCAGGCTTGCTCATGAATCGCTAATCACACTTAATGCATAAGCCAAGTCAGGTCTGGTACAAATCATTCCATACATCAAGCTTCCCACTGCATTACAATAAGGAACTTCTGCCATTTCTGCCTCCTGCTCTTCTGTTTCAGGACACTGCATTTTTGACAGCTTGAAATGTTGAGCAAGTGGAATATAGGCCTCTTTCATATCATCTGCCTTAAACTTCTTTAAGACTTTCTCAAAATAACCTTTCTGACTTAGAAATAAAGTACCATCTGATCTGTTTCTCAGAATATCCATTCCAAGTATCTTCCTAGCACAGCCCAGATCTTTCATTTCAAATTCAAGTGACAAATCAGCTTTTAACTTGTTTATCTCTTCTTTACTACTTGAAGCCAACAGCATGTCATCAACATACAAAAGAAGATAAACATTTACAACATTACTCACCTTCTTCACATAGACACAATTATCATGATTACTCCTTTCAAAATTCTTTGAAATCATGAAATCATTGAACCTCTTGTTCCACTGCCTAGGAGACTGCTTCAATCCATAAATTGACTTTACCAATCTGCAAGCCAAGTCTTCCTTTCCCTTCTCAACAAAGCCAATTGGTTGCCTCATGTAGATTTCTTCTTCTAGCTCTCCATACAAGAAGGCTGTTGTTACATCCAACTGCTCAAGCTCCAAATCCAGCTGATTTACTATTGTTAACAGCAATCTGATGGATGAATGCCTAACAACAGGAGAAAAAACCTCATTATAATCCACTCCTTCTATTTGTGTAAAGCCCTTGGCCACCAATCTTGCTTTGAACCTTGGCTTTTCTACACCCTCAATACCTGGTTTTAGTTTATATACCCATTTGCAGTCTATGGTTTTATGCCCTTGGCCTTTTAGACAAGTACCAGGTTCCATTTTTGTGTAGAAAGTTAACTCGGCTTCCATAGCTAACGCCCTGATCCCTTTCTTTAGATCTCATTGCTTCAAGAAAGGAGTTAGGTTCTTGGCAAAGATCTTCATTACAATTAAGGGCATAAGCAACATAATCGGTTTCATGAATTTTGTTGAAGGAATTATTGGTCTCTTACTTCTATCTCTAGTAAGTTGATAACCAGTGAGACTCTCTTCTTGATCTGTTGTCACTGCCTCTTGTGAAGTAGTCAGTTCCCCCACTGCCCTTGTTAATTGCCCAGTTTGTGGTTTGGTGATTTCTCCACTTTCAGTATCAATCTCGAATTCACCTCCTTGTCTGGCAACCATTTCCTTTTCTTCACATTTCCATGGCATTTCTTGCTCATTGAAGGTGACATCCCTGTGATAATACACCTTGGTCCAGGAACTTCCAATGACCACGTTTATACCCCTTAACACCTTTGGGGTAGCCCAAAAGATACACTTGGCTTTAGGCTCTAATTTATCACCTTTCATGTGTGCATATGCTGCACAGCCGAAAACTTTCAAATAGGCAAGGTTAGGAGGCTTCCCTGTCCACACTTCTTGTGGAGTTTTCCTTTTAAGTGCAACTGAAGGGCTTCTGTTTATCAAGTAAGCTCATGCCTGACCGCTTCTCCCCAAAAAACTTTAGGAAGATTTGCATTGAATAACATGCACCTTACTCTTTCAAGAAGAGTCCTATTATACCTTTCTGCAAGTCCATTCTGCTGTGGGGTGTGAGCTACTGTAAGATGCCTTCTGATCCCTGCCTGTTTGCACATTCTGTCAAATTCATTGCTCAAGAACTCTAGGCCATTATCTGTTCGAATGACCTTGATGCCATTTCCAGTCTGATTTTCCATCAGAGTCTTCCATTCAGCAAAGGTCTTGAATGTGTCACCCTTTTGTCTAAGAGTGAAAACCCACAATTTCCTTGAAAAATCATCAACAATTGTGAGGATATACTGTTAGGAATGGTGTCCTAGAACTTGTAATTATTTAATTATAATAATTTATTTCGAATAAATTAAATAAATAAACATAAGTTCTTTATATAATCTAGATTGATTCAATTGACGATATTAGGAATATATGGAAATATATAAATATCAAAACATTCAAATAGTAAACCCTAAGTTACTCTTATGAAATCACGACTTAGTATGTGAGTCATACAAAAGGATTAAAGTCGAGATGAGTAACTTAAATATGTCTACAGTAAATGGATAACGTTTGGGAACCTTATCCTGGTAACCTGTTGATAGCTTCGCATTTTGTTTATAGACAAATGATCTAATCCTGATCATTCGTGTGGGAGACATGAAATGGAAGTATCATATGCAATGTTGATTGTATAAGACAGGACCACGATGTTCGATCAAATTTCTCATTAGTACCGTTTACGAGAAATAATCGAATATCAAATTAAGTTTATCAACCGGTGATAGATCTCAATCCTGAGTGAAATGCGGACTCCTATTTGTGGAGTTATGTTCTTTGATTCACATAGTTGAGAAGCGTCTGTAAGAACGCTCAATACACTCCTGTTTTGGGAACATGACTAGATAAGTAGCTGGGAACTCATTTTCACGAGATGGAATTCATAACTTTCCTATAAATTAACGGTATCGGTCGATACCTAAACATTTTAGGAACTTTAGGAAACTCCCGATGTCGATTCGAGACATGAACAAGTGACGTCACGACTTCTATTGATCACAAGTATCTTATCTCTAGTTCGACTAAAGATAAAGTTCATTGGAGAATCAGCGGAACACAAGGATAAAGCGGTAATTACGGGGGCAAAACGGTAAATTTATCCGCTGTAATTATGAGGGTTCCACGTGAAGGATTATATCACAGATATAAATAATGATAAACTAAATGGACATAACTCATCTATAGTGAGGGGAGTTCAGCTATGAATCTATAGTGGAATTATTCATAGTTAGATAATGAGTAATTAACTGATTATGTGTTAATCACTTAATTGACTAATTATTAAGCCCATGATCTATAGGTCCATCGGGTCCTATGCTAGCCCAAATATCGTAGTCGCGAAATCAAGTAGAAGAAATGGAAATTTTAAGTAAAGTGAATTACTTAAAATAGGCAATATTAATTGTTTAAATATTGAGTATATTTAAGCGGTAATTAATATAAACATTATTAATTGTTTAAATAATGAGTTTATTTAAACATGAAATTAATAATGAAATATTATTAATTAGATATTATTAATTATTTAAATATTGAGTATATTTAAATGGTAATTAATAATTTGAAATTAATTAACAATTATTAATTGTTTAAATAATTAATTTTATTTGAACGGAAATTAATAATTAAAATTAATTAATTAATAATAAAATATTGTCAATAAAATTATTAATTAAATAATGAGTTTATTTAATGGAAATTAATAATTATAATATTTATTATTAATTATTTAAATAATGAAAATTATTTAAATGGAAATTAATAATTAAATATAATTTGATAATATTTAGACCGGAGAAAATATTAATTATTTAAATAAAATATTTATTTAAATGGTAATTAATAAATAAATTAATTGAGTTGGACTTATTAATTTAAGAGAGAGTTTAGCCCAATTGGATTAATGAACCCAATTGAGATTGGCCCAAAATAATTAATTAAATAATTTGGAATTATTTATTAAATTAATATGCTAATTTCGGCCATATATGTATTTTGGGAAGAGATAATTGTTTGAATTATATCCTAAAATAACTACATAGATTTATTTACCCAAGATAAATAAAAATAAAGAAAATAAAATAATCTCCTATTTATCCTTGGCATTTTCGAAATTGCTAGATAAATGAAAGAGATTATCTTTTTTCTTTTTGTGTTTATCTCTATAGATTAATCCTAATGTGATTAGGATTCCTATTTTTCTATAAATAGGAGGGTTGGGTCATTCATAAATCACACAATACAATTCCATAGAAAGTTGGAACTCTCTCTTCCTCCTCTCCCTCCCTCATTGCCGATTTCCCTTTGCCATTGGGAAGAAAAATATTTTTTTTTTCTTCTTCCCAATTTCTTCTAAAGTTCGATCCCACAATCGAATTTTGTTTGATCGATTGGGATATAGCATAGAAGATCCGGTGTTGCTGAGGATTGATGCTGTAAAGAAACCTCCAACCAATTCTCCAATTTTACTCAATGTAAGTTCCGGTTTGATTTTAATTTTCGAAAATATAAGCATGAATCTACATGTCTTTCACAAATTGCATGATGTTAATAGATCCGTTATTAAATGTTAATAAGTTTGCTAAACAAAATTCCGCTAATTTAGTAAATCATCCCTTCAATTGGTATCAGAGCTAATTTTAATTATCATGCAAAATTGTGAGTTTTCGAAAATTTTGGTGGGTTGCATAAAAATCGTTTTATGTATGTTTATATAAATTGTGGAGGTTTGCTAATTGACTGTTTAGGTATTCTTGAGGCACTTAGGATTTTAAATTTTAGTAGAAAATTTGTAAACCCTAAATTTTAGGGTATAGGAAAAATTTGTAATTTTCCCATACCCAATGATGGCAAAATCGGCTACACCAAGGGAGGAAGAGAAGAAAATTTTTCCCCATCATTCATGATGCCCACGCCCAAGGATGAGATAAGGTAAAGATATGGTAAGATATTTTAACATAATTATCTTGTTATCTCAATTTAAAAAATTTAAATATTTAAGATAAGGATAAAATCTTTTTAAAGATTATATCTCTATCTTAAATTATAAATTTAGAAATTGAGATAAGATTACATGGAAAATATTTTCTTTATTTTTCCATATAATTAAAAGATAATTATTTTAAAACAAGTATTTATGGAAATATTAAGGAGATAATATTTGCCCCATAAATACCCATGCCCACGCCTACGACATGGAGGAGAGAGAAAGATGAAGCCTCAAGATCTACAATGGAAGATTTAATTAAGTTGTAATTTAATTTTCCGTTTTAGAAATAGTGCCAAGAATACCTTGGTCAATTTAGCTATTTATTATTTAAATTGTTTATATGTATGATATAATTGTTTTTAAATAATATTCATGCATAAGAGTATGTCATGTAGAAAATCCCACCATAGGTTGTATGATTTTAATTAATTGTACCTACATGCATCATGATATAATATGTGTTATTATATGCTAATGTATGTGAAGCATGCTATAATTTTATTTTATAAATGTTATTATTGAAAATTATATTCTAATTGTTTTAGAATTAAAAGCATGCTTATTTAGTTAAAATTCAAAAGTTAAATCTAGTTTAAAAGTTGAATAGAAACTAAATGAATTATTTGTAATATGGAATTATTGTTTAAACAATTGGGCCAAAATCCATATAAGATAAACAAATAGAAACTTTTAATTAAGGGTTAATTAAAAATTAATAATTGAGATTAATTAAATTGAACGGATCTCCAAGCGAAAGCTCGCCTGCGATGAGGTTTCATAAAGTTCCCTAACACGGCGCGCTCTAGCCGGGAGCGATCCGGGAGAAAAGTTCAAATTAATAAATCAAAATTATTAAGACGGCACATAATGTGATTAGTTTAAATTAGGAAAACTTGAACAATCACAATTATAAAATTAATCTAACCAATTTAAGAGTTAAAGTTGATTAGGTTAATTAAAACTTGGATTAATGAATTAGCCTAATTAGTCTAAGTTATGAAACCCTAACTCAAAATATTAAGTGGGAGAAGGAAACATGTCAATGTATCCTATGGTCTCCACTAATGGGCTCAAACGTGAGATTTATACATGGCCTCTGTAACACTGCTGCGGTGTTCATTCCCATAGGAAGGTTTATTGTATAAATCAATATCAAGTTGGGTCTCCTGAAAGGGATAAAGAATTTTAAATGAGATTGATTGAAGACTGGAATCTACACTTCGTAGACACTCTTCAATTTTATTTAAAAGACTAAATTGGTGGGTCACACTTAAAAGAAATTTGATAAATTATGTTATCAAAACTCCTGGACCAAATACACGGTAAACAATGACATAGGAATATGAGTTATTCGAGTCGTCAATTGTTCGAGTGGCATCTCGTTTTAATGATGGTAACCGACCTATCATTCGACGGCACTTCACCTAGATCATTAAAATATCGTGACATAGTAACATGTTTTAGGGCTTTTCCGTTCATTAATATGTTCGCATTCATGCATCATATTTAATTATATGTCGAAACTTTGAATATTTGAATGTTGAATGCATGTTAGATTAGTAAGATAAAGTTTATTTAAATTTCGATAATATAGCATCTGTTTTAGTCACTATACTTGGAAAGAACAAACCGAACTATGAGAACTGTGTTTCCTAGAAAAGGAAATGAATAATTTAAGTAAAGCATTTACTTGAATAGACGGACAATATTAATTATTTAAATAATGAGTTTATTTAAATGGAAATTAATATCATTGTTATTAATTATTTAAATAATGTGTTTATTTAAATGGTAATTAATAATAAAAAATATTATTGATAAATAATTATTAATTATTTAGATAATGTGTTTACCTAAATGGAAATTAATAATTAAACATTTATTATTAATTTTAAATAATAGCGATTATTTAAAAGGATAATAGTAAATAACATATTTATTATTGATTTAAATAATGTCGATTATTTAGATAGAAAATAATAAATATTTATTAATGATAAAGTATAAAATCGGAATATGATATTTGAATAATTGATTTATTGAAATAAATATCAAGAGTTAATAAATAAGATTTATTAATAAGGAAGAATCTAGAATTGAATTAATGAATTCAATGGATTTTGGTTCAAATTATTAAATACCAAAATTGGTACATATATAATGTTTTAGGAAATAATTGTTGAATTATTTTGTCTAAAATAAATATATAAAAGAATGTTTAACCAAAGACAAATTAAACAAAGAAAAAATTGGTTTTTCTTATTGATTTTATTCACATAAAATCGGCACGTAAGATAAATAAGGAATAAAATTTGATTTTATTCTTGGCATTTATCTTGTATTTATTTTGATAGTATTTCCTAATTCGATTGGAAAACGCTTTGCGTATAAATACAAACGCTTGGTTGTTCATTCAAAAGCTTCTAATTTCAATTTCAAATTGAAAACTCTTCTTCTTCCTATTCTCCTCGTAACCGATTTTACAATAGTCTAAAAGGGAAGAAAATATTTCTCTTCCCAAAACCATAGTTTTCTAATTTAGTTAAGTTATCAATTTGTTTTTTATTTTGAAACATGTAATAACTATTGGTTCTCATTTCGTATGAACCAAGTATGGGAATATTTTAAATAAGAGTTATTTAGGTAGATATTCCTCTACAACTATATTACAAAGTTCCAAAGTGTGATTGGATGGTTATTCAAAATACTTAGTATAAAACAAATAAATTCCAAAACCAAATTCTAAACTCCAAAATATCTAAACAAGTTATAAAGGTTTAAAAATGTTTAAATACTTAAGTCTAAAATTACTTAAATAAGTTAGAGGGATTAATCTCTTAAAGATGGTTCTCAAGGAGTTTGAGATGATAACCATATTAATCCACGAACTTATGGGATAAGTAAAATAGAATATCTTTTGATTTATCAAAGATAACTAGACTTAAACATCACTAAAGTTGGACATTTAGATGTTAGAACTTAAGTGATAAGTAAACATTAAATCGATTTCTTATATTCCAAACATTCAGTTATTTAAAAGGATGTTTTAAAGGTAATAACGATATGGAATAAACAAAACAGAATCAAAGTAATAATTAGTGGATAATTGAATTCACAAATTATTAAAGAAAAGTTCAGTAAATCAGTGATACTGAAAAGGTTTAAACCATAATTAAGATAAAAAACAATTACAATGATTTTATTTCACAATAAAAAACAAGTAGTTATTTAAAAGTTTAAATGGTTAAACTACTTGTAGAACTTTATTTGAGTGGGAGCGTCATAGAACGAACCAAACGGACTTTTGAAGTCCAAGTAAAACTCATTGACTTCAAAAATCAATGAATAAAGTTCAAAATAAGTGAAATAAAAATGACATGAATTTTTCAATAGTTGAGTTGAAAAGGGTCACTTATACTTATACATTATTTTTGAAATAATAACAAGTATAAAATTGTAATCATTAAACAAATGAAAGTAATGGAGAATTACTTTGTAGTGGGAGCTTAAGAATTTCGAGAATCCTAGAACCAATGTGACTAAAATAAAATTTACAAATAGTATGTTAGTGCACATAGATAAAATGGGAGATTTTATGAGTTGCACGGGCTCAAATTCGAACATGAATTTAATTCCATGTAAGAATTTGACAAAATACTTTTGCGAATTAAATATCAGATGAGTTAAGTATAAGTAAAATGAGTTTTTACTAACTAAACTCTAGATTCGCGTAATTACTAAATCGTTAGTAAATGAAAAGTGGTTGAAGATGATAGTTTCAAATCAATAGTTAATAGAGTTTATTTTATGGCGATAAAATATGGAATCTATTAAACTTAATGAAACTAACATCGACAAAAGAAATACATACTAAACAGGATGAAAACGTTATCGATAAAGCATTAAAATGACTACCATGGCTAAGTAGTTGATAGTCATCCAGTGGACTGAATTACAAGTCAAATCTCCAAAGATCTAGGACAAGTGGGAGATTGTTAGGAATGGTGTCCTAGAACTTGTAATTATTTAATTATAATAATTTATTTCGAATAAATTAAATAAATAAACATAAGTTCTTTATATAATCTAGATTGATTCAATTGACGATATTAGGAATATATGGAAATATATAAATATCAAAACATTCAAATAGTAAACCCTAAGTTACTCTTATGAAATCACGACTTAGTATGTGAGTCATACAAAAGGATTAAAGTCGAGATGAGTAACTTAAATATGTCTACAGTAAATGGATAACGTTTGGGAACCTTATCCTGGTAACACTGTTGATAGCTTCGCATTTTGTTTATAGACAAATGATCTAATCCTGATCATTCGTGTGGGAGACATGAAATGGAAGTATCATATGCAATGTTGATTGTATAAGACAGGACCACGATGTTCGATCAAATTTCTCATTAGTACCGGTTTTCAGAAATAATCGAATATCAAATTAAGTTTATCAACCGTGATAGATCTCAATCCTGAGTGAAATGCGGACTCCTATTTGTGGAGTTATGTTCTTTGATTCACATAGTTGAGAGCGATCTGTAAGAACGCTCAATACACTCCTGTTTTGGGAACATGACTAGATAAGTAGCTGGGAACTCATTTTCACGAGATGGAATTCATAACTTTCCTATAAATTAACGGTATCGGTCCGATACCTAAACATTTTAGGAACTTTAGGAAACTCCCTGATGTACGATTCGAGACATGAACAAGTGACGTCACGACTTCTATTGATCACGAAGTATCTTATCTCTAGTTCGACTAAAGATAAAGTTCATTGGAGAATCAGCGGGAACACAAGGATAAAGCGGTAATTACAGGGGCAAAACGGTAAATTTATCCGCTGTAATTATGAGGGTTCCACGTGAAGGATTATATCACAGATATAAATAATGATAAACTAAATGGACATAACTCATCTATAGTGAGGGGAGTTCAATATGAATCTATAGTGGAATTATTCATAGTTAGATAATGAGTAATTAACCGATTATGTGTTAATCACTTAATTGACTAATTATTAAGCCCATGATCTATAGGTCCATCGGTCCCTATGCTAGCCCAAATATCGTAGTCGCGAAATCAAGTAGAAGAAATGGAAATTTTAAGTAAAGTGAATTACTTAAAATAGGCAATATTAATTGTTTAAATATTGAGTATATTTAAGCGGTAATTAATATAAACATTATTAATTGTTTAAATAATGAGTTTATTTAAACATGAAATTAATAATGAAATATTATTAATTAGATATTATTAATTATTTAAATATTGAGTATATTTAAATGGTAATTAATAATTTGAAATTAATTAACAATTATTAATTGTTTAAATAATTAATTTTATTTGAACGGAAATTAATAATTAAAATTAATTAATTAATAATAAAATATTGTCAATAAAATTATTAATTAAATAATGAGTTTATTTAATGGAAATTAATAATTATAATATTTATTATTAATTATTTAAATAATGAAAATTATTTAAATGGAAATTAATAATTAAATATAATTTGATAATATTTAGACGGGAGAAAATATTAATTATTTAAATAAAATATTTATTTAAATGGTAATTAATAAATAAATTAATTGAGTTGGACTTATTAATTTAAGAGAGAGTTTCTAGCCCAATTGGATTAATGAACCCAATTGAGATTGGCCCAAAATAATTAATTAAATAATTTGGAATTATTTATTAAATTAATATGCTAATTTCGGCCATATATGTATTTTGGGAAGAGATAATTGTTTGAATTATATCCTAAAATAACTACATAGATTTATTTACCCAAGATAAATAAAAATAAAGAAAATAAAATAATCTCCTATTTATCCTTGGCATTTTCGAAATTGCTAGATAAATGAAAGAGATTATCTTTTTTCTTTTTGTGTTTATCTCTATAGATTAATCCTAATGTGATTAGGATTCCTATTTTTCTATAAATAGGAGGGTTGGGTCATTCATAAATCACACAATACAATTCCATAGAAAGTTGGAACTCTCTCTTCCTCCTCTCCCTCCCTCATTGCCGATTTCCCTTTGCCATTGGGAAGAAAAATATTTTTTTTTTCCTTCTTCCCAATTTCTTCTAAAGTTCGATCCCACAATCGAATTTTGTTTGATCGATTGGGATATAGCATAGAAGATCCGGTGTTGCTGAGGATTGATGCTGTAAAGAAACCTCCAACCAATTCTCCAATTTTACTCAATGTAAGTTCCGGTTTGATTTTAATTTTCGAAAATATAAGCATGAATCTACATGTCTTTCACAAATTGCATGATGTTAATAGATCCGTTATTAAATGTTAATAAGTTTGCTAAACAAAATTCCGCTAATTTAGTAAATCATCCCTTCATATACCTGGCTCCACCATGAGTAGGTGTTCTGGCAGGCCCCCAGAGATCAGAGTGTATGTATTCTAAGGTCCCTTCTGTAATATGCAAGCCTTTCTTGAAGCTAGCCCTTGTGGATTTACCATAAACACAAAATTCACAGAATGGGAGATCTTCAACTTTATTCTTGCCCAGTAGCCCCTGATTAAACAGTTCTTGAAGTCCTTGTGCACTTACATGTGCTAACCTTCTGTGCCAGAGTTCTGTTTCTGTCAGTGTCTTTGTCATGACAGGGTTTGCTTCACCCAAAGCAGTCACACCTTGCAGAACATACAGGCTTCCATTTAGGATACCTTTCATCTTCATGACAGACCCTTTAAACACCTTGAGTATTCCATTCTTTGAATAGTAGCTATAGCCAGCTTTATCCAAAGTTCCAAGAGAAATCAAGTTTCTCTTTAGCCCTGGCACATACCTCACTGATGGCAGTATCTTTAAGGATTCATCTTCAAGCTTAAGGGTAACATTTCCAGACCCCTTTACCCAGCATTGAACATGGTTTCCCATCAACACCATGCCTCCATCAAATTCTTTGAATTCTTGCAAGTATTCTTTGTTGGGAGTCATGTGAAATGAAGACCCAGAATCCAAAATCCACTCTTCCTTTGCCTGTTGATCAGTGACCACCAACAATTCAGCAGTTTCATATCCCTCATGAACATTAGCTGAATTTGTTGTATCATTCCCATGGAATTTGGCATCATTCCCATGAGGCTTACTTCTTTGGTCATTCTGAGGACATTGATTCCTGAAATGTCCCTCTTTGTTGCACAGGTAACATTTCCTGCCAGTGCCTTGCTTCCACTTGGGTTTAAACTTGTTACCCCATGTCTTCTATCCTTTCTTTGCATCATTTCGGCCTCTTACCATCAAGGCTTCAGCATCCCTTCTTTCAGCAGTGAGTTCCAGATCTTTAGATCTTAAGGAATCAAGAACCATATCAATGGTTAATGAGTCTCTTCCATACTTGATTGCAGCCTTCACTTCTTTGAACGAATCAGTAGGGAGTTAAGTAGGATTCTGCTTGGTTCTCTTCATCAAGTTTCTACCAGTTGCAAGATCAAGACAAATCTTGTTAAACTCATCAAGATTTTCTTCCAGGTTCTTTGCTCCATTCATTTTGAAGCCAAAGAACTTTTCCTTCAACAAGATTTTGTTTGACGATGATTTCTTCATGAATAGATCATCCAGCTTTGTTCCGATTCCTAAGGCGCTTTTTTCTTCATTCACCCTTCAAGAATCGTATGCGAGAGGTAGAGGATTATCAGGCTAAAAGCGATCTCGTCCATTTCCGGCCTGCAGTCTCAGGAATGCCTTCCGGGAATTGTCTTCGGATCTGCGATGGCCTTTGCTACCTTTTGATGCACGAGCAACGCGTGCATCTTCTTCCTCCAGATGCCAAAATCGCCCTTTCCATCGAATCTATCAAGCTCGAATCTGGCTGACATTGATTTCCCAAGATTTGATTTCCACTTACTCCTCTTCACACTGATTCTATGGCTCTGATACCAATTGTTGAAATTTGAACTCAAAAGTGATGCAAGAATTGAAAAGGAACTTTTATTAAGTTTCACAGAGATATTTACAAAAAGAAGAAAACAAAGAAGATCGAGGAAGAAGAAGATTAACTCTGCTAAGACTAAGACTTATATACATGCTTAACTAGAGTTAGTTAACTACAGCTGCCCAACAAACTTCCAACGGCTAGTTTCTTAACAAACCAGAAGTTGAAACTGCTTCAAAACTGACTGCCAACTAGCTGCTGACAACTGTCAATGGACCAAGCTGAAATTGAGCAATCTTGTAAATCTTCATTATTAAGTGAATGAGATGTTAATTCAACATTAGGTTTATTAGAAATTGTGGCCTCTGACTTGAGGTTGGGCCTAAAACAAATGGTCAAAGTAATTTGAACCATTTACTTTATTTGTCAACATAACCCAACAATTTGTTAATTAGATAATTCACATTTGCAATTATCACTTATAAATTTTGATATTTTTTCACTTTTGGCCACGCTTTAAATTTAAAAAAAGAAAAAAAACTGAAATTAAGTTCAAATATTATTTTTTAAAATATAACTTTTAAAATTGGAAAATTCTAATAGATGACACTTATTTTATGAGAACTCAAAAATAATAAACGTTATTAAATATCTCAGTCTCAGATTGGTGAATCTTAGTTAAAGACATCATTTTTGAATTTTTTTATAACATTTGCTATTTTTTATAATATCAATTCTTAAAATGTCATTTTTTAAAAACTCTATTTAAAATCCAAGAAGTAAAATGAGTGGACGTAGTAAAATTTTCTATGCGTAATGATAGTTCTATAATTACCATTAATCAATAATTAAATTTCGTAAATCAATAATTATCGTGTGATGATTATATCACAATTAATCAATGGTTAATTTATTTTTTTAATATCATATATACATTTTTTTTTAAATAGAGTACATGCAAATAAGACCTCTGTGGTTTTTGTCAAAGACATGAATACCTTACGTGATTTGAAAATAATAAATCATACCCCTATAGTTAATTTGGATTAATCAAGATATTTTGAAATCCTTATTTCGGGATCTACGTTATGGTTAGTTCAAAACTTCTAAATCACCAGTAACCAAAAAGTGTTAATAGTGTAAATCATACTTAGTATTTTGATGATAATAAACTATTTTATTTATTAACGATTTTAAAGTTTTGAAGTGACCATGACGTAGAACTTGAAACGAGAATTCCAAAATATTTTAAATAATCTAAATCAGAGTTTCAAACGAAGAAGTTATGGATAAAATAAAATTTATGACGTTGAAAGGGAAGGGTCTCATTAGAATAATTTGGAACTACATGAATATGATTGGTCATTTTTAAATAACAGAGAGTGTATACATTTAACAAAAACTACAGGGGCCTTATTTACATTTCACTCTTAAAATAAATTTTATTCACAATTAGAATGAGTAAAAATATCAAAATGGTCACATTTTCCTCCTCCTTTTTCCCTCTAGCCATGATATTTATTTCATTTTTTTTAGCCACCTCTGATGGTAAAAAGACTAAAATGCCCTAAATGTCAAATCACAACTCTCTCCTCTCTCTCTCCCCCCTTCCCTTCCATCCATTCATTTTTTATATTTTTTTAAATATTAACTCTCTCTCCCATCTCTCTACTTTTCATATTTATTTTAAAAATATTTTCCTTCTTATTTTCCCCCCCTTTTCTTCTATATATTAGAATTTCTCCCTCTCTCCCTCATTTTTTTTTCATTTTTCTCTCATTTATTCTTCCCCCTCTCTCATTTTTTATCAATTCCCTATAATTTTCTTTCAAAAATCCATTGATTCTCTCATTCTTTCTATTTCTTTTTAAAAAATCTACCATTTTTATCTTCTTCAAATGTTCATCTCACAAATTTCTTACACTTTTTTAATTTACTATATCTCTACTTAATTTCTTCTCGATCTCGTTTTTTCATAAATATATTTCAACGTTTTTGGTTCCTAATCTCGAAGATCTAAACTAAAATAAGCATAAAGGTAATATATATATTTAGTTTGATTTATGTCTTTGTTGTTTTATGTAATATAAATAAATTCTTAATACTGTTTTCTGCTGGACATGTAATATATGCAATATACGTTCTTTTTGCAATATACGTAATATACCTATTTTGTCTCTCGTCTGTTTCTGTTTTGCTTAATATACAGTCTGTAATATACGTAATATACATTTTTCTGTGGTCTGTTTAAATATATATTTTGTAATATACGTAATATACAGTTTGATTTATGTTTTTGTTTTGCTTATTGTACAGTCTGTAATATACTTAATATAGTATACATTTCTTTTTGTTTTGTTTGCATATTAAGTTTTTTTTTTTTTTTTTTAAACATTATGGAATTAACACTCTTTTTGTTTTTCATTTGCAGATTAAATGACATGTATATTTTGTACAGTACGTACATTCACACTTTCCCCAAATGCAGTCACGATGTGAAAAGACAATATACACAATATACCTACATGAGAGGGGAAACTATAAATAATATATAAAAATGAATCTACGAAATTGAATTAAAAATCGAAATATGTAGTGTAAAATCAAAATACAAAATAATAAAAATATACAATATATACTAAATACACTGAAGAACTATGGATACTATACTGACTATACCAAAAAACTGGGAAAGAAAGATGCATTGGAAAATAAAAAATGTCAGAAATATTAGACTACACGTACTATACATGTTAGAGGTGTCAGACTATACCTGCTATATGAAAAGGGTAAAATTGGTTTATTAAAAAATTGAATAGTAAAAGTGGCTACCTAAAACTTTTTTAAAAAGAGGTGGTTACTTTGATATTTTTGATCTAAAAGTGGCTATTTTGATTTTTTACCCAATTAGAATTTTCCAAATTAAAATAGAAAAATTGTGACAGTTTAGAAATCAAAATGAATAAATAATTCAACTTTTGAACCATATATTAATTTTGTTCAAAGCTGACATAACTAAATAAATAAAGAATTTCGATTACAGTGTAATTAAAAAAAAAAATCGACTACAGGAGGAATGAGATCCGAAATTTTTGGAAGATTACCCTTGCAACACTCGTCATGCATAAACGTTTTACATGTGCACTCAATATAATTAGTTAATTTCAACTTTTAAAATAAATTTATATTATAATTTACATTATAATATAAAAACAAAACTCATAGATAAATATGTATTTTTCCCTAAATAATATTATTTTAAATATTTTCAAAATATTTGTTATTTTTTTTGCAAAAATATTTGTTTTTTTTCAAATTACCTTGTCAAGAAGTACCTTCTACTCTTATTATTTCGGTTGTTACCGAATTTATTTTATTTGTATTCTCCAAAGGATGTTGTCAATATTAATTGGAGTGAATTACTGAAAGTGAAAATAACATATAATATTGAAGAAATTATTGGAGGAGACTGCCTCATTGAGGCTGTCTCTTGCATGTGTGACACGTGGTATTTTAAAAATTAAAAAAAAATAAATATTCAAGAAAATTTTAGTGGTAGTAATTTTCTGTAATAATATTTGTAAATATATGATTTTTTTTAAAATTATTTGTAAATATATCATTTTCTAAGATAATTTTAATAATTGGTAGACTGTGATGTATAATGATCAATTAATTGTACTGTTGATTTACATATTTCGGCGATTAAGTAAACGTGTAAATCTTTAATTAACAATAAATCAATAATTGATTAAATATAAATCAATAGTTATAATATGAAGTTAATATTATATATCATGATCAATAATTGAAGAGATGTTTTTAATATTATTTAGCCAAGTACTATATTTCGACCTCCCAAAACCACATACAAATAGGGATGGCAACGGGGCGGCGCGGGGTCGGGGATACACTTCCCATCCCCTAACCCGCGGAGATTTTTAATTAATCCCCATATCTTACTCTATCCCCTAATTAAAAAATCGGGGGTGGATTTGGGGATTTCCCGTTCAGGGATCGGGTTACCCCCGGGGAAAATTCCCCGTTTTATATTTTAATTATTATTTAAAAAGAAATATAAAAGTAAAATATATATTTAAAATATACATTTTTAGGACAAAAGGAAAACATAATACTAAACATTTTATAATTTATTAGTTAATATAACCATATTATATATTTTTTTTCAATAAAAAAAATAAAAGTAAACAAAATACATAAAAAAAATACATAAGATATTATTAAAATATCGGGTTCGGGGCGGGGGAATGTATTCCCATCCCCGTACCCTATAAGAAATCGGGAGAAATTTTCCCCCTAAGCTTAATGAAACAGGGATTCCCCACCCCTATAGGGTCGGTGCCTCGCGGGGCCCCTAACCCACGGGAAATTTTGTCATCCCTACATACAAAGCATACTTAATAATCATAATCAATATATTATCATTCAATTTAATCAATATGATATATGATATCATATCATATATTTCGTTTTATTTCATCATTAATTTAAGCCAACAACTACAACCCAGACGATAATAAATTATTTTCAAAATTACATTCACATCCAAAATAAGCTAAAATTACATATCCTGAAATTTCTCGATTGAGATGGAAATCTAAGCCTGGGCCGGCCTTGGTGCTGTGCAACCAGGGCGGATTTGGGGGCCCAAATCTTTAAAAAAATACTTATATATTGTAATAGATACAATATTTTGAAGATTTATTATAAAGATCATTAATGGTGCGTTGGTCAGTCTCGACTCACGTGAAGTGTTATTGTTTATTTTTTTAATTTGTTTTCTATAAACTTTATTTTTGTGTGAAGATTTTGGAAATAAAATTATTTAAATATATAAATTATATAACTTAAAAATATAAATCATGATATTTTTTTCTTATAATTTTTAATTATTCTTATTTATTATATACGTATATATTATATTATTAATATATGTATTGAATGATTTTAAATTAAACTGATATAATTAAAATATTTTTTTAATTATTATGATGATAATTACGTCAAATAGTATTTTTGACCATTCTATTATAGAAAAAATTATTTTTAAAAAAAAATTCCTATTAAATCATAGATTTATCTATCCCATTGTTGATTTTTAATAATGAACATGTTTTGTATTAGAAATATTTATTTATTTCAGCAACAAATATTTATTTTTTAAGTTTGTTCGTTTTAATATGAATATTAAAAACATATCATATATATAACAGAGGACCCAAAACTAGTGGTGAAATAAAAACCTATGAACCGCTAAACCAAACCGAACCAAACCAAACCAAACCAAACCAATAATATGTTGGTTTGGTCTGGTTGGAAATACTCTAGTCGGTTTTTAACCAATCCAAATCAATTAGGCAAAGTCTTTTATGAGAGTGAATGATATTAGAGAATTTTTCATTTAAACATCATACTTTCGATGTTTATAACTTTAGATTAACTTTAAGCTTTAAATTTATGCTTTGAAGTTATTTAATTGTATGGATTTCCATGAAAATGTTGATTTTGTTATAACTAAACTCTCTTCATAAGAACAAAAGGCGTGAGAAACAAAACCGATTGAAACCGATCTATTCAAACCAAACCAAACCAATTGGTTTGGTTTGGTTTTACTTTATATTTGGTTCGGTTCGGTTCTAAAAAATACATAACCAAACCAATCGGTTTTTTAGGTTTGGTTTAAAACCGAACCAAACCAAACCAACTTTCACCCCTACCCAAAACTTACTGAAAATAAACATAGGTCCCAAAACTATATTATCGCACCGGGCCTTAGGACCGACCTTGATCTAACCCATTCAAATTTTCCACATCACGTTCCTTTTCAGTATTAAATTGACTTCTTTTCTGACTCCTTCTTCAGTAACCCATTAATTATGGAATCTACTCCTTGTTTGACATAATGAGATCAAAGTTTCATATATACCACTCAAACTTGTCCTTCTTCAACAACCTGTCAATTAAATACACACATGAACCTCAGTGTAGCTACCTACTCGTGTTTCGTAAAATTAAATATTTTAGTCTCCGCTTCATTGATTTAATGTAATATCTCAAAACAAAAATTACATAGATGTGTTGAGAATTCCACGTCAGAAAGATAATGAGAATGCACAAAGTTTATAAGATACATGGGCTACTTCTCTCATTGTCTATTGATTTTGAGATGGAACCCTATGATTATCAAGATGGTATCAGGGCCCAACAAACCCAAACGGGCATTCGGTCCAAAAAATATATCCGACTCAAGAATGGTAAGCCCAAAAGAGGCACCATCTTGAAGGGCATGTTGAGAATCTCACATAAAAATGATGATAACTCACAAGGTTTATAAGATACGTGACTATTCCTCTCATTATCAATTGGTTTTGAGATGGAACCTCATGATTATCAAAAAGATGAGATAAAAACATATTAGCTAGCTCATATTAATTTATAATATATTTTTTTTAATATTACATAGAATTGGGGAGGGGAGAGTGCTTTTCCTTGAACTAGTCTTCTTGCAAGAGCTCGAGCAATTCGAGCGTTAGATGTAGTAGAGTCAAGGTAGCATTCCCGTACATCGTGGATTCTATCATCATTTTCTTGAAAAGATATGAAATTACTGCGAGACACTTTTAAATGGGGTAGACTTAAACATTCGAGTTCATGGGATTAAAAAAGTAAATGTCAGGCTAGTTGAGATATGTTTAGGTTAGCTTATCAATATATAATTCTACCACAATAATTAGTAAAATAGATATAACATAATTTTAAAAAATCAATTTTGTATATAGATTTTACATGCTTTAAAATTTTAAAAAAAAAAATCTATTTTAAAAAATAAGGAGTTTTTTTTTTCGTGGGCAAAAAAACTCATAAAAATAGGTTTTCTTCCTCAACCTTCAATGAAAATGAAGTGGGAATACTCTTTTCCACTTTTAATGAGGTGGGTCAGAACGATGGGGTTTAACTCTTACAGATTATTTAAAGTAAGGGTAAAGTATTTTTTTAGTCCCTGAGTTTTGGAGGTCGTGTCTATTTGGTCCCTGCGTTTTCAATTTGTGTCTAAGTGGTCCCTGATTTTTGGATGTTGTGTCTATTTGATCCCTGCGTTTTCAATTTGTGTCTAAGTGGTCCCTGTGTTTTGGATATTGTGTCTATTTGGTCCCTAGATTTTCAAGAACTATTAGAAATAAGTTTAATTGGTTCTTAATTTAACGTATTCGTTAACTTCTTTCCAGATTATTGACTTAACGCTGACATAACATGTTTAATTGGTCAAAATACGAAGGTATGATTAAATCTTTCATAAATCTAGGCCTAAAATTTGACGTAACTATTAATCTCATGTCAGTATTTTGATCAATTAAACATTTTACGTCACCATTAAGTCGATATTATGTTAATAAATAAGGAAGAATTAAACTTATTTATAATAATACGGTGACCATTTAGACACAACTTGAAAACCCAGGGATCAAATAGACACAATATTTAAAACTCAATGACTAAATAGACACAAATTGAAACGCATTGACCAAATAAACACAATATCAAAAACTCATGGACCACCTAGACACAAATTGAAAACGTAGGGACCAAATAGACACGAGCTCCAAAACTCAGGGACCAAATGAGTACTTTACCCTTAAAGTAATTATCTCATAACATATTTCTATATATTAATTATTGAAAGAACATAATTTATTTTTTAAAATTACTTAGATAACAATTCGATTTTATTGAACTATTATTTATTAGCTTTTTTTGCCATTTATCAAATCAATAAATTTTATTGAATTGCTTTTTTATTCAAAGGGTAGGTTCAATAACTTTATTGAACTATTATTTATTAGCATTTTTACCCTTCATTAGTTCAATTAATATATTGAACTGCTATTTGAGTAATTTTTGAAAAATTATGATATTTATTTAATAAACTAGGTGAGTAAAATGATTTGCCATGGTATTTATATTACATGACAACCTTTTACATTTATTCTTAATGATTATCAGGAGGGCAAAGGTTCAAATATTTTCTCTCCAATTTGATATAATATTTCTAAAAAAAATTATTCCTAGTGATTGTAACTAACATAGTGCCCTTGATATAAATTTTTCCCAAGACAGAGATTTTAAGATGTTAAAAGTCGATGTCGATGGGACTATCAATCTTCAAGTTTATGAAAATGTAGATGGAAATATCGATGTCGATAGATATTTCGATAAAAATCATAGAAACGATGAAAACTTTAATTAATATTTAAAATTAATTAATAAAACTTGAATAACAGTTTTAATAAGTCATAATTAACCATATAAGTAAGTTATGCATTTATAAATGATATTTAATATATAAAAAAATATAATAAATTAAAATTTTAAAAATTAAAAAGATAATGAAGTAAAAGTTAATAACAAATTAAATAGAGAGTGATTAAAACAAAAGGTTAAAAAGAATAAAGGAGGGAGATTGACCAACGATATTTGAGTAGTAGTTATAAGGATAAAATGCAAATGAGACCCCTGTGGTTTGTTTCAAATGCATGAACACCCTCTGTGGTTTGAAAATGGCAAATCACACCCCTGTGGTTCCAAATTTTTTCAATCAGACTCTCCCTTTCAATGTCATTAATTTTCTTTTAATCATAACTTCTTCGTTTGTACTCTGATTTGGATGATTCAAGATGTTTTGGAATCCTCATTCCAGTGTCTACATTACGGTCACTTAAAAACTTCTAAATAATCAATAACCAAAAGAGTTAACGGTGTCAATCATACCTAGTACTTTGATATTAATAAACTCTTTTATTTATTAACCATTTCAAAGTTTTAAAATGACTGTTATGTAGATCCTTAAATGAGGATTCCAAAACATCTTAAATCATGCAAATTGGAGTTCAAACGAATAAATTATGGCTAAAAGAAAATTATTGACATTGAAGGGGAAGGGTCTGATTGAAAAAATGTGGAACCATAGGGGTGTGATTTGCCGTTTTCAAACTATAGGGGGTGTTCGTTCATTTGAAACAAACCGCAGGAGTCTCATTTACATTTTACTCTAATTTTAATGGATAAGTCAATAATATTAAAGATATTATTTAATCTCATTAAAAAAAAATATATATTTTAAAGATATGTCGATGAGTAGATGGATAATGTCAAACACATTTTAAAATCTGGATTTCATTTCATAGTCACTAATTAGAAGACGTGCGTGCGTGCGTGCTTGCCTCATTGACAACTAATCCCACTGAACTAGCACCTAATATATATAGCCTCCATTTTTAATGTAGTGATCAATTTTGAAAAAATAAAGATAAAATGAAGATCATGTTTCTACTTTCTTAAGGACAAAAAAAGGGATTTTTTTTTTATAGAAATTATATTAAATAATAATTTTTTCTACTTTAATTAAAAATATGATAAATAATACTTTTTTTTCTTTTATTAAATTAATAAATTTATCTTCATTAAGTTTTTCTCTTGTATTGACTAGTGACAAATTAGAGTGTTGGTTTTTATGATGATTATTGATAGGGGTGCAAGAGGAACGGGAACCGCATGGAACCAAAGGTTTCGGTTCTTATTTATAGACCCGATAAGAATTCCGGTTCGGTTCCGATTTCTTACAAAAAAAACCCGATAAGAGAACTGGAACCAAACCAGTAACGTTTTTATTTAATTAAAAATAAATAAATTATATATATATAGCAAGCTCAATCTTTTCGCCCAAGCCCCAAACCCTTTCCTTTCTTGTCTTCCCTCCCTCATTTTATTTCCATTATTTTGATTTCATTTTAGTTAAGTAAAATTATTTTAAAAAAAAAGTTGACTAAGGAACCGATAAGGAACTGGAACCGAACCGGAAAAACCGGTTCATGTTCCTACCTGTTCACATATTTTCCGTTATGGTTCTTTAATTTTTCTTCATTCCTTACCGGTTCAGTTCTGGTTCTTGCCAAGAACCTGTAGGAACCGAACCGGAAACACCCCTAATTGTTGAGTTGTTTTGAATTGGAATTCAGTAATATTTATATTTTGATAAATTTAATAATTTAATAATTTTTTTCATTAAATTAATGAATGTTAAATAAGCATCATTTGTAATTTATTTATTTTTAGAGTTTTTAGTTATTTTTAAAAGTAATTATTAAAGTAGGGATATTTTTAAAAATATCTTTATTTTAGGAAAATAATGTTGTGGTGTCTACAAATTATTATTCTTGACATATACCGTTTATGAGATCGGGATTTCTGAGTTATATATTGTAAACAAAGGAACGTATCTTTCAGAATAATATTGATCAAAGTCAACACAATATTTTTTATCGTGTAGTATCTTTAAAAATGACGTTTTCAATATATAAAAAATAATTTATATACTACCCTGCAATTTTAGATCTTTTGTGTTTTTAATTATTCGAATTTAGATGATCTATTAATAAGTGCATTTTTAGAATCTTTTGTTTAAAGTTGAAGAGGTATTAGTTTTAATAATATTTTTTTAAAACCAGTTTTAATTATTATTTTAATTCAATATTAAACTTGATAATTTAAATGGGTGTGACTCGCCCAATTAGGTATATAATTTATTTAAGGGTAAAAGCAAATAAGGCGCATCATGCCTTTTTGAAATGCATGAACACCGCATTCTTTGAAAATGGCAAATCGCACTCATGGTTCCATTTTTTCAATCAGACCCCTTCCCTTCAATGTCAATAATTTTCTTTTAGTCATAACTTCTTCGTTTGAACTCCGATTTGGACGATTCAAGATGTTTTAGAATTCTCATTTCAAGCTCTACATAAAAGTCACTTCGAAACTTTGAAATCATTAATAAATAAAAGATTTTATTAACATCGAAACACTAGGTATGATTGACATCGTTAACTCTTTTGTTTATTAATGATTTCAAAGTTTTGAAGCGACGATTATGTAAAGCAAGAAATGAAGATTCCAAAACATCTTGAATCATCCAAATCGGAGTTCAAACGAAGAAGTTATGGCTAAAAGAAAATTATTGACATTGAAGGGGAATGATCTGATTGAAAAAAATTGAAACCACAGGGGTGCGATTTGCCATTTTCAAAGTTCAGGGGGTGTTCATGCATTTTGAAAAGACCACAGGGGTCTTATTTGCATTTTACCCTTTATTTAAAAAAGGTTCTAAAAAGTATTTATTTATTTTTATTTTTAAATAGTTTTTTTAGAAAGACGACAATTTTTTAAAGGTCTTGTGTTAAACATACGCTTTTTAATGTTTTTATCTTTACATTAAATTAAAATAAATAAGATTTTTTTTATTTAATAGGGAAAAAATATAATAATGACACTATTTTACCAACCCTTTCATCAATAGCCACATTTTTTATTTAGTTAATTAGTAGCCACCTTCTCTAAATAAAAATACTAATTTACCCCTAGCCATCAAATCACTCCTCTTTTTCCCTTTTATTTCTCTCCTTTCTCCAACGTACACTATTTTTTTTTTTTTTCTTACATTTCTCTTCTTTTTCAGATTTTTTTAAAACAAATATTCCCCCCCAAATCCCCCCCTCCCCCTCCCATTTTTCCTCACCCATCTCTCTCATTTATATCACATTCTCTCTCATTTTTTCTCCCTTCTTTTTTTCATCTCTCAAATTTGTTCCCTCTCCATTTCTCTCTTTTTAAAAAAAAAAAAATCCACCATTTCATCTTTCTCTCTCTCGTTCCCATGGATGCATTTTTTTATAAAATCCATCATTTTCATCTTCTACAAACTCCTTATCACATATTTTTTTTTAGCTTTTACGAATCTAATCTTTTTTTTCTTTTCATTTCTTATCATTTCTCGTGTTTTTTATAAACCATGTTATACATTTTTTGTTCTCACTATTTATCCATTTATTCTCTCCCAAATCTTAGATCTTGCGGATCTTGAAGATTTTGACAAAAGGTTTGTTTCTTTTTATTGTTGAAATCATTTCCTCAATTTTTCTGAAATTTTTCTCATGTTTACACCATTCTCTGGATTTTTTTCGTTCTTAGATGGTTATTGTAATGTACGTAAATTTTATTGAAGTGTACTGTAATATACGTTATATACGTTATGCCTGTTTTGCTAGAAATAAAGTATGTAATACACGTAATATATATAACATTCGCAATATATAGACTTTTTTGTTTCTGCATTCGTTGTCAATCTGTGAAGATATATTATGTATACAAGGCTTTAATAGTCATCTTTGTCTGTTCACAGTGTACTATTATGTGTCCACATGAAGTTTTCTTTTGTGTGTTGTAATGTTATGTGTCCATATTAAATATATTATGAATATTATGCACATGAGGCCTAATAATCATAATACGACATGATTTGCAGTGTACTGATAAAATGACATGTATTAGGAGTGAGAATCGAAACCGCAAAATCGATCGAACCGAACCAAAACCGTCAATTTCGGTTCGGTTTGGTTCGGTCTTTTAAATTTTGGACCGATAAAGAATCAGTTCGGTTTCTGTCCGGAAGCGGTGAAACCGCACCAGACCGAACCGAACATGTTTTTTTTTTTTTTTTTTTATAAATTACCCTACACACCTAGCCCCTGCTCAATTCAGCGCCTCAAATAGCCCACTGCCCCTTATTTTATTTATTTTTTTTCTTTTTTCATGTAATAGCCCATATATATTTATTTTGAATTAATTATAACTAATTAATTATATTTTTTTTACAATATTATATATATTATTAATTATATTGGTTAACCACCTCCAAATTTTTTAATTCTTTTATCAAAATATTCTACAAATATAATAGTACTTTTATTAATTTTGAATTAATATATCAATTATAAATTAAATATTAGAGTTATTTGGAAGTCAAAATTGAATATAGAATTATTTAAATACATAATCAAATTAAAATTAATATATTACTCGAGGATTGACATTTCACATTATAGTAATAATAATCATCAATAACCATCCGTGGTTCATAAATTTATACCTTTAGATTGACACCAATTTTAAATTAAATATTAGAGTTATTTAAAATTTAAAATTAAATATCAAATTTTACATTGTAAACTAAAAATAACCATTCAATGAAAGATTTATTTAAAGCAATAACTCAATTCCAAAAGGAAAAAACAATCATTCCTGTACCTGTATTTTAGTCCGTACAATAAAAAATCTAAAAAATCCATGAAAATTATGAACATCCTTCCTTCGTGCAAAAAATAAACGGAAAAACCGAAACCGAACCAAAGTCGGTTCGGTTCGAGTAAAAACCGAAACCGATTCCACACCCCCTAACTTGTATATTATGCATATGAGGCCCAATAATCATAATATTAAATGATTCGCAATATACTGATAAGATGACATGTATATTATGCATATGAGATCTAATAAACATTTTTGTCTGTTTTGTACTGCACTGTTATGTGTCCACACCAAGTTGTTATGTGTTGTACTGTTATGTATTCATATCATGTATATTAATATACATTGTAAATTATATATTAATTTTAAAGTTTGTTAAAATGACATGTACATTATGCATATGAGGCCTCAATAACATCCTTGTCTATTTTGCAAAATAGTATTTTATGTGTCCATACTAAGTAGTTTGTGT
Source organism: Gynostemma pentaphyllum (assembly GCA_028015215.1). Classification (NCBI taxonomy): domain Eukaryota; kingdom Viridiplantae; phylum Streptophyta; class Magnoliopsida; order Cucurbitales; family Cucurbitaceae; genus Gynostemma; species Gynostemma pentaphyllum. The sequence continues at coordinate 44,533,843 of CM051350.1, read as the reverse complement.
GTGTACTGTTATATGTCTATATAAGTATATGTTGTATATTAGGTATTGTGTAAATTATATATTGATTTTAAAGTTTGTGTAACATTTTTTGTTTTTATTGCTGACAAAATGTAGAGGTGAAACTGGTTCAGTTGGGTCCGGTTTTTCAATTAATTTTAAAAATCGGACCGGTTCAGTTTATAATAGGAACCGGTAGGTCTTGAACGGTTTTTGCCGGTTTGATTTTCGATTTTTTCCGGTTTTCCAGTATAGGACATTTTCATTTAGTTTTAAAAAAAGATCCTCCAACATTGAAGGATGAAACAAAACAAAATCAAGCATAAACAAAAACTTAGTTGAAAAAATTAGATTAATAAATATATAAAATATAAATTAAAATAAAGTGATAAATAAATATATAAAATAAAACAAATAAATAAAAATTAGGGGGAAATAGGGAAGGGGTATGAGATTTTTACTTGTTTTTTAGAAGTCGGTTCGGTTCCGGTTTTAACCGGTTTTAGCCGATTTTGTTCGGTTTGGTTTTTAAATAATGGAAACCGGGACGGTTCAGTTTTTTACGGTTTTGATCCAGTTTATTTTTTCGGTTTTTTTTTCCTTTCACCCCTAATAAAATGACATGTATATTATGCATATCACACATATTTTCTTTTTCCCTCAAATTTCATTGCAAAGTGGAGAACGATATACCAAATGTACAAAACATTACATAGAAATTGGAGAGAATGTGAGAAATTCAATTAAAATCAAATATAAAAAATAAAAATATACGAAATATACCAACAAAACTAAGAATATTATACTGAAACACAATAATAAATCAAAAAGAAATTAAAAAAAGAAGAAGAAGAAGGGAAAAACAAATGGATATTGGAAAGAAAAAAGAAAATAAATAAAAGAGAGATAATAAATGAGGGGGAAAATAAATTTCAAATTTTATAAAATAAAAAGAAAGAGCAAATAATAAAAATAATATTTTTCATGCACTGAGAAAGAAAAGTAAGAAATGTCAGATATGTTAGAATATACATAGTATACGAGAGGGGCAAAATGGGAATGAACAGTATACAAAATGGCGTTTTTTGATTAGTTTTTAACAAAAGTATCATTTTGATAAAAACCCACCAAAAGATGGCTATTTTGATTTTTGCTCCTATTTAAAAGTACCTTTTTCTACTTTATTTTAAAATAAATATAGTAAAATTTAATATATTTTTAAAATAATAAATTTTGCTTTCATTAATTTCAAATCCATTAAAAGTCACTAATGAGCGGAACCTAGTTGTTTTCCTCATTGACATAACTACTTCAAGTCCAAGTTAATTAAAGATAAATAAGGAAGAAAGAGAAGCTTGGGTAGAAGTAGAATGAGAAAGGTCGGTTATATAAATTTGGATGGTGGATTATTTAAATTCATCATCTGATTCAAACTTAATAAACTCATGGTTGAATGCAATTTAAACACATGCTAAACAACAACATACAAATTGGTCAAAATCGCAAATCAATCATAATTTTATATAATTTCATGAGATTTTATTAATTTCACTATTTATGTGAATATAAAATTTAATTTGATAACAATAGAATATAAGAGTGACTCATCCAACTAAATATGAAATAGAAAATACTTACCTCCTGATCCATTAGGATGAGCTTCTCGTGACTATCCTATATGTGTTTCATTTATATCGGGTAACACATATAAGTGGGTCCCATTTATTTATTAAAAAATTATACATTTATTATCTATTAATATAGTTTATCCAATAAAAATAGGATATGTAGGAATGTCAGAAGGAGCACATCCGAAGTATCTTCCATATGAAATTAAAAAAAAAACTTTTAATTTTTATTTAATAAAAAAAGTAATTTTTACAATTTAAAAAAAAATACAAATTTAAAACTATTTAATCAACCATATCACCAAATTATTATACTAAATAAAAAAATTACTTTTAATGCTCTGTTTGTTTCCCCTAGAATTCAAAGGATTTCAAATCACAACTGATTTCAAATCCCATAATTGCTAAAAAAAATTTCCACATCCAAAGGGTCAGATTTGATAGGATTTTATGGGATTTCATGTTGATATTACACATTTGTCCTTCTTATTTTAACGTTCCTATTATCTTGCAAATTATACAGCCATAAAATCAACAGAGGTAAAACATAAAAACAAAAAGAAAAAAAATGCCTGGTTTAACTGCTTTCTGGATTATGAATTCAAGCTAAGAACGGGTAATTTTTTTTTTTTTGACTTTAACTAAAAAAGGTAGGATATTTAAACTTAAATTTCCATTGAAACAAAATTATATTTGAGGGTTCTGAATAGTATTTTTTTTAATGTTTCTCTTTGGACTCATACTTCTACATTCTTTTGTGACTATTCCTTTTTTTTCACCGGTAATGATAGATTTTAATTTATGCATCATTTAGAAAATTAGCATTTTATTCATGGAGTTTTGGAGCTAAACAGTAAATACAACTAATATATAGATTTTAATTTATACATTCTTTTGTCTTTGTCTTTTTAATTTTGTTTGGTATTTAATTTCTTTGGATTATTTTTTGTTAATTTTAATTAAGATTTTGTTGCAATAATTAAATTATCGTATTTAATTTGGATACAATATATAATTTTTTTTAAGTAAGTTCATTTAAAATTAAACTCACGTAGCAAATTCAATTATTCAAAAGAGATTATTGTAATATTCAATGGTTTAGTATTTTTTAAATTGTATCTTATGTTTTAAAAATATTTTATATTGTTTTTATAAAGAATTATTCTTTTTTTTATTAATAATATATATATTGTGTAATTTAAAAATGATAACCATAAGGGTAAAATAGTAAAATATCTAATTTCATTTAATTTCTGGACATCATCCAAACATGAAATTAAATGACTATTCATTTTAAATCCATTTTATTCCAAACAACATAACACATTTGAAATCATTTCCATCTTTTAAAATTTTAGGATTTGAAATCATTTCTACACAATCCTGACGCCAAACAAAGGGTTAGTCACCACACCACACGGTGAAATGTGACAGGTATCAATCAGGAGAGACTTTTTTAAGAAACGGGAATTGATATATTGACCAATCACACGTCATCCTTCATTAATCAACCTCTTCTCGTCTCTTCCATTTTCTCTCTCACTTTCATCAGAATTCTGAAACTGTCCTTCGCTCTCTTTTTCTTTCTTCTTCTCTTGCAATGGAAGATCCTCTTCTTACTAATAATGAAGATATATCCATCAAAGAATCTCTCTTACAAACTTCAACCCACAATTCCAAAGGAGGCTTCAAAACTTTACCATGTATCATAGGTATTTAACCCCACCGTTATTTTTTTGTTTTTCCGATGTGTGATCCTTGTATGTCGTGATTTTATAAATTTTTATCTTTTTGATATGTTATATATCGGTAAATTAAATGTTTTTAAGATATTTTTTTTATAACAGTGAATGAATCACTTGAGAAAATTGCAAGTTCTGGGTTATCATCAAATATGACAAGATATTTAACAAGAGATTATGGAATGTCAACTCTCGGAGCTTCCGACGTTCTCTTTTTTACGTCCGCCGCCTCCAATTTCTCTCCCGTTGTCGGTGCAATTGTCGCCGATTCCTGTATCGGCCGATATCCGATGATCGGATTCGGATCTATCGCCTGCCTTCTGGTGATTTCTTATTTATTCTCTCTCCTACCACGTTTTCTGGAGCAAAATTAACCACTATTAGTTGTTTTCCCTTCAACACTTTTTAGATCTGAATTTAATGGCTTTTCTTTTTACTTCTTTAGTTTTAATTTAATTAAATAATGAAACAGATATCGAAAGGGGGCATTTTCAAATATGTTCAAAAAATTTATAATATTTACAAATTTGTTAAGAAAAAAAAAATTACAAAAATATTAGAATTTTAAAAATTAAGAGTATATCAGTCAATCACTATTAGAACTAAACTATTAGTATATCAATGATAGTTTATCAGTCGATCATTAATAGTCTATCACTGATATACTATTATACATCACCGATTTACTGTTAATTATTGACTGATATACTAATAAATTGATTGATATACAAATTTGTAAATATTTCACTAAATTATAACATTCATGTAAATTTCCCTATCGAAAAGGAAAACACAAATATAGCCATATAAAACAATTAATTAAATGAAGTTTTCATAAATTATGAGGGGCTGATTTTTTTATCCGGAAATTACTTGGCTAGGACCAATTATTCACTAACATATGGACAAAAATGATTTTCTAATGGCCCTTAAGCACACTTGGTTGCTTAATTTTATTTTAGGTAAAATGTAGGATAAAACTTTTGTCGAGCAACTCCTCTTACATTGTTTACGTGTAATGGGACATACTTATTTATTAAATAAAGCTCACATATTTATTAACTATAATAAATATTATTTAATAAAAATATGATACGTAAAAGAATCTCCTTCTGATTAGTGAGAGAGAAGTTTTATTCTAAAATGTTTACTCTCGTGGTTTTGATCAAATGCACGAATATTATCTTTAATAAAATTATAAATTAGTGTTTCAAGTGTTTTTAATAACCGTTAAAAAAAATTAAACACTTTTAAAAATTATTCTGAATGAGTTCTTATACCACTACGACCCCTTTTGAAGAAGAACAAAGCTATGCAAATTTATTTGAAGAAACGTGATATTTTCCATTTTACAGGGGATGTTTCTTCTGTGGTTAACAGCTACTATTCCTCAAGCAAGACCTCATTGTCCTAAACTTGAAGGCTCTTGTGACCCTTTAACTGCAGGGCAGTTAGTACTTTTATATTCTTCTTTAGGGCTCATGTGCATTGGAGCTGGTGGCATAAGATCATCTTTAGCTTTTGGGGCTGATCAGTTGAAAAACAAAGCCAACCCCACGGGTGGAAGACTCTTTGAGAGTTACATTAGTTGGTATTATGTTTCCGTGATGGCTTCGGTACTGATCGGAATGACCGTTATCGTATATATTCAAGATAGCATGGGATGGAAGGTCGGTTTTGGAGTTCCTGTCTTGTTAATGTTTGTGTCAGTCGTCTCTTTCTTTGCTTCTTCTTCCTTGTATGTGAAGTCCAAGCCAACTGCAAGTTTACTTACCGGTCTTGTTCAAGTAGTGGTGGCTTCTTACAAGAAGAGAGATGTTCGATTTTCCGACTCTGATCCGATGTATCACCACCAACCTGGATCAAATCTCCTCGTACCAACCAAGAAATTAAGGTACAAACTATCAAAACTCTATTTTTGAGGTGTAGTTTAACATCTGCTCTCCAAAAATATTTCAGGTTTCTAAACAAAGCATGTATAATTAGAAACCGTTCCGAAGAATTAACGACAGATGGGAGAGCTTCAAATCCTTGGAGTTTATGTACCATAGATCAAGTAGAAGAACTCAAAGCTCTGATTAAGATAATTCCAATATGGTCATCAGGAATCATATACACCGTATCACTGTCACAAAACTCTGTCTCATATCTTCAGATAGAATCGATGGATAGACACATCACTTCAAATATTGAAATTCCTACGGGATCCTTCGGCACGATTCTGTTGCTTTCATTGATCATTTGGGTAGCCGTCTACGATCGAATTCTTCTCCCTTTAGCTTCCATAATCATGAGAAAACCAGTTCGTTTCAATTTCTTACAAAAAATAGGAGCTGGAATCATCTTCATGAGCCTGTCTCTTGCAATACAAGCCATCGTCGAGACTTACCGACGAGAGGCAGCAATAGAAGGAGGATTTACCGACGACCCGTACGCGGTCGTGGACATGTCGGCGATGTGGTTAATACCACGGCTTGTGTTTGCAGGTGTGGCTGAAGCAATGAATGCGATCTGCCAAAACGAGTTCTATATGTCGGAGTTGCCAGAATCGATGATGAGTATTGCGACGTCTCTTTTGGGATTGAATATGTTTGCGGGAAACTTAGTTGCCAGTTTGGTAATGGAGAGTGTGGATGAATATAGCAAAAGAGGAGGGGGAGAGAGCTGGGTTTCAAGCAACATAAACAAGGCGCATTGTGATTACTATTATTGGCTTCTGTTTTGTCTCAACACTGTGAATTTCTTTTACTATATTGTTTGTTGTAAGGGATATGGTACCTGTAAGAATGAAGAAGAAGCATCTAAAGATGAAAGGAGATCTATTAAATGATGATGAATGGGTTTAACTAGAGGGGGGAAAAAAGAGAGAGTAGATGTTCATTACTTGTAACATGTTTAGTCTTGGTCTTGTTTTTAAAAACAGAGCACTTATTATAAGCTGTTAGAATATAATTAGGCTAGCAATTATGTTGATTTGTAGTTTCCTTATTTGCATTCGTAATTGTCTCTGATTTGCTTAATTAGCTAGTTTACCTTATTTGTTTAGGTTAGTCGTTTCTATATAAATCATGTAATACCGTTATACATTTACACCGATTCAATACAATGTAGTCTTTCCGCTAACATGGTATCAGAGCCCCGTTACCTTTCGAAATTTTTTCTTTCTTTGTTATTTTGCCAACCTCTTGCCTAAACCCTAGCTCCGCCCACCCCCACCCCCCCAATGCCGCTCATATGAAACCCAACGCCTCCAAGATTTCACTACTCTGTTCTTCAGACACAAAATTGCAAGCCCATATTCCTTTTTGATCTAATTTGATCTTTCCTACAACCTCATTGGTTTTAGACCATACTAGCCAACAACTTCATCATCTCCCCTTTTGTTTGATTTGATCTTCCTTTCGTCAGCCACCCCTCATCAGCCTGATCCCTATCAGATCTTCGCCTGAAAACGTCATAATGGCCTTCGCGATATCTAAAGCATTTGTTCGAAGCTCATCGATCACCACCATCGTCAGATCCATGCCCAACTCCTGTTCTCAGTTCGTCGTCAGATTCACGAGGTATGTTTTGAGATAATAATATGGTCTACCTTAATTTACGAGGTATGTTTCGATTTTGTTTCTAACGCTTTAAACCTTCAATTCTACTTTTAATTTACTTCAAATATAATCTTAAAAAATATTCATTCTTTGAAAAATTATGTGAGTTTGGATATTTACACAAGATTCAATCGTGCAGGTGTACTTACTTTATGCTCTAATATATATTAAATATGGTTAAATCATTTTTATACCCAAAAACTTAAACTGATAAGTAAAATCAAATTTAATCTTACATCTCTACATTCTCTCTTTACTTCTACTTGTTTCTTGAAAATTTATTTACATAGTTAGATAATTACATTTTTTTTCTTTTTCTTTTAAGATATTACATCAAAATGGTGGAAGGGGGACTCGAACCTATACCTTACTAATTGAGCTATATTGTTCTTATTCGCTTAGATAATTAGATTTGGTGGATGAGATATAGTCTTGGTTAGAAAATATTATAGGACGGTGAAGTTTATGGAGGTCCGATCAAATTTTTCTTTTTTAAGTTTTGTTGTTTCACTTTTCTTCAAGAAAAACTGAGTGAAAAAAGGCATAATCTTCGTAATATTTTTTTTATGCTCTTTTTCGATGTATGTATGTATGTATATTATTTAAGAATAAGAAGCCCTCGTGAATCACGTGTTGATGGAAATAATCACAAAAATAATATTATAATTTGATTAATTATAAGATAGGTGGTAAAGAAGAAATAGATGGCTTCGAAGGTAAGAAGTAGTTGTGGCTTCTTACAAGAAGAGAAATATTCGATTTTCTGACTCTGATTCGATGTATCACCACGAACTTCCTCGTTCCAACTGAGAAATTAAGGTACTACAAATCGTCGAAACTAGTCGATTTTATCCTCTTTTTGTGCTCGTAGTAATGTTGAGGGGACGATCAAAAAGTCTCATCAATTGGAAGTAGGAATAATGATAATTTCCTATGGGATTGTTTGATAGGTGGGACTGGGTTTTCAAAACTGGTTCATATATATACATGTTTTATTGTTAACGTCATCATTTTCTCACGTTTATTATTAGGATTCACATCTCATCTCATTTTTATACTTTAACATCATTTTCACTATTTATTCTCATTCGTGTACACAATCTAAACACATGCATCACATTTTTATATATCTCCAACCCCAATTCTTGGACATCACATTCTCATACACCAAAACTCCCTTATTATTCAAATCATTACAAAGAAATCTATACATAGGCAGTACGTCCCGGCTGTGCATTAGTTGTTCATAACTCTGTTTTTAACCTTTTCTTTATTAATTTTTCAGGTTTCTAAACACAAACCACAGATGGGATGGGAGAGCTTCAGATCCTTGGAGTTTATGTACTATAGATCAAGTTGAAGAACTCAAAGCTTTGATTAAGATAATCCCAATATCGTCATCAGGAATCGTATATGCGGTCGTGAACTTGTCGGCTTTGTGGTTAATGCCCATGTATGTGTTTTGTGTTGGAGCTGAAGCACTGAATGCGATCGGCCAGAATGAGTTCTATATGTCGGAGCTGCCGACGTCGATGTCTAGTATCGCGACGTCTCTTTTGGGATTGAATTTGTGCATCGGAAACTTGGTCGCCAGCTTGATCATGACAAGTGTTGATGAATTTAGCAAGGCGGAGGCGGGAGGAAGAGAGAGCTGGGTTTCAAGCAACATAAACAAAGAACATTTGGATTACTATTATTGAAATTTCCTTTACTTCCTTGCTTGTTGCAAGGGATATGGTCATTGCAAGGATGAAGAAAATGCATCTAAAAACGACCGAATGATGTTTACTACTTGCTTATGAGGAGGGCAACGTCTCTGGGTTGAGTTGAGTTTGGGATAAGAAACTTCGACTAAAAGTTTTTTTAACTCTAAATTTGTTCTATCTAAATTATCCTAAATAATATTTCAATCCAACTCGAGTTTGTTTAGGTTAGGTGTTTTTTAATTATATAGAAAATTAATAATAATTTAAAGATTTAATTATATAAAATATCTTAAACCTATGTTATTGGTTTCAATTTTCTCTAGTGAGGTTCTAAAAGTTTTGATTCTATAATCAATGTAATAATTTATTTTGAAAAAAAACCCTTCCATTAGTAATGTTTATTGAAGTTAACAGAAATTAAAAGTTTTTTAGAAAAATTAAAACTTTTAAAATTAGATATTTATGTTCTATTGATGAAAACTAGTTTGATTTCATTTTTATACAATATGTGAGGGGTAGATTTGGTTAAACCGGGGTTGATACTATTACAACGATCGGAGACACCAGGAAGTACGAGAGCATTTTTTTCTCTCTTTAAATTAGAGTCATATATTGTTCAAAAAGTTGGTTGAAATGATAATTTTTTAAAACAAAAGAGACTAGATATACTAACTGTTATGGGTGAAATATCGTTAAGAGCGAAGTGACCACGTGTCGAGCATACGAAGAGACACGAGGAATTTCAAACTCTTTCAACCTACGTGAGTGAGCCTGGTTATTTGAGCGTGCCACGCATGACGGACCCGACCTCCACCACTAACAGAGAATGAACCTTCAACGGTAGTCCACGGTCGTCTCAAGCGTCAAGGACTGCGAGGCACAACCATCTAATTAAAGATGGAGTGACTAACTCGTAGGTGCGTATAGACGCGGACCCATCTCAAAGAAATATAAACTAAGTGTCCAAGAAAGAAGCTCCGCTGCTGCGCTGCGCGCATCTACCCCACCTCAGAGAAGCGTAGGTGCACACCAGCCACCTACGCACCTACACACCTATCTACATACCTACATACCTACACACCTACATATCTACACACCTACACCCAATCAAGACCCAACACATGGACCAATCCGCGTATAACACGTGGCTTGATGACATCATCCATTTCCACTCCTATAAATAGGAGATGAGAAATGGCCAAAAGGTAATTCATTTCATTCCTCATTTGCTCTAACCACAAGCTCTGCTCTGCTCTAACTTAAGCATCGGAGGGTGTTAGGCCGACACCACACCGGTGCTACTAGCTTTACTTGCGCAGGTGATCACCTACGTAGCAGGACACCTACGCAAGTTACCTCCAACGCGGATCCTCGCCTCCGACTCAATACAAATTTATTGTTCGTTGCACACGTGTGGAAGCAAGAGCGGCATTAGCGCGGAGCACGCCCGTGCGTTATACTTAGTACCATTTCCACGCAACAACACTAACAAAATTTGTCTCCTCACTAGTAATGAGAAGTTTTTCTTTAGTAATAACTCTATCGAACTAAATATATAAGTGAAACTCACATATTTATTAACTATAATATAAATGAGTCAATAGGAATTTTTACATGCATGAAAGTAACGAGCAGCTTGTTCTAACTAGTGAGGAGTTAGTTTTATTATATACATGTCAACATTTTAAAATTTAATTCATGAAGACTACTTGATTTAAAGTATTTTATTTTGAGTTTGAATATCCTTAATTTCTAACCCTAAATAAAGGGTGAAAAAATAACTTGATTATATGGATTGAATTTGTTATTTTCTTTTATTTTTATAATATTTTATTTTAAAATATTTAACAAAAATAAGTAGAGATGGATATTTACTTTCTTTTAAATATTATATTAAAAATAGGAAGGGAAAAAACTCAAACTCGTGATAAAATGAGAGTACACGTACATCTCATTAGTTAAATTATATTCAGTAACGAGATGATTACTATTATTTGGTGTGTTAATTAAATTTTCAATAAAGATTATTTAAGAAAAAATCATATTAACGTTAAGATTATGGAAGGCTGATGTCTTAACAGTTATTATATTAAAAAAGAATTTCTTTTACGGGGTGTTTGGTTATCAGGATTGGGTAGTGAGTTGAGGGTTACACAATCCTAACCAAGTGTTTGTTTTTTATCAGTTTTAAAACACACACCCCTCTTAACAAACCAACTCATTTTCACAATTTCAACACATTTTGCTCTTAACAAACTCATTGTTTTGTACCAAACAAAGAAACAAACTAATAACAACCTCCTGTTTAACAATTCAGTGCTTAACAGCACCGTATTTAACAACCCAAACCTGGTAACCAAACGACCACTTAAATTTTGTTATTTACTTTTCTTCAGAAAGGTATGAGTGTATGAGTGAAGACTCAAACATTCGATCTTATTATTAGAAAAGAGTATATATTTATTTCTTCCAGTCATTCTACCACTACCATACCACTGACTTTAGTAGGAGAAATTAATGAATTCTCGCTCTGTTTTTATTTTCCATTGACGCGTGAATGGAACAATCAGTCTTGACCAGCAGCTCCGACGGGAAAGGAGGATTCAGAACTTTATTACCTTTCATAATCGGTAATCCCCTCTCCATGTTTTTTCAATTCACCAAACACTTTTGATTGATTAATTTTAATATATCTGAATTTAATTTACCAGCAAATGGAGCTCTTGAGAAAATCGCGAGTCAGGGTTTAGGACCAAATATGATTATGTATTTAACCAGAGATTATGGATTGGAATCGATTCATGCTTCCAATGTTATCTTCCTTTGGTTTGCTGCCTCTAATTTTACTCCCGTTATTGGTGCTCTTCTCGTTTCGGTCGCTCGCCACTGGCTGTTTCTTCAGCTTTTTGGTACTCCCTTTTCTTTTACATACATCTTAATCAATCACGCTAATTAATCATAATCATTAGATTACTGTTTAATCAATACCACTATATATATTACATCAAATTGGGGGAGGTGAGACTCCAACAGGATGGGAGCAGAAAGAAAGAGTACACCTATCTATAAAAAACAGTCTTTTGTAAAAACCTTGTATTGATTGACATTACCGCAGAACCAATACGAGCTAGTTCAACTAACTAGACATGAAGACTCTCTTCCATAAGATTGAAGGTTCGAGTCTCACTTCCTCTAATTTGACGTAATATCTAAAAAAAACCACTGCAACGGGTTTGAAACATGCAGGCTAATTTTTCCCAGAATAGTTTCTTTCACGAGGAAAGCTTTTATGGTGAATTGAGAATGAAAAACAAAGGAATAGTATGACTTATTTGTTTCTATTTTGAAACAGGGGATGTTTCTTTTATGGTTAACTGCAATGATTCCACAAGCAAGGCCTTTTTGTGACAAACTTAATGGGTATTGCGACGCCTCAACGGCGCCGCAACTATTGCTCTTATATTCTTCTTTCACTCTCATTTCTATTGGATCCGATGGTATTCAGGCATCATCTATGGCCTTTGGTGCAGATCAATTGGACAAGAAAAACAAATCCCACAATTCAGGCATTTTTGGGAGTTTTTTCACCTGGTACTATATTTCCACAACAGTTGCGATACTTATCGGAAAGACGTTTACCGTGTATATTCAGGAACATTATGGATGGAACATTGGATTTGGAATTCCAATTTCACCCATGTTCTTGTCTACAGTTATTTTTCTCTTGGCATCTCCCTTTTATGTCAAGTCAAAGCCTAACACAAGTTTATGTACCAATCTTTTGCAAGTTATCGTTGCCTCGTATAAGAGAAGGCGTTTACAAGTACCGTCCGTGGGCATATATGAAATGTATGCCCACAAAAACGGGTCACCGAATATCGAGCCAAGTGACAAGTTAAGGTACATGATACAACATGTCCCTTGTGTCACTGATAATGCCAAATGCTCTGGCTTTTTAACATAGTGAATGATTACTTGAAAATATTACTCGAGCCTAACAAGAAACTGAGGCAAATGTTTGAAGCCCTCATTCAATATTTTCTGAATCTGCACAAATAGTCAGTTTGTTAAGTTTTTAAGTGATCCTACCTTGTTCGATTTCCAAGGTTTCTGAACAAAGCATGCATCATAATGAATTCTGAAGAAATGCTAACTCCTGATGGAAGAGCTTCAAATCCATGGAGTTTATGCACTGTAGATCAAGTTTAAGAGCTGAATGTATTAATCAGGATAATACCATTATGGTCTACAGGAATCCTTGTTGCTGTAGAGCTTTGAATCAGGGTCCATTTGCAGTACTCCAGCTTGCCACGATGGATCGACACCTTACCCCGCATTTCGAAGTTCCTGCAGGTTCATTCAATATATTCTAAGTAATTTCTCTAATTACATGGACTACATTATATGATAATTTGTTCTTCCCTCTAGCATCCAAAATAAAAAAAAAACCAATTCATATAAGTGGTAAAAAAAGAATAAGAATTGGGATCCTTTTCTACTTCTTGTCTTTGGCCGTGGCAGCAATTGTCAAGAGTTTACGGCAGTGAAGGAAGACTTGCTGATGACCCAGGGGTTTTCTTTACAACATCAATCCATTTCACCAACTTATGGGAATCAAACCCGGGAAAATAAAGAGAGAACTTTTTTTTGATAAACATCAAGTGTCAAATATGAGAACTAAGAAAATAAGAATTGGTTTCCTAATACAATTAGGTTTCTTATTTCTTTAATTTAAATAATCAAATTAATTAAATTAAAAAAAATATATATAAATATAGAAATAATTGCTCTCATGACCACATTAATTAACCTAAATCCACTTTTGATGGAGGTTTTCATTTTATTTCAATTTTACCCAACAACCACCCAAATCTTAGGAATGCACGGTGGCTGACTCATGTGATGTTTACCTTCTTGCCCCTCCAGATTTATTAGCTACTATACATATCAGAATCGATTTTGTGTTTCCTTTTTTAATTTTGTAATGAATTACTCCTTTAATTAAGGGATTTCGTAACAGTAAATGAATTGTTACGATTTTTTTTTTCTAATTCGTTTTCCCTATCATTCTTTCCTTGTCTACTTTCTGTCCATCTTTTATTTTTATTTTTTTGTGTAATTCATTTCTACCATTTTCGTCGTTTTCTTTTCTTCTTCTCTGCCATTTCGTTTTCTTTTCTTTTATTCCCACAAAATGAGGTCTACATCTATTGATATCATTTACGATGGCTGTTGGAACGAAGCTCATATTTACGAATGTTACGAACTCAAGTCTATGATGTATTTCCAAAACACAATGTTTATAGATCTTATCAAAAAGATTCGTAGGAAAGTTCCTTTCAATCCGAATTCTCATTGCTTGTTGATGGAAGTGATCACAAAATCCAAAGTTAGGGTTTATTTAGATGTCAAATCGGACAATGATGTTGCATTTCTTGAAACTTTTATTTTTGACAACTATTCCGCTTGTGTTTCTTTAGTTATTGACAAAAAGGAAACAGTTTCTAATCCAGCTAGGAGTGTTCACGGGGCGGGGCGGGGACGGGGAATGCATTCCCCGTCCCCGTCCCCGCTCCCATTCCCCGTCCCCGTCCCCGGTAAATTCCCCGTTCAAAGAGGTCGGGGACGGGGAACGGGGATTTTAACGGGGAATTTTCCCCGTTTAAATTTTTAATAAAATACTTATTCAATTGATAAAATTTTGATGCAAGACATTTTATAGTTTTCACTTAAGACTAAATAAAAATATAACAAATTACAATAACAAAATTGAAAACAAAAACAAAAAACAAATCAGTAGGAATAAAAAGAAGCAAGAAAAAAAGTGTTCAAAATAGATTTTATAAAAATATTTAAAACCGTTTTTAAAAAAACTTTTTATAAAACAGTTTTAAACTTTTTTTTTATAAAATAGTTTTAAACTTTTTTTTTTTATAAAACCAGTTTGAAAAAAAAAGCTTTTAAAAGCGGTTTGAAAAAAGGCCTTTTAAAACAGTTTTGAATAAAAACAGCTTTTAAAAAGTTTTATAAAAAAAATTGTATTATACAGATTTGAAAAACTTTTTAAAAACTTAATTTTAAATTGTTTTAAAAATTAAAATACCTTTTCAAACACATGTAAAAATATTTTAAAAATAATAAAAGAGGTAGACTATAATAAAGATTAGGTTTATATAAAAATATTTTAGAATAAATTATGTATATTTATTTTCGGGGATTTTATCGGGGATCGGGGCCGGGGTCGGGGTCGGGGTCGGGGTCGGGGACGGGGACCACATTCCCCGTCCCCGTCCCCGAAACTCGAACGGGGAATTTTTCGTCCCCATCCCCGTCCCCATCCGCGTTAGGAACGGGGATTCCCCGTCACTTTCGGGGCGGGTCCCCGCGGGGAAAATGAACACCCCTAAATCCAGCAACTAATGATTCTGCTAGCAACCCTCCTTGTCCTTTGATCCAAACGAAACCTATTTTTGATTTAGGTGTTTATAGTAATCCCGAAGACTTTTATGTCGATGAGGCTCCTGCGGGTTTTGATTTTATAGCCATGGTAAACGTTGAATGCCCTCGTGAATCTTTTTACCTCAAGACTGAGAACGCTATTTATGCTTCAAAGCATGTTTTGAAAAAAGCTATTAAGGTTCAGTATTTGAAACATGATTTCCTTTTCCGGGTTGTAAAATATGATGGTGGAAGATATTTCGCTTGCTGTAAAGACACCGAATGCACTTGGTTTGTTGAAGCTTCTCCATATGAGGGTACTGATTGGTGGACCATTAAAAAGTTTTGCCTCCAACATTCGTGTTCTGTTGATATTATCAAATCCGGTCATCCTCAAGTCACATCTTCTATTGTTGCTGATTATATCGGAGATTTTTTTAGGGTTAGTAGTGGAAAGTTTATGTCGGCGAATCAAGTAATCCACTTTATGAATAAAAGGCATGGGATTAATGTTTGTTATTCTAAGGCTTACCGTGCCAGAGAAATAATTTTGAAGGAAATCCGAGGTTGCCCTGTGGAATCTTATGCTCTTGTCCCCAAATTTGTTCTGTTATTGGGTTCCACAATCCTGGTTAGTAATAGTTTATAAATGTTTATTTTATATATATTGTTTATATTTTATTTATATCTTTTTCCCTTTTACCCTTTTTACAATTGCTTTTTATACTTTGTCTACTTTTTCAGGATCTTTCATTAGATACCAACTCACTCCGGAAAAAAGATTTCAATACTTGTTCATGAGTCTTGGTGCTTCTATTTCTGGTTTTGAACATTGCCGCCCTATTGTCTCCGTTGACGGTACTTTCTTAAAAGCTAAGTTTGCTGGTACTTTGTTGACTGCTTGTGCATTAGACGGCAACAATCAAATTTTTCCAATTGCGGCTGCTGTGGTTGATTCTGAAAACGATAATTATTGGGAGTGGTTTTTCACTAACTTGAGTTCAATTATTGGTGGTAGGAAATATTTATCTGTTATTTCCGATCGACACCCAAGTATTTATAAAGCTGTTTCCAAAGTTATGCCTGGTGTTCACTATGGTGTATGCATGCATCATCTTTCTCAGAATATTAAGAGTCATTTTCATAAGAAGTCATTGGCAGAACACTTTATACGTTGTGCTGAAGCATATACTAAAGAGGAGAATGATTTTTGTTTCATCAACTTGAATTAATGGACCCTCGAATCATCCCATATCTCAATGACATTCGTAAAGCCGTTTGGTCTCGTGCATACTTTCCTGTCGTTAGGTTTAATATTATGACCACAAACATATGCGAAAGTTATAATGCAGTTTTGAAGAACGCAAGAGAGTTACCTGTTGTTAGTGCTTTGGAAGAGATTCGCTTGAAATTGGAGGAATGGTTTTATAAACGTCGTTTGGATGCTTTTGAATCTAATTCAACTATCACCCCGTGGGCTGAATCTATTTTGAGAACCAACATTGAAGGTGGTCGAAGGATGATGGTATGGGTTTTTTTTCCCAACTTCAATTATGTTGTATACTTATTTAGATACTGTTTTTTTTAATAAACCTTGTTCTTTTTAGGTTCGTCACCTGAACGATGTTGATTCCGTTGTTGTAACTGGGAGATGGAGTATCGTGTTAACATTTCCAAGAAAACTTGCGAATGCAGGCGTTGGAATCTAATTAAAATTCCTTGTTCTCATGCATGTGCTTCCATAATATCAAGAAACCTCCCTGTTACTGATTATGTTCACCGTTCATACTCTATTGATTCTCTTCGTTCTACTTACGCTGGTACAATCTTCCCTATTGGTAATCGTAAACAGTGGACTACTCCTCCTGAAGTCAATGATGTTTTAGTTTACCCTCCTGATGTTCGTCGTCCTATTGGTAGACCCAAGATGAAAAGGCATATTTCGCATCTTGAATCTATATCCTCTGGTTATGGTTCTAAGAGTTGTTCACATTGTGGCGGATCCGGTCATAATCGCAAAACGTGCAGGAATGCTATTTGTTATGATATCAACTAATATTTGTGTTTATTTTATTCTTTCTTCCATTGCTATTCATTTTATTTTATTTTTTTATTTAGTTTTTTTCACAAAACTGGTACTTTTCTCTTTTTTATTATGTTATTTTTCATTAATTTCGACATTATGGCTTTGTTTCTAGAATTTCAATTCTATTTCTGTTTCTTAATTCAAAATAATACATTTTTATTGTTTATCTAGTTTTACAAATTTAAATGTATATCTTCATCAACGAATCTGGTTTTAACGAAGTTAATTTCATTTTCATTTACAATGCTTGAAGTTTCTAGCATTCAAATTGGTCAGTAGCATGCTGTTCATTTACAAATGGTCTGAGTTATTCTTACTAAACAGTACACTCTAAATGTTTATTTGTTGTCAAATATTTATATTGAAACAGCACCCTTCATCTAAGTTGGATTCACGTGATTGTACAAAAGTTTCACCAGTAATGGTAATTAATCATTTAATATTAGTTTCCACTGAACATAACCAAGTGTAGATCATATGCATCTTAAACGACTTTATCCAGTATTACATATGAGTTATTTTAAATACGTAGTTACAAAATAAATGTTTATTTTTTGTCAAATATTTATATTTTATAAACAGTTTAAATTTGTAGCCAATATTTCGCTTCCCATTGTATTTTCTTAATAAGTGTTTTGTTTAATACCTGTTTATTTTCTATAAACGTTTATCATAGTTGTCCAAATATGTCAATACCATTTCATACCAACATCCTCATTGTTTTTTTTTTAAAAAAAACCACTGCACCCATTTCCTTTTTATGAATCTGTGCTTTGTTAATAAATGTTTATTTTTAATAAACCTTTACCAAATAAGTCAAAAAGTTCACTACCATTACGTTTTCTTTCCAATTCATACTAACTCCCAAAATAACATCAGTTTACATTCCAAACTAACATCATCATAGTTTTATATATTCAAAAACCACTGTAACTAGTCTGCATGTAGAGAAACATAAGCGAATTACTCGTTCTGAGTTGGTGGTGTTAGTACATGAAACTTTGGCCCCTCATGTGCTTTGTCATTTGAACCGAACTTATCCGTGTATAGATCTGAACTTGTTCTTCCACCCCTACGATTTCTTTTTGGCCTTTCAATAACATCTGCATTCTCTTCAACTTCCTTCTTCTTTCTTTTATTTCCTCCCTTTGTCTCTTTTCTCCCGCCTTGTTTTTCTTTCCCCTTTCCTTTTTTCTTCCTTGTTTCATCTTCATTTTCAGCTTGTTTTGATGATTCTTCAATAGTTTCAGTAAATGTTTGCTCTCCTCCCTAATTATGTATACAGATTTCAAACAATTTATTTTTAATTAACACAGTCCACTTTAAAACACAGTATTACGAGTAGATAGTTTACCCTATATATGACTAGTGCTTGTTCCTTATTTTTCAACCATTCCACTATTTCCGGAGTCATCTTCACAGGTGAAACATCACAATCTTTCTCCTTTATTTGATCCTACATATTATTAACTTATTGTTAAATTGATACTACGTAAATATGTTTCTCTTTTTCATTTGTTAAATATTTTAAAACAAACATACCTCCACATCTTTTTCTATTGGATCAGATTGTCCATCATCTTTATCAATTGTCAAGTCAACCCTTTCTTCTTCATACAAAGTTTTCTCCTTTCCTCCCATCACTTCATCATCAACAACCTAATATTACATATGTTATTTTTTTTAAATTCTGTAGGAAATGTTACAAATGTACATACTTCATTTTCACATACCGTGTATCTATATTCATCTCTCTCCATTTCTTCATCTCCATGTTCTTTGCTCACTAGTTTGTAGAGGTCATCAACCTTTGTCCGCAAATCTGTTATGCTCTGCTGCATGAGATAGTTTTGTTGTAAAATTAACTTGATGTCTTCAGCCACTTCCGATCGATTTCCTCCTGATTCTTCAAATATTTTTGAATCATCATAACGGCTACTTTCTCCCACCTTTTTCTTCATCTTTTCCCTCATCTTTTTTTCTTCTTGAACATATTGCATGTATTCCAGTTTCAGTTCCTCTTTTGTAGGCTTCATCCCAACCACAATCACCTGTGTGGTTAACATAATGTTTTTACATCTAATATAATGTTTATTTTTTAAAAAACAATTATCAGAAAGTAAACATTTATATATAACTAACATTCTATACTTACGGGATCAGTGAATACATCTTTTTCATATGCCATCCAAGTCCCTTGTTTGTGGTAATCCCAGTTCAGCAATCGAGGAGTTGTACTTCCGACACGTTTTGCGTATGCTGAATTCAAAGATAAAGCAGGCAATATCTCACATGCCCAAACAATCAATGCCTGTGGAAAACCCGATATTCTTTGGTATTTAATATCCGGAAACTCCCTTATCCTGTTCATGCTTGACACCAATAAGTTAAATGAAAGTCTCCCCCAAGCATATCCATCAAATGCTTCCACATCTTCAACCAATCGGAAATGTTTCCTTTGGATCCCTGTTCCTGTTTGTTTTGGTATTACCAGGCTCTCTACTACATATAGCTTTGTCATCTTCAAAGACAGCTCCTCATCCGAAAAATCACACCCTTTGAATCCCCATTCCAACTCTTTGTAGTCTATCTTCCGTATCTTTGGAAATATGGTCTCCAATAGTTCACTTTCTGGCAGGACGTCTACATCAATTATCTTTACTGGATTACAGTTTAATCCGGTAATCAAACAGAAATCGAAGATGCTGAAGGTATGTGTTGTGTGAAATTGTGATACGCAAGTGCACGTAGTCTAACAAGTAATAAAGTGATAAGAAAGATATCGTTCCCACGAGGATTAGTAGATTAAGTAGGTGTTTAACAATTAATTTTAAAAAAATAAAAATAATGATAAATTTTGGGTGATATGATTTATGAAACTAAACAACTAAAATTGTGAAATTATGCGAAACTAAATGACGAAATTCTAAATTAAATATGGAAAATAAGTAAGATGGGTTAAAGTGACTGAAATTACTCCTAAAATGTGCAAAAATATTAAAGTGATTAAACTATGTAGAGATGAGTGGTTGGAAAATCAAGAATCCCCCTAAAAAGTCTTAGAATTCACAAATGCTGCAGCAGTGCTGCGGCTGTGCTGCAGCAGTGCTGTGGCTGTGCTACAGCAATCTGCAATAACAAATACAATTTTTATGCAAGCAAACTCAATTGTTCATGTGACTTTGTCAAGCCTAGCATGATTCTAATTCTTAATCCAACTTAATTCCTATGTCTAGGTTAAATTAGATTAAAAATACGCTTTGATGCACCGGTTTAGGCTTTAGGGTGTAATTACATATGTCTATGCATTACTAAAAAAAATTTCAAGAACCGTTAACCCCTATCAATCAATACTTTTCCATTCAATTTTAACCTTTTCAGAATTAAAATTAAACTAAGCAATTTACTTAGGTTGATCAAGCATAAGCAAAGAGAATAAAATTATCGAACTATTGATTGAGCATAAAAATTGAATTTATTAAAGCTTGTGAAAACTACTCCCCCTTAGGGTTCATCTATCAATTCCAACCCTAGAAATTTAGTTCATAATAAAACCTAAACTAAACAAAAGTAAATCAAATCCTAACATAATTAAGAATTCAAGAATCTAAAAGAATGAAGAATAAAGAATGGAAGAGGAGTAAAACGAATTTCTCTAATGGCGAGGAAAGATCCTTCACGTATTGGATCCTTTACGCTGCTGCTTTTCCCTTCCGTTTTTGCCTCTGTCTCACGTTCTCTGATTTTCTCCTCTTTCCACGTTCCCTAGCCCCTCTTTTCTTTTAGGTTAATTTTTCTTTTCTTACTTGCTTTTTGGGCTTAGGCTTGGGCTTGGACTTAATCTCCTCCAAATGGGGCCCAAAGTAGTGGGTTTAATTTGCCAAGCGTGGATGTGCTGAAACGGGCCCAAAACATTGATTTATAAAGGTCATTGTTCAAATACATGTTCTGTCCAATTGCCCGGTGTTCCGCCGACAATGCAGAATCGTCTACAACACTATTGTAAAATTTGCATTTTTTTCTTTGTTCCTGCATGAAAGTTTCAATTCTTTTAAGACTTTCTTTCATTCAAACTGACATTATTACATACCGAAAGCCAAGAACAAACCGAATTATAAATTAAAGTGCTAAAAACCCGAGTTTTTCTCAAAATAAAGTTTATTAAAGAATTATGCAAAATGAGTTCAAAACATGCAAAATATGAGCAAAGTTCAATCAAATAATTATCATATAGGCATTAAAATAGGACCAAATAACTCTATTTTATAGAGTTATCAGTATGTATTTCACTACCAAACTTAAAACTTAGCTCATTTGGGTTATCATTCTTTATGCTCCGTCCAAGTAGCTGTTGCATCAATTTTGCAGGGAACTTTCTAATCGACATTCTTAATACGTCTCGCAAGCAGCAATCATCCAATAAGCTCCTCACTCTGTCAGTGCAAAATTTCTCCACTTCCTCAATTATATCATACTTTGCAAATACAACCGTCTTCTTCTCCTTATGCCAGTCTTCCGATTTAATTACGTATTCATCCCCCTGCAATCAAAGATTTCATGCTCATTACCTACTTTTTTTTCTCACGTTTGTTATTTTATACATACTCAATGAATATATTCTTACTGTTTTATGTCTACTTGCCCTATCGTTCTTTCGAAAGTAGTCATCAATTTTACTTCCTTTCTTTTTCGAAACCTTCTGCTCAATCAATTATTTTCAAATGAAATACTATATATATCACCCACATAACAATACTTTGTAATGTCCTTACATTTTTATTTCTTTGATCCTCCCCAGTTGCTTGTGTTTTCCCCCGTGCACTTCTTGTCCTGCTTACTCTCACATTCTGCTTTACGAAAGCTCAAAATTCATTTTTATTCATTAATGCAACTATATACTTTTTATCAACATTTCTAAAATAAAAAACGCATTTTTTAATCACAGAGACTTTTCTTCGTTTTTAATAAGTAAACATTTACTTTTTAGAAACGTTTACACTAGTTAAACAAAGGAAATGTTTATTTCAGTATATTGATTTTCTACTTCAACTTCTTGTTCATCTTCTTCCGCATGTTCTTCTTCTGATATGTCCTTCCCCCCTTCCAAATCCTCTGCTTCCTATTTGATTGTATATACATGTTAGAGTTAATAGAGATTAGTTTATTTAAGCACTTTTGATTTTACCTTTATGAATGTTATATTTCATCTACGAATCATGTAATGACACGTGTATTGACTTTTCCTATATAATGAAACTTTGGCTAAACACTATTCATGTTGAGCCTTCCATTTCCCATTTCATTTCCCTTTTCTTTTCTCTCTATCTCTAAAATTCACATGGTATCAGAGCTATGGTAGTTTAAAAAAAAAAAAAAAAATTGATGGAGTAACTTCCATCAGATTCTGGGAATGGATTTTTCAATTCAATACCCTTCTTCTTAAAATGGCTCAACATCACAAAAAAAAAAAAAAAAAAAAAAAAGAAAGGGGGGGTTAAACTTCTCCTTCACATTTCCTAAAAAAAATGTCTAAGCATCATTTTTTTCCCCTCTGAACACTCTCTCTCTCAACTCTCTACTTTTCACTTATTCCCCAAATCTCTCCTTGTTCTAATTTTTTTTTTAGATCTGAACTCTATTCTCAATTTTTTTTTTTAGATCTCTCTTTCCCTTTTACCTTCCTCTTTCATGTTGTCTGGAATTTCCCTATTCTCCATGCTCTTCTCTCAAATCAGTGGACTAGAAGAAGACTCCACCACCATGGAAATGGGTTTTAGAGCACAGATCATTCCTTAGTTTTTCTCTTTGAAGATTCAAGTATTGGTAAGGAAAAGATTCACATCAACATTGTGGTCATGGATCATCAGTCAGATCTAAAATCCATTATCTTCTTTTTAATTTTGTTTTGTTTTGTCTTTTGATTTTTTTTCTCGAGATCTGCTTCCCCTTTGATTTTTTTTTTCTTCTTTTTCTCAGATCTGCTTCCCCTTTGATTTTATTTTCCTAAGAATTTCTCTAATCATCATGCTTTTTACTGTTCTTCGAAAAAAAAAAAATATCCAGATCTAGATCTGGAAGTTTTCATCATTCTCTTTTCTTCTAGTAGATCTCAAAATTTCATGTCCCTTGCATTGTTTGGCTCCTCTTCCCTTTCTCAAACCATTTTATTCTCTTTCTTTTTTGATCTTTCTACCTTTTTATTTCTAAGAAATTCCCAAAAAAAAAAAAAAAAAAAAAAAATCCAGACACTTATACTTCTCTTCTTCCCAACAACTCGATTGGGTGAGTTTTCATATTCAAGTTCTTCTCTAACAACTTTTTGTTCTACTTCCTAAAATGGCTCATCATCAAATCTCTTTTTCATCTCATCAGTATTGAAAGATGGTAAATCACGACATACAATTTTTCAGGCCATGTAAACCATGAGCTATCAAAGATATCTTCAAGAATTTGTTTAAAAGTCTACAAATTTGTTCAGGGTCAGAAAACCCCAATCTCTTTTTCTGGATTGAAATATAGTTCTTCCAAAAAAAAAAAAAAAAAAAAAATCTTTATTTTTAGGCTGTTTTTATTTTTATAGATATGGCCAAAGTGCATCTCTCTCTCTTTCCCTTCTCACGCTATCTCAGCCTGTTTTATTTTTTTATTTTTAATTGTTTAGTCATTTACAGTTTCATCATAGTCCATCATGATCTGGCTTCTTCGATTGCTCCAAGCTCATCGATCATCACTGACCGTTTCGCTTGCGGGGGATGTTAGAGTTAATAGAGATTAGTTTATTTAAGCACTTTTGATTTTACCTTTATGAATGTTATATTTCATCTACGAATCATGTAATGACACGTGTATTAACTTTTCCTATATAATGAAACTTTGGCCTCAACACTATTCATGTTGAGCCTTCCATTTCCCATTTCATTTCCCTTTTCTTTTCTCTCTATCTCTAAAATTCACAATACATATCAAACACATGCATGTTACTTTTAAAATCATAGATTAGTAATATGTTTTTAAATTATCAAAATACCTCTTCATTATAATTCTTTTCGACTTCTGATTTAACAATGAGTGTTCTTTATCACTTTTTTTCCTCCCTCGTCCTCGTCCCTGCATTTTTATCTCCCCCTGTTTGTTTATAAACACCATCTAATTGGGAATGACCACAATTAGTGAAGAAGGAACTGATCAACCCTCAAATTACAGAAATGGAGGCGGAGGCGGTTTAAGAACCCTGCCTTTCATAATCGGTACTTATATATTTCTATTTCAATCTCTGTTTTTATATGAACAAAGAAAGGGTAGGGAATCATTTTTTTTTGTTTTTTTGGTGCAGTTAATGAAGCTTTTGAGAGAGTGGCAAGTCAAGGGCTTTCTCCTAATATGGTATTTTACTTAAGGGATGTATATGGAATCAAAATTGCTTCTGCTTCTATTATTCTGAGCATTTGGTCTGGTGCTTCTAATTTTTTGGCTATTTTTGGAGCTGTTCTTGGTGATTCTTACTTGGGTCGTTTCTGGGTTGTAGTTCTTGGATCCTTCTGTGCCCTTTTTGTAAGTTCTACTATCCTATGGATTTTCTAATTATTTAACTGTTGGGAATACCTTAAAAAGGTCGAATTTATCTTAACCTCTGATAGATGATTTTTAATCCTTTTCAAGTCTAGTCATGATTTAACAAGATATCAGAACAAGAGCTAAATATCTAATGTCCGTGATTGTTGGGAATACTTTAAAAACATTCCATTTATCTTTGTCTAACAGTTTAAGTTTTCGTATCTGGTGATGACTTGTCTGTCAAGTTTAAGTGACATTTTTGGATGATTTCTCACAAGGGCAGGCTTATATATTTTATCCTATGTTGTTGACTCTTGTAGTTTGCTTTGTTTCTATAGGGGATGATCATTTTGTGGTTAACAGCAATGATACCACAGCTGAAACCTTCATTCTGTTCCCTGTCTGGAACATTGTGCGATTCTGCTAGTCCTTACCAGCTTGCCGTATTGTTCTTGTCCTTCGGATTGATGTCCATTGGAGCTGGTTGCATTAGACCATGTTCCGTGGCCTTTGGTGCAGACCAAATCACCAATGAGGAAAATCCCAACAGCGAAAAAGTCCTGGATACCTACTTCAACTGGTATTATGCATCAGTTGGAATGTCTACACTTATTGCAGTAACTCTCATTGTGTACATTCAAGATCAATTCGGTTGGATAATCGGATTTGCAGTTCCAGTAGTTTTCATGCTTTTTTCTGCTCTAGTATTCCTAGTGGGTTCTTCTCTGTATGTGAAAGTAAAGCCTACACAGAGTTTGTTAATTGGTTTTTTCCAAGTCATTGTGGTGGCATTTAAGAACAGAAGATTGAATCTTCCTCAGAGTAACTTTGATCAGTACTACCTTGGTCCTGATCCAACGATTCTTGTTCCAACTGATTATATGAGGTATGAATCTGAATGCCGTGTTTATCGTTATTGTTATGCTCTTGAATAGGCATGTTACTTTTCTGCTCAGAGTTGTTGCAAGAGTTTATGTCTTGGTGTCTAAAACATTGCGAGGGGACGATGACTTGTTCTACACCTTCTATTTAACTTGTTCTTTTATAATTCTTGTTACATGTATTTGTTCATGAAATGCATGAAGTAGCACTAGATACTCTTTAACTGTAGTTTTTTTCCATTTAATCTTGACAAATCAAATCTCAACTTTTTTCCGAAGAATATGAACCGTTTGATTTAGTAGTGTATCCTCCGCCTTGTAGGTGTCTGAATAAAGCCTGTCTTATCGTGGATGCTGAAAATAATTTAAATCCAGATGGCTTAGTGTCAAATCCATGGAAACTGTGCTCTGTAAGTCAAGTAGAGTCACTCAAAACTTTCCTGAGCATTATCCCGATATGGTCAACGGGCATTTTAGTACTTGTCTGCATAAACCAAAGCTCATTTGGAACCCTCCAAGCACAGATCATGAACAGAGACGTCACCAGTAGGTTTACAATTCCTGCAGGATCCGTCAATTCATCCTTGGTTGTTTCTCTAACGATATGGTTCACCTTTTATGACCTAATATTGGTGCCTTTACTAGCAAGATGTGGTCAGGCTGGAGGACTTAGTGCTAAAACGCGGATGGGGATTGGTCTGCTTCTCTCAAGCTTATCAATGGCCATTTCAGCGATTGTGGAAGCTTCGAGGCGTAGAATCGCTATTGAAGAAGGTTTTGAAGACCAACCAAATGCTGTTGTTGACATGTCAGCTTTATGGTTGCTTCCACAATTTGCAGTCCTGGGAGTTGCTGAGGCCTTGACTTCAGTCGGGCAGATCGAATTTTTCTATTCTCGGTTTCCGAAGACGATGTCTAGCATTGCAGTAGCTTTATACTCACTTGAGATGGCGGCCGCGGCTGTGGTGGGAAGTGTTATTGTGAAGATAGTAAATGATACGACAGGAGAAGGAAATAAAATAAGCTGGTTGGATAACAACTTGAACAAGGGTCATTTGGACTACTTTTACTGGTTATGTGCTGCATTGGCTTTGATCAATTTTTTTTGTTATCTTTTATGTTGTCGGTCTTATGGATCTTTTGAGAAGAGACAAGTCGGTGCATCAAATGAGGTAGAAGATTTTGAGTATAGGAATCTACCTTCATCTTAGGAAAGGTAAAAAGGTTGTATTTTTCTACAAGTTAAATGGTGCCAATCTGTAATACTAGTTTGTTTTGTTTTGTTTTTTTAAGATATCACATCAAATTAATAATGCCTTATCAATTGTGTGTGTGTCATCTGTAATTCTAGTTTAGGCATTAGAGTTTGATGTTTGCACTCAGATTAATTAATTATAAAAATGTAAGTTCGACCTAATTATGATATTAGACTTTATTTTGTTGACGATTAAATTTGTATTTATTATGATTCTATAATCTTATAAATACACCAATAAAAATAATATATATTCAACGGTCATGGCCACTGTTTGATATTTTTTTGCTCAATTTATCTTTAAAAAAACGTATTGAAATTCCATTTAAATGTTTTGCATGAGATATGTGTGTTTGAAAAAAAAAGCATTTTCAAATGGCTCAATTATATATTAATAACTTGGCTTTTAATAAAAATATCTTAAAATAAATGGGACAGTAGAAAATTGACCCTCTTCAAAGAGGAAGACGAGGGCTTTTGTATTTTTATGCTCTTGTTTCTCAAGTATGATTAAAATAAACATGTAATTTAAAAAAGTTAAAAACACTGTGAGTTTAGCAATTTGAAAATACAAAAAGATACAAGACTTTTTCACATGAAGCTGTACTTGCTATATCGTTTTGGGAAACTGAAAATTTAATCATGTTTACGAAGATTAAAAAACCAGCAACTGACAACGGGATGGTGCGGCAAGCAGCAATACATCCTTTTCAGCAGCAAAACAGTGCAAGTGATGAAGGGCTAGAAGCCAGGAGGTTTGAAGAATGGAAACACATCAAAAGCTCTATCGACATCAATTGGTGCTGTAAGAGCACGCTTCAGGATCTCCGACATCGTGGTCTCTCCCTTCCAAGTGTTAAACCAAGGTCCTCCTCCAACTTCCAATGCTGCCATATTACTCGTCACTTCCAATACAACCTGCAAATCAATAAGTATACTTTTAACTACGTGAAGAAGAGATGTTAATGATATCTGAAGAGGAAGTCCAGTTCAAACTCAGTTATGTTATTTGCTTCTACTATATATTATGTGTTCACATATTGAGCCTTTTTATAATATTCAACCTATGCGTTAAGAAGAGGTTGGGGATACCTTAAAAGAAGAGG
This sequence comes from Gynostemma pentaphyllum, assembly GCA_028015215.1. NCBI lineage: Eukaryota > Viridiplantae > Streptophyta > Magnoliopsida > Cucurbitales > Cucurbitaceae > Gynostemma > Gynostemma pentaphyllum. The sequence continues at coordinate 44,505,848 of CM051350.1, read as the reverse complement.
TTTACCTTAACCTAATAGTTTGGGCATTTGGGTTCTAGTGATGATTTAATAGACGATTTTCAATCATTGCAGAAATAAGTATGGCAATGCAAGAACAAATTAAAGATGGAGGAACAAAAACATCTTTATTAGAGTCACAAACCCTTACCTTGCCTTTGCTGCCATCAAATCTTCGTTCCCACATTTGCAATTTCAAAACACCGTAACAAGTATCTTTACAAGCTGGGGCAAGGCCAGCTTCTGCTGTAGGAGCACGCAATGTTGTACCAGGGTCGTCTGCTTTTGCTTCTAATTCAATCTGCACAGAAGCAGGAGCTCAATTGTTTGAAACAATCTTTACTTCTACGTAACTTTCTGATTTTCAAAAGAAGCACTTGAAATGATCTTTTGATTATGGTAACCTATTGTTTACTTGCTAAAATGACTTCATCCTTATGATAAGCAAAAAATAAATAAATAAATATGCATCCATAAGAGGAGACAGACTTTGAACAGCACAAAGAAGGCTGAGACTGGAATTAAGAGTACATAAATTACCTTGTGTGTCTCATTTTCAGCAGCGAAGTACCAGTAGCCCCAAGGAGTTACTTCCCACTTAACGGTACCATTCCATGGCACAATTTCATAAAAGATTCCATTATAGTGGACTCCAACCTGAAACAGTCAAAACAATGACAAATATTTGTACACATCAGGTGCATCTAATTAGTGGTGGTGGTGGGAAGAAGTTACACAAAGGCATGCAGTCCCCTCTTTCCCTACCATTCAAAACACATTTCCTTAAAATGTCACCATCAATGCAACTCTCTTTTTCTCTCTCGAACTCCTTTTACTTCAATTTTTTTCCAAATAAGTTTTTGGACTAATAATTTGACGAAGTACATAAGAGAATAAACCACATCCGTAGAGCTACAGAACACTACCAGTGCAACATTTTCATAAGCATCTTTCAATCCAGGGAGTTGTCTCAACCCTCCACCCACAGTAAGAGCAACTTCACCACGAGCACCTTCAAAAACATTACACTGAACCTGAAACATGCAAAAAGCTTATCAACAATATTCAAGTCAGTCAAGCAATAAAGTGTAATACGCCACATTAGTAGGTACCCAAGCAAATATAGCGTATGTCATCCCATCACACAAGTAAATACAGCATATATAATCTCATAGAATACCATATACTCTTTTATTGCAAGCAGAGAGAAATTTCTCTGCACTGGCAAGCTGGAAACAAGCTTCATTTTCAGAATAAAAGCTATTGACCTAATTTTATAAATTTCCCGGCATCAAGAGTTCAAAAGTCCAAGGTGTCTTGGTCCAAATTTACAAATTAATATTGCAAAAAAGACCCTTCTTTAAACTCGTTTTTTCAATTGTCTGCCGTGGTTGTTTGTTCCTTTGGTCCATTACGCTACATTTTCTAGGTGAGATTTGCATAGCATGCAGAACATAATATTTGTAGAATAAAGAAAGAACGTATTAATTTTTCTTATTAGCAAAACAATACTGATTTACCCAAAACCATTTTCTGGGAAATGCTCCACCCCAATTCTTTTCGGAGTATGAAGGGGCATTTTCGAACTCAAACCTTTCCTCATCCCACTCAATCCAACCTGAGATTCATATAAAAAAAATTAGGAAATCTGCTAATTTCTGCTATAACTTCTTTCGAGAAAGGAAAATTACAGTAAATAAGAGCTATGTGATATGAAATAAGGCCCCAAGAACATAATAATGCATGAATGGAAACCTTAGCATGAAGTATAGTTACTTTATCTAAAACTAGTACCTCTAAGGAGATGGTGGCCCTTTCTGGTTTAAGCACACAAACATTTTCTCATACGAAATGGGCTTTTAAGCCTTCGTTTTTGTTATATATAAAAAACCATAAAATACGACAAACAATGGATTTCAAAGGGTAACCTGATCAAAGTTTGAACATGCCTGTTGATAACCCGCCTGCCATGCATACTTGCCAATGGGGCTCAAATACGGGAAAGGCTGCAAGCCATCCAGCTGTTGACTTCTGACTAGCTCCAACATCACCCCAGCCATAAACTGGACGGGTACTGTATTCCCAACGAGCAGTTTTTACAGTTTCCAAATAGTTTGTCCTGTCATTGAGGGGATCAAACAGTGTATCAAAAGAAAGATGGGATCTGAGATATAATTCTTTTAATTTTTTCGGGAAGAAAAAATTAGATGGCCCATGTTTCCATCTCCTTATTCCATATACTGATTTTAAGCCCAGAAACACATCTAGTTTTTTGAGCTGACAACAGCAAAAAAGAAATTCACATCATTTTCAACAAATTTAAGCAAGTCAAACCTCCTTTAGATTAAATAACTTAAGAGCTTTTCTCCATTTAAGCGGGAAGCAGATTCAAAGACTGTTGAACAAAAAAATATTATTATTTACAGAACTTTTAGCATGTTTTTCTAGCATAGAGTTCATTGATCTAACCCGAGGTTGTTTGGGATGAAATTCTGAATATTTTCAATGTAGCTTAGGTGCAACACAAAGCTGTGAAAGTAAACACTGAAAAGCTTCCTTTATGATATTTGACTCAGAGGAAAGGCTAAGATTTTGTGGATAAATGTCATTAGATCTATCTTATGGAGCTTACGCTTAGAAAGAAATGACAAATTTTTTAGCTATAGCGCAAACCGTGTCAAGAAACATGTGAGATTTAGCTAGAGTACATTTCTCTTTTCAGTTTTCTTTCTCTGAATTATTTTTATGATAATACTTCTACTGTAATACAACTTTGGGTGTTTTTTTTATAATCTCCCATTTGAAGCTTCCTTTTTGGCAGGGCGGAGCCTAAATTCTTTTTAAAAAAATCGATATCCGGCGGTGGCACTCTCCCCCTGCTTTTTGGAGAATCCTTGTACTTTTCATCAAATCAATGAAGAATGTTTCTTTCTCTTAAAAATATAAAAAACTTACTCTTTTGACATTTTATAGCTGCATTTATTTACATATTTAATGACAACTTAAATTTGAAAAAAAAATAAATTAACCAAGCCAACTCAACAAGAACATTAGCATTCAACTTTACTACCTTCATGAAAAGAAGTGAAGTTAACAGTTCTATACACAGTATTAAAAACCTCATAAAGAAGTATAGAGAGAGTGGCACCTGCCATCATCGCGAATAAATCCTTGATGCCAGAATGGAGTGACTTGAAAACCTTCCACAACCTTTCTATTAAATTCCTACACAAAATTGCCCATGAGATAGCTATACGGAATTGTAACAACCTAGCAAGAAAAAACCAGAGGGAGGGATTCCAATGAAAAAAATCTGGAAAAAAAAGTACACAATCCTTTCATGAATTGATACACCTAGATACAAAAAAGCGAAGGAAAATAAGATCAGCGTTCAGCATCAAATGAAACAGTATAATCAGACAGCATCTCAACCTCTGGAGGAACTTCCTTGTTTAGAGCCTTAAACCCTCCTTTGGTCGCAAAACTGTTGCCCAGACTCAGTTCATGCCTACCTATGCATAAAAAACTAATCATTAATCCCCAGTTTTAAAAAATAATATACATTAATCACCATGGCCTACATAACGAGGTTGAAAACTCTTAAAAATGTATTCTCATAAAATGAAAATAATTTTCAAGGGGATGAAGTGTCAGATAAACAGGAATATACACTTAACGATGAGACAACCAACCTGACCACACATTGCTACTATCCTAGCACATTAACCGGTATATGGAACAATTTATAATTTTTTCATGACACGAGACCCTAAGTTGAAAATTTGATCTTGAAAATGGTAAAAGGAGAAATGAGAAAGAAAATGATAAATTGGTAGGTATCAATCAAAGACTCACTTCCCCAAAAGTTCAGAGATTCCTCAGAATATTGGCATATGTATTTATCATCCGCACCAAGAATCTGCGCTCCAACTCCCGTATATCTCGGCCCATTTTGTGCGATTTCCAGAGCTGTTAATTTCTTTGGAAATGAAGGATTCTCAACTGAGTACATGAAGCAGAAACTCTGCCTCTTTTGTGGAATTGATACCTTAAAGTACCAACCTTCAAAGAATTTCCGAGTACTCCCATCAAAGTGGTACCTGATTTAAATGCAAAGTACTAGATATTGGGAGTGGACGAAAGTAATTACTAATGAACCAAAGACAATATAATCAACTAATTACTTGATGCGTGCAAGTTCATTCAATAGCTGTTCACTTATAATCACATAACAAAAATGGAGGTCGTACCATGCCCAGAGGCTCCATCAATTATCAAAGTTTTAGCTGTTCACTTGAGCTAAAACTATTTCTAAACCGTCAAAATTTCTAGGTACCTAGAAAAACCAGGAATTCTAATCTGTTCGCATAAAAGTAAGTGAATATCAATCAAATGAAACATGCCTCTTCCGCAAAAACAATATCATTAAAACAAAACAAATCAGAACCCTAATTCATAAGAAATTTGATTCCAGAAGAACAAATTTAACTGATAAACAGACTACCCGCTGTGAGGAGTCCGAAGCTTTCGATCAGGAGGCGTAGGCTGATAACCAGGAGGACACTTGATATCTCTAATATCATCATCTTTCTCAATTGTCGAAGACGAAGAAGATTCATCGACGGAGCTCGAATTAGAAGCCAATACGCGAGTCCTGGACCTGGAATTCAGCTCAAGCTTCAACGAATCAGTAAAACGAGTACGAAACGAGCTGGAATTTAAGGATTGAGGAAGCTTAATAGCGAGATTGAATTTTGCAGCTTGAGATTCCGAGAAGTTGGAGGAAAAGTGACGGATTCCGCATGATGATAGAGAACACACAGATGCGTTCATTTCAATTCAATGATTGAAAGTGGAAAAAAATAGGATAATGATTGTGCCTTTGAGTTTTAACACATTAATTAATTTGACTCAATCGTTAATTGAATTTTCGAAATATGATACTCCAATTCTTTAATTGAAAAAAAAAATTGTACATTGTAAATTTTTGTTAAAATAAAAAATAATTCCGGTGAGGTACCTTAAATCTTAAACGTTAAACATTATCGATTTTAACCTTAAACTAGATAAAGATTAGGAAGTTTTTTTTTTTTTTTTTTTAACCATAAAGAGTAGGAAGTTTAACTACTAATTATTAACTAATTCATAAATAAGATATAAATATGATTTGTTTGTATAGAGGCTATCAATAAGTTTGAATGATTTTGAAAGTAAGATGTATGATTGGAGCATGTGTTGTGATTTGTGAGGTTGTGCGATAATAATTTCTGATTAGTAAGACTAATGTGTGATATGGTGTCATGTATCGATTTATTAATTCATTGTATTAATTTTTTTTATAACATTAATTCATTATATTAGAAAATCCTTTTTTTACAGTATTATGGTCTAGTATTTTTTTAAATTTAAAATTTGACCAAATATGAATAATAATTATATAAATGTTCACACATATTTGGATTTGAAACTACTCATATAGTTTAATGTTAAAACTGATAACGATTAAAGTTTAAAACCCAGGTTGATAATCTCTTGGAGTTCAGGGGTAAACGTTAATATTTTCTCTAATATAAAGTACCATTACCAAAATTTATTTATTTTGTGATAAAACATACAACTACCAATCATATAATCAAACTGGTTTTTAAAAAACGTTTTGTTCTACATTTAAGAAGAATATTTTAAAAAAAAAAAGCTGACATCATAAATATAGATATTTAGTAATATTTTCTAAAAATTATATCATAAATTTAGAAAAGGGGAAACTCATGCTTTGAAAAAGAGGTGAAACACTTAGATTAATACACAAACCAAATGGTTAAACTTATATAATATTACAAGATAGTTATAAAAAAAGTATATATAATTTATTCCAAGTAATTGACGTTTTATTAGTTTGATTTTTTTTCATTGATAAATTCGATAATTTGATGATGTTGTTTCGATTAATTTTGATCAAACATGCGAATACAAACATAACTCAAATGGTTAGACATTTATTTTCTTTCTAAGAAGTCGAGGCCCCTCTCCCAATTTGATATAATATAAAAAATAAAAATAAAAATAAAGAAATAATTGACCTCTAATTTAATAATTTAAATGGATGAAATTAGAAGTTTTAATTTTTCTCCATATTAAAAAGAATTTTTTTTCCTCTTTTTGTTTCTTTATTTATTTTGATGCGTTAAGTATCGGCTTTAATAAAACCAGAAACTGGAGCATTAGCTTCATCGACCGCCCGATCTTTTCATCATTCCCAGATCTCTCTCTCACTCACTCCGACAAAGGGGAGAATTGAAGTCGCCATGGTCGTGGCGATTAAGCTTTATCTTATTCTTCTCCTTACTTTATTTGCTTCATTTGCAAACTATGGATTTTCCCTCTACGAAGATCAGGCTGGCCTGATGGATTGGTAAGTTACTCTCTTTTTGGTTTCCCAGATATTTTTTTAGAAGTTTAGATTCAAGAAACCCTTATCCCAATTGATACAATACTTTATTGCTTCCTTTCAATCTCTATGTTTATGCTACTTTTCTGGATTCTTACCTGTTTATTGTTATTTATCTTCCAAGTTGTTCATATGGACCATGAAAATTTTGGGTCTTAGTTGAATTTGTATCTAGATGATTCCTTTTTGATTGAATTGTTTGTCTTGTTTCAATTTCAAGTCACTGGTTTCTCATTAGCTTTGATTTGAATTTTAGCTTCTTTATAAGTTACTCTCCTTTTGGTTTCCCAGATTTTTTTTAAGAAGTTTAGATTCAAGCAACCCTCATCTCAATTAATACAATACTTTATTGGAATCTCTATGTTTATGCTACTTTTTTCTGGATTCTTAGCTGTTTATTGTTATCTATCTTCCAATTTGTTCATATGGACCTTAAAAATAAAGGGTCTTTGTTGTGTTTGTATTAGATGATGCCTTATTGACTGAATTGTTTGTCTTGTTTCAATTTCAAGTCACTGGTTTCTCATTAGTTTTGATTTGAGTTATAGGCTTATTTCATCTTTATGAATATTGCCAATTCAGTTTGTCAAAGATATAAGGTGATCTCTTTATTTCAGGCGCCATCAGTTCTTGGGAAAAGTGAAGCACGCGCTGTTCCACACTCAAAAATCCGGGCGAAGGCGTGTCGTCGTGTCCACCGAAGAGAATGTCGTTGCGTCACTTGATCTTCGGCATGGCGAGATTCGTAAGCACAACCATTTGAATCTGTTGTCTGGTTTGTAGAATGGATGGGGAAGTTAGATGGGAATTGTTCTTATATAAAAAAACGGGAATTGTCAAATGTGTAGGCCAAAATCAAACCCTTTTGAATAAGCGTTTTTCTGTTTAGTTTCGGTTTGATTTATTCTTAATAGCAAAGCAACGGTTATTTTTAGGGGTTTTGTTAATTTTATACTCAGTGGTCTTCAAGGAGATGAGAACCAATTATGTAGTATCCACCTCAAGAATTCAAGTATTGTATACGTCAATAGTCTGATCTTTTAGTAAGAGCTACCTATAACAACAGATTTGCCAAAATGAATCTGTTCAACAAAGAAATTCATTGCTCCTGACTTTACTTCAGCTTAACTGTTACTTAAACTAGTAGAAGATATGTCTTGATCTGAGTGGGGAAAGTATTCTTTGTCGTTTTGAAATCTTAGAGTTAGAATGCATCTGCTTTATGTACCATACCAACATAGTTGTAAAAAGAGCACAATGTTGCATTTGGAGTCCAAACAAGCGTTAGCTTTCATTTTTGTAACTAGTACATCTAACTCTAGTTTAAATATAACTTTCTGGTTACTCTTGTGCAGTTTGGAGGCATGTCCTTGGTCCCAGTGATGCAATTGATGGATTGGAGTTGGCTCTTGGAAAATGTAACCATGCCCCTGCATTTTTATTTTTTTTATCCGTAGAATATTACTCTAGACCATTATTTCTGTGTCCCAAAGCTTTATGTGAATTGTTATTGTGCAAAAAAAATTCCACATGGAGCTTGAGAAGTATATGATCGTACTAATTCTGGCCCATTGCTACTATTATGTTTGATATTCATTTGACCATTTCTATTAGAACTTATAACCTGTCCTGTATTATAAGTTTGTATCTTACTTGAATTCAGCAATGCTTCTCTTGATCCTAGATTCTCTGTTATATTATATCTGAATTTTCCCTACACAGTTCATTACATAATTTGACTTGAGAGGCAAAATGAATGGAAAAAAAGAGTGAATAACTGTCTCTACGGTGGGCATTCTTTTTTAAGATGTTATATTCAAATGGTCACTCAAGTATACCTTTTTTTAATCTGTTGTAAATTATAATTCCTAATTGAGCTTACACTCGGTTCCTTAATGACTGTTGTTCCTTATGGCCATTCAATAGTGAAGTATATTTAGTTCTTTCAATCTATTGTAGTTATAATTATCAGTTGAAATTACACTCACTTATTGATGACTCTTGTTTCTATTGGCCACACAAGTGTGAGTATACTAGTTCTTTCAAACTGATGTAAATTATAATTATCAATTGAGCTTACACTCGGTACTTATTTGTTATAACTTATAGTTTTTAATTGATCATGGACTCAACTTTCAATATATGGTCTTAATATTTAATTATATTATTCCAGATGTTGTTTCCCTTTCATCGGAGGGGAGATTTTTAAGAGCATGGAACCTTCCTGACGGTCAGATGGTGTGGGAGTCATTTCTTCAGGGCACATTGCCATCAAAGTCATTATTATTGGTCCCAGTAAGTTGATCATTATTATTGGCCTTTTGAGGTGCTTTCTTAAAAAAAAAATCATTAAATATTAGTCAGGGAGCATTTCTATTCTAAAAAATATTTGGTTAATATAAGGCATAATTTGCAGAAAAGTTTGAAAGTTAACCAGGAGAATACGATTCTAGTTTTGGGTAGAAGTTGTCTACATGCTGTTTCTTCCCTAGATGGTGAAGTTATTTGGAAGATTGATTTTTCAGAAAAAAGGTATTTAAAATATGGTGTTTGACGTGAGACTCTATTCTATTCTTTTCTTTTTTTAAATCGGTGTGCACTGATATTGTTATGGTTTTTATCACTCTTTCAGTGTAGAAATTCAACAGATTATTCAGCTTCATTACAGTGATATCATTTATGCTGTGGGATTTTCAAGTCCAACTCAAATTGATCAGTTTCGAATAAATATTAAGAGTGGAGAGTTGCTGAAGCACAAGACAGAAACCTTTTCTGGTGACTTTTCTGGAGAATTAGTATCAGTTTCTGATGATGTTCTTGTGGCATTGGACGCCACTAGGTCAAATCTGGCAATAATAAGCCTTAGGAATGGTGAAATCAAAATTCAACAGTCATCTATTACACATCTTCTTGATGAATTTTCTGGGTCAGTGGAATTGGCGCCTTCAAAGCTTTCAGGAATAGTTGCAGTCAAGATTAATTCTCATACAATATTAATAAGAGTAAAAGCTGAAGGTGCGCTGGAAGTGTTAGATAAAATTAACGGTCCAGCAACTCTTAGTAATGCTCTTGTACTTTCAGAGAGCCAGCATGCAGTTGCTCTAGTTCAGCATGAAGGCACTTATATGCGTCTCAGTGTAAAGCCTATTGACAACTGGAGCAGTGATTTTCTTAAAGAAAACATAGTAATTGATGACCAACGAGGACTCATACATAAGGTCTTTTTAAATCCTTATATCCGGACAGATAGGTCTTATGGGTTCAGGGCTCTGTTAGTCATGGAAGACCATTCACTACTGTTGGTACAACAAGGTGAAATTGTGTGGAGTAGGGAAGATGGTCTTGCCTCTATTATAAATGTTGCAACATCTGAACTGCCTGTTGAAAAGAAAGGTGTGTCTATTGCAAAGGTGGAGAGCAGTCTTTTTGAATGGCTAAAGGTATGTAGTTCTTTGGAAGTTTTATCAATCAAAAAGATAAAATGACAATGCTTTTTCAGATTAAAAATGGATGATATTCACAAATCTCATTGATAAATACGTTGTCAGCCTAATATTTGGTGATTATTGATGGGAATTTTCTATTAAAGTATAGTATTAATTTTTTTCTTGTTCCCACTAGTGGTAGTGGTCAAAAAGGGGCGTGCGCTGGTATCTCTTTAACCGTTTCCTTCTGACAATGTGCTTTTGATATGTTCTGTTATTTAAAGGGACATTTGCTGAAGCTCAAGGGAACTTTGATGATTGCAAGCCCTGAGGATGTTGCAGCTATTCAAAATATGAGGTTGAAGAGTTCCGATAAGAGCAAAATGAGTCGAGACCACAACGGGTTTCGGAAACTGCTTATCGTTCTAACAAAGTCTGGAAAACTCTTTGCCTTGCACTCTGGAGATGGCCGTATTATATGGTCTCTATTATTGCGCTCATACCGTAATTCAGAAGCTTGTGATCCAAGATGGCTTAATCTTTATCAGTGGCAAACCCCCCATCATCGTGCCATGGATGAGAATCCATCTGTACTTGTTGTAGGTCGTTGTGGACCAAGTATAGATGCACCTGGTTTTCTTTCATTTGTTGACACTTACACAGGAAGGGAGATCAAGTCGTTAAGCCACATTCATAATGTCATGCAAGTTATTCCACTTCCATTTACTGATTCAACAGAACAGCGCCTCCATATTTTTATAGATACTGAGAGACGTGTGCATTTGTATCCGCAAACTTCTGAAGCTGTTGGTATCCTGCAATCCGAGTTTTCAAACATATACTGGTATTCAATTGAGGCTGACAGTGGTGTTATTAAAGGGCATGCCTTGAAGGGAAAATGTATTGATAGAGTGGATGAATATTGCTTTGAAAGCAACGATGTCTGGTCAGTTGTACTCCCATCAGAGTCAGAGAAAATCGTTGCAACTGCTACAAGAAAACTGAATGAGGTATGGCACTATTTTTGGTTTAGTCCATCAGAATCTTTTCTTTTGGTCCCGTATTACTTGTCAATTCATTTGCTTGGATTTTATAATTAGTTGTATTGTATTGTATCTTGTTTTGGTTTATGTTTTAGCCATATTGAAGTTATTTTTTATTTCATATTTTTGGGGGGTAAAAAGACTTAAAATTGATTTTAATACCTTTTTGTTTGTTTCCTTCGTGACATATCAAATCAGATGTTGTTGTTGCCTCATGTGCTATAGCATAGAATTGTACTGGATTAAAGAAATTACTCCATTTTAAAGTTTTGGTTTGTCAGTTTAGTGAATTCCAAAGTTTCTTCTTTCAGTATTTGCTCATATATTTACTTAATCAGACAGAATTCAGAAGACTAATGTACTGGTTGTGCTTTTAAATTTTTAATCACATTTGTTTATGCAGTGGGCAATGTATCATCAATCCACACTTGCATTTCATTTTTCACTTGCTTATGTTGTTTGGTAGATGTTATGATATATAATCATTGAAGGAGTTTTAGCCTCCAAAATTAAATTTTTGAGCAACTCAAACCTTCCAATAGTTAATTTTATGAGTTCAATAAAGTATTTCTTCTCGTCTTTTTTGTTCTATTCATTGCATAATTTAGTGTAGAAAATCCCTGGAAATGAGAACATAACTAAAACCCCACGAAACTCATGGCGATAGGAAACCTACTTAACAACTGATGTACTAAGAGTGTTTGGAAGTGGTATTTTGAAGTGAAACCTTTTCCTATACTCGGTTTTGAAAGGAAAAAAAATACTATTAAGTGTTTTCTATAAAAGCAATTCATGTTCATGTTATTGAAAACCTTCCTGTAATTTGTTCTGGTGAGTTATTGAGGTCATTAAATACCCTTTAGTCCTTTTAGTAATTATATGTAATTTGCGTATTTTAGGTGGTTCATACCCAATCAAAGGTTGTAGCAGACCAAGATGTGATGTACAAACATATATCAAAAAATATACTCTTCTTGGCAAGTGGTTCACCAAAAGGCGGTGGTGAAATTGGAACTACTACCCCAGAGGATTCATGGTTGGTAGTATATCTCATTGATATTGTAAGCGGCCGTATATTACATAGGATGACCCATCACGGTTCACAGGGTCCTGTTCATGCTGTGAGTCCTCCAACCTACTTGCTCACTTCTTTCATCATAAACCGATGAAAATCTTCAAATAGATTTATGTGTTTTGTAGGTCTTTAGTGAGAACTGGGTTGTTTATCACTACTTCAATCTTAAAGCACACAGATATGAGATGTCAGTCATTGAAATTTATGACCAGTCTCGTGCGGTAAGTGGATGGTCTCAGATATGTGATAATATTTCATGATTGCTGTCTCATGTAGACTCACGTTACCAGAGTCTGATTTTTTTTGTAGGACAATATCGATGTTTGGAAGCTCATTCTTGGAAAGCATAACCTGACTTCGCCAGTTTCTTCATATTCCCGACCAGAAGTTTTGGCTAAATCACAATCTTACTTTTTCCCCCATTCTGTGAAAGAAATAGCAGTTACATCGACGGCCAAGGGTATAACATCAAAGCATCTTCTGATTGGTACAATCAATGATCAGGTTGGCTTCTGGTTTTATCTGAAATATTTGATTGGTGCCTTTTGCCCTTTTTAGATTATTTATTTTTTCTGCAAACCTATTTTAAGGGATATGTTCAATGTGAGTCAATTGCAGATTTTGGCGCTTGATAAGCGTTATTTGGATCCTCGACGATCTATCAACCCCTCACAAGCTGAAAGAGAAGAAGGTGTCATACCTCTCACAGATTCCTTGCCGATCATTCCACAGGTGTGTTCTTTATGGATTTTCTTTTAAAAAAATTGTCTTTTTATTTTATCAACGAGACAGCTAATAATTGGCTTAGTTCTTCTTCTTCTTTCAAATCATGAGAATGCCAAATGACTACTAATTAAAATCCTCTTGTATGATGAGTTGCTGCTAAATTCATAGGCTCACTTTTGAAATTTCTATTACGGAATTAGGATATTAGCATTTTAACTATAGTTGGAAATCATTGCATAGATGACCAGTATGGGCTAGTAATGATCGATTGTGGATATTCTTTTCTTATCCTTGTGGTTGAGAACTTTAAGCTAACATATTATTGGTTTCGAACCGGGGTGGTTTTTGGCAGACCTACATGACGCATTCCCTTCAAGTTGAAGGACTTCGAGGCATTGTGACGGTTCCAGCCAAGTTAGAGTCGACAACCCTTGCATTTGCATATGGAGTGGATCTCTTCTTTACCCGGATCACGCCGTCCAGGACGTATGATTCATTGACTGAAGATTTCAGCTACGCTCTACTTCTCATAACCATTGTTGCTCTTGTTGTGGCCATCTTTGTGACATGGGTTTTATCTGAGAGGAAAGAGCTACAAGATAAGTGGATGTGAGCTCTTGTTTTGTCAATCATCCTCTCCTAATATCTCCCTCTCCCCTTTCTTTCTCACATAGAAACTAATTGCCAATTCAGAATAGTTTAGAAATCCACTACTTTTGCCTTTTTGCTCTAGGCATATGCCTGGCTGTAGTTTCCCTCTTCTCTTCTGTTAAGATGGAAGTTTCATCATTGTTATTATTTTTGCTTGGATTTATTAATTGTTTCAATTATAAATGGCTGAGAGACAATTTTTACAAGTTTCTTGCCAGTTTGCTAGGGTTTATTTTTAACGACATTTTTTTAAATGTAAAATTATTTTTAGAATTATTACAAGTGAGGAGAAACTCTTCTAAACTAGATCGAAATACTATCTGAAGTAGTATTAATTAGTTTATTAAATCAAAATTTTATTTTATAAGTTCAACTAAAATATGTTTATGTTTTAATAAAAGAAAAAACAAAATTAATATGCAAAGACTTGATTTCATGATTTTCTCCAAATTGGCATTACAAAAATATTATATTTTATTTTGGTAGGTTGGAAAAGTTTTAATTCGAAAGTCAACAATTTGTCTTATCAGCTGATTACCCATTAGTTGTGCACACATTTTTGGGAAAATTGCATATATGATCTCGAAAATAGAGCTTTAATGAACCATAAACCTCACTTTCTATTTATTATGTTTAAGACTTTATACTGATGTCATCTTAGTGTGAAAAGACAAAAAAAACCCTTTAAAATACCTCTTTAGCTTTATTTGTCAGTACTCTACCCTCTTATAATCCACGGTACTCTCTCTCATTCTAGAGTCTCTCTCTCACTCTAAAGTCTCTATCTCACTTTAGAGTCTCTCTCTGAACTTGCATAGGAGGAAGAAGAAAGGTAAAATTCATTCATGTTATGATATTTTTTCGTGTTAAAGAACAGAAAAATCATACCCTCGTTTCGCGTCTGACCATAAGAGGGAATGATTGGCAGACCATAGGAGGAAATGATCGGTCCGATCATAGGTTAGATACCGATCAATCATAGGCAATGATCCGACCAATCATAGGCCATGATCGGTCTGATGGTCCAACCGAGAATTGCATATAAGATATCACCGATCATTTCATATTACGATCTGACCGATCATTGACTTTTATAATCTGACCGATCACGTCCTAGTATGATCTGATCAGTCATCTCCTCTTATGATCTGACCAATCACTTCCTTATATGATCAGACCGATCATTTAGTATATTTCTCTTATATAACTTTTTGACTATTTCGTAGATGCCACTTGTAAGAATTTTTGTTCGTTAAGGTGGACATTGGGATGTTGAAGATTACAATTATATTGGTGGCTCATTGGGAGGAATAATTGTGGATAAACGTAAAAGCTATGAAAATTTAATAGATCGTCTATATGTAGTTGTAGGATCCGACCCTTCATCGACTACAATAAAAATCAAGTGCATATACAAGTTTGCAACAGTTTGTCCCCCTTTTGAAATTAGAAATGATATGAAGCTACAATTTTACATTATGGGTTCAGAACCCCTCGATTTTATATGTGTATCTTGTGAACCTAGAGAGACGATGAGTGGAAGTGGAAGGGGGAATGTTAACTTAAATCAGTGTCAAGGATTGAGGAATATTGCATCTATGACTTCGTTGGACGATACTATAGCTCCATATGATTTAGTAAAAACTTAGGATCTAGAGAGACGATGGTGGCACGTATTGAACGTCGGAAAAAACTTAGGATCCTGTCATCTGGAGAGATTGTTATTAAAACACGACATTGTGGGAAGTGTGGTTTAGTTGGCCATAACAGGAAAACATGTCGTAATCCACTTTCGTATCACTTGTAAATTGGTACATCAGTTTATTTGCAAATGATGAGTGGAAAAAATGAAAATTTTCTTTTAAAATGATTGTTCAGGTAAGAGGATGTGATCGTTCAGATCAGAGGCTGTGATCGGTCAGATCGTGATCGATCATAGGCAATGATCAGACCGATCATGCATAAATTAGCTTAAGGCTCTATCCGAATGATCGGTCAGATCATACGGTGTGATCGGTTAGATACTAATCGATCATAGGCAATGTTGGACCGATCATTCCTAAATTAACCTAAGGGTCTGGCCGAATGATCGGTCAGATCATACACTGTGATCGGTTAGATTCCGATCGATCATAGCCAATGATCTGACCGACCATAAACTGGCCGATCATTCGGACAGAGCCTTTGGCTAATTTATGAATGATTGGTCAGATTATGATCGGTCCGATCATTGAGTATGATCTGACTGATCATTATATGCATTATTTATCAGATTGAGTATACAAAAAAATGAAAGCATACAAAAAAAATTTCATTACTTAAAAAACGGGTGTGTTAGACCACACCTCAGCGATAACATTAGTCTAAATTGTTTAAATAAGGAAGGGGTTAAAATATCTATGTTATTTCCTATTACAAGACATTCAAAAAACTTAATAATGCACCACAGTCTTTATCATTGTCTTGTATCGGGGTGTTACGTACACGCCTTAATGGCCATCGCTCAACGTTGTCAGCTAGGCCGACATTTTACAAAACATGTGGCACGCAATCCCGAAATGGCCCCATCATTGCTGCAATCTCTTGCTCAGTTGAGTAAGTTGGAAGAGAATCGTAGTACAAAAATGAATGCCGTTTGAGATTGATGACCACCAATATCCAATGAGTTTTTTTTTATATTGACTGGAGCGTATACCTAGTGGAAAGATAAATAAGGTAATTGAACAAATAAATTGATATGAATACCAATTAAACAGAACCTAGATTATAACTTACGTAATCGCAGTCACCCCAAGGAACAGTGAAGTCTCCATGCTTGCCTATGACATAGTCTATGAGTTCAAAACATTTCTGCCAATTATAGACTTTATTATTCTTCACAGCTTTCTCATGTTTGGCCCAACTCCTAGCGCAATATTGTTGTGACAAATACACAAGTTTATTAACAAATGAAGTGTGTGATCGGTCAAATCATAGTGTATGATTGATCCGATCATGAACTATGATCTGACCGATTATACACTATGATCTGACTGATCATGAACTGGCCCAAAATACGTAAAGTTGCTTAAGGCTCTGTCCAAATGATCAGTCCGATCATATGTTATGATCGGATCGATCATAGTGTATGATAAGACCGATCATAGTGTATGATAAGACCGATCATACACTATGATCTAATCGATCCTTTGGACAAAGCTTTACAATTACATTAACCAAATTACCTACCGCAAAGTATGAGTCAACCACTGTGAAAGAATGTTTAATAAATTCAGGCCGCATTCTCTGTTTGTCTTGAATAAAAAGTATGGATGTATCAACGTGCTATATATTCAAAGCAAACATTAGTGAGTAAGACAAAGATTTGAAGTTATATTCATGAATTGAAATATATTCACTCACCTCACAACCAAAATTTGGATCTGCCTTTTTCACCCCAAGCCAATCTTGGAAGAATGGTTTCAGTTTTGCACCATAGTACCGACATGGCACCAAAGCTTTACCATTCCTCTTATTGGTAATGTAAAGCTTATACTTATCAAGTATTTCATCTGGGACCATGTATAGCGGGTCATATAATTCTATGTCTGCTTCTTCTAACTTCAATCTTTTCTCCGACATAAATAAAGCTTGTTGAAGTGGACCTGCAACCTTCATCTTTCTAGTGCCCCACAGACGTGTCTTAAACTCAAAGTTTTCAGACATCATAACGATGTGTGAAGTGGACTCCTCCTTCTCATCTTCCTTCTCATCCTCCTTCTCTTCCTTTTTCTCCTCTTTCTTCCCATCTTCCTCCATCTTATCCTCTTTTCCCCCCTCCCCCATCTTATCCTTCCCCTCATCTTCTTTCTCCTCCTCTTTCTCTTCCTTCTTATCCTCTTTCTCCTCCTCTTTCTTCTCCTTCTTCTCCTCCTCCTTCTTCTCGTCTTTCTCCTCCTCCTTCTCTTCTTTCTCATCCTCCTCCTTCTCTTCTTCCTTTTCCTTTTTCTCTTCTTCCTTCTCCTCCTTATCCCCCTCCTTCTCTTCCTCCTTCCACTCATCTCCCTTCTCCTCTTTATCTTCCTCCTCGACCGTCCCCTCTTCTCCTTTATACTCTTTTTTTCCCTCTTCCTCCTTACCATCCTCCTTCATCCTCTTCTTACCTTCACTCTCACGTCGATACATGAATAAATCACTAACTCCATCCTTCTCATCCTTCTCCATCCTATTGTCGTCTTCTTTATCTATTTTCTGCAATATCGGATTCATATAGAGACATTAATTAATACTAAAAACATTTACAATAAGAAACAACAACATATATATGTTTAATTACCTTCAGCAATAATGTCTGGATGTTCATTAACATGGATTTCATATCCCGAACATCATTTTCAACCCGTTCAATAAGAGCCTTGCAACTGAGAATTGCTCGTTTGTACTTCGATGACAAACCGTATCCTTTCCTTATTTTGTCATCCCTTGGCCTCTTCTCCACTTGTTCTTCCTTTTTTCCCGACCTCCTCTTTACCTCCTCAGCTTTTACCCTCTCAACCTCCACACCCTTTGTCTTCTTCACCTCCTCGCCCTTTGTCTTCTTCACCTCTAACTCTTCACCAATCTTCTTCTTTTTAGACGAGTCCGTCTCCGATCTTGTTTTCACAATTTCATTTTTTTCAGTCAAATTTCAAAAGCCATTTTTTTTTAGTTTTTGAAATTTGTTTATGATTTTAAAACAGATTGTTTTTTAAAATGTTATTAACAGACAGTACGTTGATAAAAATACAGCAAACCACAAAAAGACAACCTTTTGAAAGTAATAATAATAAAAATAACCTAAGATTGATATTTATTAACTAGCTATAGTTTATCATTTCGATGGTATTAAAAATGGAAAAAAAGTTACGCATACACAAGTTTTTTCCAAAAGAAAATTTTCATTGGTTGATCAAATAATAACTGAAAATTGTCACACCGGAAAACCATTGGTGAAGCTTTGCAATGGCATTGTTCAGCAAGCCATATAATCATAGGATTACAACAATTGACAGCATTATATGTATGTAAGTACATTTTTCATAGACATAGTACTGAGGATTTTAGGATTTATACAAACATTTTCTTGTGTTTGTGTTGTGTCAAGCATGACGTTCTTGCTCGACTTCAAATCAGAGACGGACTCGTCTAAAAACTCACGAATGACGATTTATGTGATCCTCTAATATACTTGAGAGCTGATCAAAGATTTTACCTGAAAGAAACAAAAAGTTAAAACTTAACAATTATGAAGCTAAACTTGTAAATGAATCATGATATGGTATTGAATAACCTGAGAATAGAAAGATGTTTAATATGGACACCAGAGTGGATTGCACAAGGACTATTGTGTTGATTTGTTCCAAATTGTTTTCACGGTGTTATGCTACATACTCCTCTGGCGCTTGAATTCATTGAAATTAATAGAGTTAGGCCTGTTCTTTGAATAAACAGTCCTTCCAAAATCGAAATCTTCAGCTCCAATCATGTATGCATTTCCTGCTTCAGGCAAGCTAAAATCTGCAGGATTTTTGTTGATACTACATATTTCAGTCTCAAAAGTGCTCTTCTGGCCATGTAGAATTTTAGCACAGGCTACCAATTCGCTATCCTTGGAGATTTTCTCCACATGATGTGCCCACGCGAACGCATTAGATTTAGATGGACTAACAAATCTTTTGTCTATACCATTAACAGGAAATGTTGCAGTATCAGTGACAACACCACCATTTCTGAATGCAGACTTCAGTGGTTTATGGCCTGCTTTCAAAGTGGGTGGGTCAGAGCATTTTGTTTTCCCTCTATTTTGAGACTTCAAGACAACCTGACCAGTAAAGTCTGTACTGGACTCGAATCCTTTACTTTGCTTGAAGGTACAAGCAGATGCACTGATTGTTGAAGCAGCAGGAGAATGGTAATGAAATTTCTCCGGATTATGACCTTCATCAAAAAAGGAAGATGGCGGATAATTCATTGCATGTAAGTTCCTATTTAATCCAATATCGGTCCCGGAAAATTCTTTACCCTTTAGAGGACGGGGGATAGGAGGTTTCTTGGATAACTTGTGTGTCCCACCTGCAGTGATGGGTGCATTAGATTGCATTCCTGCGTCCATGAGGCTAAGCAAATGCATTGCAGGTATGGTTTCATTAGAGTACAACTCTAGTGAACCAACCGGATTTTGGTGAAGCTCGATCACATTAGGACGGCTACAAAATGGGTTCTCTGAAATTTTCTGGCTGCATGCTTCGGAACTGTAACCCCCCCTGCCATGCATTTCTAGGTTGGTAGGGTGATGATCTTGGTAGCTCTGTGTGTTCACATTCCTCATATGCAATGATCTGGGGCTTGAATTTTTTTCTCTCTCAGTGGACTGAGCTGGAACCCTCTGATATCCATAGGACAAATGATTCGGCATCATAGAAGACCATATGTGAGCTGCTTCTTTATTCCGTTCCAAAACAGGTGGATGACCAATGCATCCTCCAAAGGATCGGATTTTGGAGTTATATGGCCCTGATTCCAAAGCTCTGTTGTATTTCGTATTCTCAGTAGAAAATTGAGTGCTGCTTGATAGTTTTTCTTGAGAATGAATAGATGCATTGTGTCCAAGCATATGAGTCTGCTGCAGGTGGTTCATGTTGAAATGATGGTCATCGACATTTGAGAAATAATCTGCTGACTTTTGTTTGCTGGCTTCAACAAATTTTCCTGCACTGATTGCAACATTTCCTCCATTCCTAGCGTGACGCTTTTGTCTATGATTTTCTGGCTTTTCAAATAATCCCATTCCATTTCTATATATATGACCATAACCATTCATTTGAACATTGCAGTTGCTTGTTTCTGAAAGGTGTATATTATTCTCAGCATCATGAAGAAACCTTTCATACTGATTCTTTGCCATTAGTTCAACGATTTCCATGGGAATGTCATCTGAAGTTCCATGGTCAGATGCCGGGTCCACTCTCTGGTTACTATGTCTTTTAATAAGAGGCAGGGGTTCCTGAGCTTCAAAACTTTTCCTGCCACTGCTTCCACTGAATATATCCTGCAAAAGAGGCGTAAACTTCATGCAAGCAATCAAATCCTCTGAAGCACTTATCCCGTACACTATAGACACGCATGTGCAAAAAAACAGAAAAAATATGATAATAATAGAAACAGAAGGAATAGGAAGTAAAAATCATTCGTTCATAAAAGAATATTCCATATCATTGTATGACAAAATTGAATGTAATGACAATGAATATCCAACAGAAAATTAATTTAAAAAATGTTTCAGTGCATCATAGTAAAACTCCCTTACTAAGCCGGACTAAGAACAATGTGAAAGCATAATCATCACAAATTATAAACAAAAGAGACTACTTAAAAAACAAAGGAAGAAGATTGCCAGTTTAGCTCTTACTGAAATCTGAAAGAGTAATCAGTTTTCCATTGTCTAAAATTAGAAATTTTAAATTGCACATGTTTGCACACGTTCTTTCAGACACATAAATTCAACAAAATGGAATCCCTTGGAAAAACTTATTCTCTCTACACGCAACAAACATTGAAAAACGATCACTTCCATTTTTTGTTGCCAAGTTGATAAACATATTGGTACATCACATCTTGTTGACTCATAGAGAGGGCATTTTTTAACTTTTCGTTTCTTTTTAGTTTTTATGGTGGGTGAGAGATTACGGAGATAGAGCGACGAACTGTTAACGTTCTCAGAGGCTTAGAGGTTCCCATTGTGACTAAGAATTCATGTCAGTTAAACTTTCAGATGGAAAGACATTAGAGTCTGGACATGTTCCAACACATGTTCATTATGATAAATTAAAAGGCAGATACCTTTTGCTGCAGTTGTGACCAACCGATATCTGTGGGAGGATCCAAGCGTTGTTTCTGATTTGGAAGAGGTGTTCTGAAGTTGGCCATTTTACCATTAAGTTCACCACGTACTCCTCGTCCATATGAAACATCTGAAGCTTTATAACGAGGATTTGAATCTTCAAGACAATTTGCCCTTACATCTTTACTTGTAATAACCTCAATTACTCTGGAATTGTCATCTTGCACAGGCAGTAAGGCAGGCACAGGCAGCTCGTTTTTGCCTTGAGGAACAATTCCTTTGTGATACTGATATCTTTGTGAATTCAAATATTCGTTGAGAGAAAGAGGCGACTCTCTTTCATTACCATTATAATTTTCATATTGAAAAGGATTACTGGCAACTTTCCTGTTTTTCATGATTTCCACATCTTTCTGTGTAAATGAACCCTTTCTAGTTATTCCATTGCTCCAAGGAAATATGGTAGTGGGCCTTTCATCAATCAACGGCTGCTTATCTGGATTTGGATTCTTACATGTGCTATATCTTTCAGTGGCATTCCAATCTGGAATTCTGCTTGAAAATTCCTTGTGATGTTCTTTAATAGCAGCATTATCTATGGCTTGTCCATCACTTCTATCTCCAATTGTCTCCTGAATTTTATATTGACCATTATGCCCAGATGGCATTAAGGACATTAAACTTGGATCAACTTGAGATTTTTTACATTTCTTCTTACACGCAGTATGGCTTCCATCCCTTTTGCATCTGCTCGAAAGGCCCTTCTTAGTTTGTAAACTTTTTCTTGACAAAACATTTTCAGTCTCAGTTTTCGAACTAGACACTGGGGTGTCTATATCTCTCCTACATGTTTGAATTTTCTTATCCACATTGCACGAAGAGAGAATCTCTTGATGTTGGCACATATCATCTTGGGGCAACCTCTTTTTCCTGTTATGTTCTGAATGCACAATATTCTCCTGAATAGTTACCTGACATTTGGAGGCAGACCTTACATCTGGCTTTGCCGATGCGTCAGGAGTCCTATTGAATGGAGAACTTTCAACATGTTTGGGTTTCATATTTCCATCTTCTCGAAGTAACTCAGTCAGTAGACGAATCTTGCGAGTTTTTCGACGATGCAACTTTTCTAGATGATGATCTTGAAGACTCTTCCCAAATATTTCAGTACTTTCAGATGCTCTGAAGGTGTTTTCATTCAATTCCACAGAAGGATCTACATTTGTTTGAAATTTAACAGTATAATGTGCTCGGTCTATATCTACCATACTGCCATTCTCTGATACCGGCAAGGTTAACTGTCCGTCACGATGGTCTGAAGTTTGTTTTCCTGCCTGAATATTTTCTTCAGGGTTTTCCTCAGTTACTTTGAGATTCTCAATCTCCGTAACTTCATGACTTACACAACCTGGCTCACTTTGTGATATAACAGCAACTGTTCAGGTGCCAAAAAATAAACCAATTATGTTAAAATACAAATTCCTGTTAAGGAAAAAGTGTAAGCTAGGTACAATACAAAATGGAATATAATGCATTTGCAGCAGTTATTCTAATCCCGTAAGTTTATTATCAAATGTTGGCTAGTAAATGGCGGTTGATAGGAGAAGATAACAATAATTTCAAAGTAGGTTAATTGTGACTCCGTGAAGTTGATATCGAAGACAAGAGAAGCCTTGTTGAAGGAGGGAGAGGAGGACACATTCTTACCAGAGAAGAATACATTATGAACCATGAAAAATTCATGTTTTTTTTAATCATCCCTTCTTAATTTCTAGCAGAACAAAGTTTAATGCAATTGCTGTGACTTTCCAGAGTTCCTTCGTCTTCTGAGCCAATCTAATTACATGCAGAAAACCAAGATACTGATACAAAAGTTCTAGAGATAAAAGTTTACCAGTGCTGCTGTCTGCAACTTCAAATTTATTTTCCCTCTCATCAGTACATGTGGGCTGGCAACTCAAATCAGGAGAAGCACCATCATCCACTGTTCTTCCATCGATCACACCTTGATTGTGAGCTTCCTGGAAAACACCAGAATAGTTTCCAAGGTTGTGACAGCTATCAGAGACAAAACAATCTTTTGCTGCCCCTTTATCAGAATTCTCTTGGCAACAACTTTGGCCATGCCGACAGTTGAAATTTGGATCATATATCGGTGGGAGCAAGGGTATCTGCTTATCAGACTTATGGTCATCATCAAGATCAGGAAATGGAAAACATATCTTCCGATCCTTTTTGCGCATATCAGATACATAACCACTGTTACATGAACATATAAATTAAATAAGGAAAATAAATGTTTTTCCCACTCAATTATAACTAAACTTAGCTTAGATAAATACATTATGATTTGCTTTGTAATCTGTTATAATTGGTGACACAACACGGCCACATAGATCTGTAATACCATCAACAAATGCTGTAGGTTACCACATGAAAATTATTTTTCTATATACTTTTCCATGAAACAGAAATGAAATTAATGCTAAAACCTCTCTTTCACATAGACAAATCAGAAGTGCACACACAGACATAATCACTTGTATATGTTTTTTTTTATAAATATTTGTGAGTATCCTGGCCAGCTTGGTGTGCACCTGATCACTAATCACACGAAACAACCATAAGACCCTACAATACTTGACATAAGAGAAAACTCGTAGGATAATATCCAAGATATATGTAGCCACATATGGATTTGAATCCATAACCTCAAAAAGCTCTTTAACTAGTAGACTGACTCATGGTTGTATCACCAGTTATGAAGTAGCGTAGTGTTACAATTTGACACCTATAAAAAAGAAAAACATGGTTAATAAAGTTAAGGTACTTACCGAATAGAGAAACGTTCACATAATTTTCTGTCATCACTTTTATCATTAGAGCTAAATATATCGATAAATATAGAGTCAATCTGAATGAACTTTTCCGCAGGCTTCGAAACAATACTGGAGTCAATCCCATGTTGATTCCCTTCCATCACTTAATTCTATAAATTATTCACTCAGTTTCCTGGTTGAAGAAATGTACATTCACCTATCACCTACAAGTAAACCCAAATTAAAAAAAAAATTAACACGGTTCCGGGAATAAACATTTACTCGAAAAATACTAAAGCTCATCTTAGATCAAAGGTCATGAAAAGATCGATAATTGATTAATGAGTAAGAATCTGGAAAAGATTGTGTTGGGACATAAAATAATTGTCTCTAACAGTGTAATAAGCAACATTCATTAAAGAAACCCTAACTTTGCAACAAAAAATAGCTTATTAATTTACTAATTCACGGTTTAATTATATGCAAATTATCAATCCTATATGATTTGAATTATCTTTTTAGTAATATGTCAAACAGAAAAAGTAGGGTTTTCTAAAACGTAAGAAACTATCTTCCCCAAAATACGATTTTTTTATCTAAAAATGATTCAAAAGAAACAATCAGGCAATCCCATTAAAATATCTACTCAAAATTAAGAACGACAAATCTACCATTCCATTTCTCAGATTTCTAGGGTTTTCCATATTTGAAATTCAAGAACATTTAACACTATAAATCAGCTGAAAATTAAAGAGAAATATATATAGTTATAAAAGATACATAAAATATAGTGGAAAATAATTAAAAAGAGGCTAAAAAAATTAAAAAATTAAAAAAAGGGCAAAGTAAAAGGAAAAAAAAAACATTGAATTGAGTTAATTAAGTAAAGCTCAAACTGAGCTGAAACTAAGTAAGATTTATATAACCATTTCCTTTTTTTACCTATAAAAAAAAAAAAGTAACAGAAAAAGAAAAAGAAAAAGATGGAAAAAAAAATCAGAATGGAAGAAGAAGAAGATGAAACCTAACGAGAGAAACCCATCAGAAAAACGGCGTCTTTTCAGCTCCGAATCCAACATCAAATTTCTCCGACAAACTGTACGGAAAGAGAGAGGGCATTTCCGGGAGAATACGAAAAATCCGAACTTCACGACAGGATTAACCGCCGTCCGATGAAGAATTCGAGTGAGATAAACTCTGTCGAAAAAAAAAAACCTAGAGAGAGAGGAAAAAAAAACCTTTTCGATTTTCTAGAGAGAGAATGTTCGTGGGGGATTTTTCTTTTAATCTATCAGAAAACGAGCCATGCCGATTGCCACGTCACTCAAACATAACCGGACATATAATAATTATCTATGAGAGAGAAGGTGTATTTATCCAATGAGAATGTTCCACGTGGTAAGCCAGTGGGGTTCTTATCATAATGCAATATATATAGAGGGGAAAAGGAAAACCCTAAATTAAGATGGTTTTTTTTTCACACGCTCGGCTGGTCGGGCGTGGGGTTTGTTTTATTTTTACCTGTCTTATCGAGGACAAAAAATGATGCCTTGGCACATTAATGGCATGTGATTGGTTCGTGTCGAACACGCGGCGTATAGGTGCGTGGCAAACCGGGGTTCAACTTTTGAAACCCTAGGTTTTTTTGTTTGTGCCCCCTTAATAATCAGGTAAAGGTAATGAAGATGTCTAGATCTACCCTAATTAACCTTGCTCTCTCTCAATTAATTTTAGTTTAAATTTAATAATGAATGTGAAACGGAAAGGGAGAGAAATTAACCTTATGAGTTATGACTATTCTCAATCAAATTGGTATTTAGATTTTAAAATTTATTATATATATATATATATATATATATATATATATATTGTTATAAAGGGTGTATCTACTAAAGGTGAAGATATATGTCATCGTTAAATTCTCCTCCCTCGCTAAAAAAAATAGCGATAGATTGGATTTTCCCTCTTTATAGTGAATCATTAAACCCTTTTTTTTTCTCAAACTATATGAAACAAATATATATTATGTATAAAAAAAGGATTTATTCTAACGTGGTATAAAATAAATTATCGTTTTAGTCCAAGTTCGTACAATTAGTATGTAAGTTTGTATAATCTGAATTTGATGTATGAATTTTTTTACTGAGTAAAAACTCACAGGCTCAAAAAGATAAACAATAGCACATCCTAAAATTTTAAGGAAGTTGTTTTTACACCGTACATACTCATAAAAAGAGTCTAATATTTTTTTTTTAGATGTTACCATCAACTTGAAGAGGAGAGACTTGAACATTTGACCTCATGGAAGAGTGCAGATGCCTAATTATTTGAACGATGCTCGTGTTGGCAATCTAATATTTGTTAGCTAGACATATAATCATATCATCATCTTCCTTTTAATTAAAAAAAAAGTCAATGGTCAAAATGGCATAAATCTTTATGAAAAATGAAGAAAGTTAGTGAAAAACTCCTTAGAGAGAGAGAGAGAGAAGGAGAGGTACAACTTGAATCTTTTGATGCAATATTACGTACCCTTTTACAGTCATAACGTGTAATATTTACAAACACAATATTGTTTCAAACAAAGTACACATTTTTCGTCTCCTCCAAGCCAAAACAATATATTAATCATTTCCAGAAATTATATATGGAAATAAATTAAAATGATAGATAAAATTCTTATAAACCATATCAGGTAATTTAGAGTTTCCTTTTATCCATTATCAAACTCTCTCATTGTTTGTAAAACAAAGGCTTTGATTGACGAAGTATATCTCAGTTCAGGCAGGGTGTAAAACAAGATATATGATGATCTTAATTCCCTTGATATATCTACTTAAAACAATGAATCTGCGAATCATTTACTTTGGAACATCTTCTTTAAGATTTATAGTTCTTGTTTTACCATTACAAAAGGATCCCGTTTTAGCTTTCCAAATTTCTCCAATCAAGAAGGGGTGGTTTCCTTAGATAATATACTTATGGCTTATTTGAAGACACGATTTCTTTTCCTTTTAAAAGTTATTTTTTTCCATATTTGAAGACATATATGGCCATTTACTTAAGATATTTTTCATGACGTCGTGTTATAGGGTCGTGTGTGGTTGTTCCGTGAGATTAATTACGCTTACTGGATAGCTCAAAGACTTGAAAAAAATTAGCAAGCCACATGTTACTAAAAATAATAGATTGATCCCTACCTATCAATTTCAAACCAAACCCAATATTACTTGCAACAAATATGGTATATGCAAGGTTTTGTATATTTCTCTCTTTTCTTTGAATATCGAATTGCTTTCATTAGTTTTTCTTTTTAACTAACGTACTTTGTCCTTTTTTTTTATTATCCAGCTTTTGCTCAAAATAACGTACGGAAATTAGGTAATAGGTAGGAGGGGGAGAAAACACTAATCTTATCTATTTTTTGACCATGCAAATGGTAAAATATAGGTTGTTTTACCCCGCTCTATTAAATGAATTATCTCATATATTTATCCATTTTGAAACTCTTGGTTCGAGCTTGTATAGGGTAGATATATTGCTTTTGAAGGTTTATTTTTTATAATTTAATTGTGAATTTGTTTTTAATTTTAAGTTTTAAAATAGTGATCATTTCTCTTCCACTACACAAATATCGTAAACTTCTAATTGAGAATATGGTGAAAAAAATAATTTTATCTTAATTTAATTGCATAAGATTTAAGTCTCTTAAATTAATTTAATATCAAAATTTATAGTTTTGAGTTCAAACTCTAATATTAGTATCTCTTTCCTATTAATGTGATTATGATTGATACTGGTATTTATTAGGAATGTTAAGAATATAGAAATATTGAATTTACCTTAATTCAATAATTCACCTATATCTTATGCATTAGATAATGGAAGCGGAAAATACTTGGATACTTACTAGTGAGTATAAGTTTATATTCACCATCCTACGTGTCATTTCTCTATTGAATAAAATGTATAATGTAAATAAATATATGAGTTTTTTTTAATAAATATATGGCTCCATTAATGTTTTATTCAATAGGGAAGTGATATGTAGGACGATAAATACAAACTTATACTAATGAGAGTACCAAGTATTCTCATCTTTTTAAAGCATAAATTAAATATATGCAGTAATGTTGTTTGTGGCTCCATTGGCATGGCTGCATTGCATGCCACGACTTCCAACACACAAGGCCATCGCACCGACAGAGTTATCTTTGGAACCATTTTCTTTCGCTTTTGGGATCTGGATTTTTCAACCCTCGATTCAGACAATATTTGAATAATTTATGTTTGTGTTTAACAGTTCGGTTTTTTTGTTAGCTACAAAAAAAACAATGCAAGGAAATTTTCGGTTTTTTTTAAAAGAATAAAAAAATTTAACTTCGATGATTGAATCAATTTGAATGTTAAATTTTTTATTTTATCAAGAAATTAAATAAACAATACATCAATAATATCTATTAACTAAGTTACTGTGTTTTTGGAGAGAGAGAATTAAATGTGGATGTTTATATTTTAGTTAGGTAAGATAAAAAAATTTAAAAAAGTTAGGTGATTACTAGTAGTAAATGTGTGTTTGAGAGTGCTTTTCATCCGGGCAAAAATGTTTTTAAATGATCAAAAACACTTCTTAAATATAATATTTATGTTTGGCAATATTTTATAAACACTTTTTGTAAAAGTCAAAAGCACTTCAAAGTGTTTTTTGAAGAAGTATTTGGTGTTTTTTGACGTACTTTTGATTTTTTAAACATTTATCTCTTTAACTTTTCTCCACATATTTTATCTCTTTGACATTTCTCTACACATTTTATTTCTCTAATCTCTCTCTACACAGTTTATCTCTCTAATTTCTCTCTGCACAGTTTATCTCTCTAATCTCTCTCTACAAACTTCCTCTCTCTTACCTCTCTCTTCACACTTTTTCTCTCTCTAACCTCTCTCTAATTTCTTTTTCTCTCTCTAACTTCTTTTTCCACACTCTTCCCTAACTTCTCTTTATATACACTCTTCTCCCTCTATATTATATTTCTACATAATTTCTCTACACTTTTCTTTTTCTAAAAATAACTATATAAGATTAAAAGCACTTTTTAAATATTAGAACCAAATAATAAAATACTACAACACTAAGCACTTTTTATCAAAAGTACTTTAACTAAAAATACATATTTCACAACAAACACACCCTAAACGTTTATCCCTATTTATTGTTAATCAAAAGTGACCATATATCGAGTTTTCAATTTACATTAACAAACAATATATATTATATTTCTTCAATAAAAAAAAACAATATATATCATTTTATTTCCCCTCCCCTTGGGTGAGTTCGGTGCTTATTAGTAAGTACCTAAATTTTTTCAGACTATTTTTCTTTCAAGTCTTGATTTCACGGTGGTGGTGGATCTTTTAATTGGACTAAATTTTAGCGTTTTTTTTTTCCTAATATATTTAGTTTAGATTTCTTCTAACTATTTGATTTTATATTAGATTTGAGTATCTTTATGATCGAATTTGGGTATTTTTATTTTATTTTATTTTTACTAGTTGGTTTGATTTTGGATGAGTATTTGCATCACTAAATTATTATTCCTTGAATCCAACAACATATAACTAACCAACAAATTCCTTCTTTCCTTCCAATTCTTAGTGGTTAGAACAATCTCATTAGCAGCATAGCTCACAAGTTATTAGACACTTACTCTCTTCTTATGAGATTGGAGGCTGAAGGTTTGAGTCTCATTCCCTCCAATTTAATGTAATATCTATAAAAAAAAATTATTGATTGAATTATTATAAAAATTGAATGGGTATTGTAATTAAGGAGTATATAAAAATTTAGTGGCTATTTGAAACAATTTTGTTTATTTATGTCCTAAAAGGAGTGGTCTTAAATGTCATTTCCCTTATTTTCAATTTCTAATAATATTTTATAAATCTAATAGTGAACTCTTTCTATAAAAACTAATGTGAAATATTTGATTCTAATATCCAGAAAAGGGTTAATAAGTAAATTGGAGACTTTCCTTATTGGAAAGAATTTCGTAATTACTGTATGTATGGCCACCATGAAAGAAAGTGTCGGCTTCTTAACTTAGTGGATGAGCATTTGGAGTGTCGGTTTTAGTCAACTAAAATTTAGGTCTTGATTATATTAAACCTTGATTGACTTATATAAAAAAATGTTAAATAATAATCTAAGGTGAAATATCTTTTATTTATTTATTTATGACTGTAAGTATTAAATACTTTAAATGGTTTTATGTAAATTGCAAAGATTAAAACACAACTTTTTGAACTTCAGAATAAAAATTTTGTTCTATCATTATTATTATTATTATTATTTAATCAGGTGTGTTAATGAATCGTCCGGCAGGCAAAGAAGATGAACTGGCGGTTGACTGTGGTATTGCGGACAGAATGTTTATTCACTTTTCTTTCAGTATTTTTTGTTGATGTAATTTTATTTTGGGAAAAAAAAAATTATGGGTAATGTACTATGAGAAAAGATAAACGAGAAAAATATTTTAAGGGGCGTTTGGTTAGGGGTTTAGAAATGGGTTTCACAAACCCTTTCCATATTTGTTTCATACGTCTTTTCATTGACGTCACATTCTTAGGCTTATTAAGATTTGACATATCTCAAACCAACGTACTTACATTATTTTCACTTCATTCTTATTCTTATACAATCCAAACACTTGCATTACAAATTGAGGCATCATAAATTCATACTTTAGTTTCACATACAATTCAAACACATATAACACAAATTCAGACATTACAAATTCATACTTCACTTTCACATACATCACAAACTCAAACTTCCGTTTTCTAAAATTTTAATTACGAATAAATTTCCATGGTTGAGATTCAAGATCAATGTCTCTAATCAATAAAATTCGTTTGTTAGTCTCCATAAGCGATGGCTCCTCTAGTAAATTACGATTAATTAATTATAATTTTTATTTTTTATTAAATATTACTTTTTGTTGTGGTTTTAGAAAAAGAAAGTTGGATCTCAGTAACGGAATAAAGGCATTCGTCCTTACTCCTCACTAAAACGGCCTACTCTAAACCTGAAGGAAAATTCAGTGACAAGTTTTGTTAATCTTTAATCTAAATTAGAAAAAAAAAAAAATCAATATTTTTGTTATATACTACCACAGATAATTAACCATATGGAAGCGAATCAACTATTTATTTATTATTGATAATAAATACATAACATATAAAAGACGGTAGTATTAAAGATGTTCGGTACTACAATAGTCTGAGAAAGACATTTCTTTTCAATTCTTTAACACGGTTGCCTGTAAAACGAAGCCTTGATTAAGCAGTAATTTGGACAAATGACTTGAGAGATGAATCAACTATTGGATTCTTAAAATATTGAACACCACAATGTTCAAATTGCCAAGATATAGATATCCAGAGAGAGAACAGAATAGAAGAGTAAACACACAGAAAAGTGGGGTGGGAGATGGTAATAACAAGTGAAAGATGTGGAAAGCTACAATTGGTCTGTGCTTTAATATCTTGTCTAACTAGGTGACTGAATCAATTGAGGATTGTTTAAAAGATTATGCAGTCTGCTTGGGAATGAAAACACCAACTCGGATATTGGCAAGAAACAGCATTGGAACAATCAGCCCTTTTTGGGCATGGCAGCAAGTCTTGTGTACATCCTCGCCATGGATTGATATCCTCGGATATCACCAGAGCGCAGAAGATTTCCTGTTAACAGCCAGATAATCGATTAGAAAAAAAATCTGAAGGCGAACGGAACCCACTGTTGGACAATGTTTTTTGTCTACAACATAAAGTCAGAAAACCAGTCTCTTCGACAGAATAAGTTTTCAACTTTATTTTTCAAGGCTTTTATGAATGACTGCGAGTACCAAAGAGTGTGTATGGGTGTCTTTGAATAATTACCATAACTTCAACGCATACATAAACCGTGAAATATTTCCTCCAAAAACACAACTGCTTTCGAGAACTTCAGATAATGAAAACATACTATAAATGTGACCAGGAAATAGAAAGTAACAGTCTGCCGATGCCAAGGATGGAATTTTACAGCAATTTCATGTCACCAAGCCCAATGGAACAAGTACAAGTGGACAAGGAAGTCAAGCCAATTTATTCTGTAATCAACTGATTCCTATCATGACAATAATTTCCTCATCTTCCCAAGAAACAAGCATTAGAAGGTGACAATAAAAGAAAAATAGAAGAAAGGATAATGAAGAAGAAATTTATAAATCCTGGGTACCTTCATCACATTCTAACCTTACACAAGTCCTCCCCCAAAAAAAATTTGGAATGGAAAACTCTAAAAACTCTTAGTCATAACCATAGTTTTATTAACTACTTAACTAGTCACTACAATATCATATGAATTATGATCACAGATATTCCAGTCCATACAAATATGTAAACCAGGAATATACAATGTAAAGAATCTATATATATATACTCACCAGAATCACAGTTCAGTGGGCTATCAGGTTCTGGGTGAGCCATCAAAGCAATTATAGCCCTACAAACAGATTGCAGAGTCCACGCTGGGCTCCATGCATTCTTCAAGATATCAAGGCAGATCTCACCCGTCTGCAGGAAGATACAGTGATAGGTAAAAAGTGTTACTAAACCACAGTAAAGATAAAAATAGATTTTATGACAAAATTGCAATGTGTTACAGATAGGTAGCTTAAGGCTTGATAAAATAAGATTACACAATCACTAGAAAATCTAAGCTTATCCAAATGGTTCTTTACCAAAGTAGGGTTTAAAACTCAAAATTTTATGTCAATTAGTTCATTTTTGAAGTGTAACAGGTACGGCTAAGGAAAATTAAGACTTCCAAGAATGAAAGAAACGGGTATACAGACTCCTAATCCAACTAGAATAAAATAAAATGAGGACTGAGTGGAAAACGAAATGTTTGATACTCTTTCCCCGACCACCAATATGCTCTGCTATCAAAATCACTAGATAAAAGTTTTGGCATACATTGCTACCGAGAACATCAGGTAATAAACATAAAAAGAACATCTCACGCATCAGACTCTACAACAGCTTAGAAAATGTGAAGAAATCTACCAAACATAAGATCGTTGTAACATATTCATGCATAGATATTATAGATATAGCAACACCAAACTTAATATAAAAATAATAATATTAATAACTTGCCCATAGTCATCATAAGATCTAAGAAACGGTTCATCAAATTTAGTCACACAAGAAACAGTATGATGATGGTGATTTATACCTTAAAATGCACATTTGGATGGAAAATTTTTGTTAAGAACCGCACTTGAGGAGGCTGCAAAGGATATTGCTCTGGTACAGAAAAGGCAAGCTGGAAGACACCACCTTCAAAAGGAGTCTCCGATGGTCCCTAAATATAATGCAAATCAATCATGCAAAGCAAAAACTCTCAAATCAGATCTTTTATCAATCATGTCCAAGCATTACCTTGATTAGCGCAGTCCATTTAAAAATGTTGGAATCATCACAAACCAATTGAATATCTGGATCTGCTACCTTTTCTCTCTGAACCTCTTTGTACTCCTTGAACAGCCTTGCTCTTGAGGCCTACACATAATTGCAATTACATTTATGGATGCAGTTTAGCTCACTCCATTTTATGAATGACATTTAGAGTAAGAAGAAGAGAAAGGATACAGAGGAATAGAACTTTCTGTTTGCCATTGTCGAATGATGTGTGGCGATAGAGTACAAATATTATACATATACACTGCTGTAAGAATGAATAAAATAACCTGGCATAACTAACTTGTACGTGTATGCAATAATAAAGAATGACCAGGCAAGAGAAAATGTAAAATCAGCAAAAAGATAAAACACATAAAAATTGCATATCCAATGTTCCAACATTTGATTGATATCAGGTAAAATAGAATCACCCCAAAATTCATGAAGGCTAATTCATAGCTTTTACACGTACACCGAAGAAGACTGCCATTAAAAATTTAACTTGAGGTTGCTGAATTTCAAATTGAGGCGAATAGCAAAAAATAAATCTCAATAAAGCCACTACGAGAGAATAAAGAAGAAGAAACATCGATCAATAACGAAAGTTACTTCAATTCATCAAAACGATATCAACATATCAATAGTAGATATCCATTAACATAACGATATCAACTCCCAAAATCCAATTTACAGCTCTTCTTATGGCAAGAGGAAAGTCATATCATTAGTAAAAATTCTTCAAATATCACAACAATAAAAACGCCATATATTGACTAACCTGCATTATGGATGAGCGCAAGCGATTCAACGAACGAGCTTCAAGGCTAAAATTCTCAAATTGACAAAATTACTGGCAAAGCGATTGTAGAAATTGTACAAATAAGTAAATCAACATGAGCAAAATCAAGCAGAAACTGAATACACAATACAAAAACCCTAGGGCAAAGAAATCGATAATAAATTGGAAAGGTTGAACGAAGGAAATTGATAGATTAGAGATTTCAATTAACGAGAAATTCGAAAAGGTGAATTCAAAAAATGGATGAAACTCAAGAATTATGAGAAAATGAAGTAGAATAAAATACTCACGATCACCAGCGAGATCGAATTGGATTGAAGAAGAAGTTTATGAAACGTGTTTCGCGGTCAATCTCGTCGACTGCCTTACTTTGCCGTCTTCTTCCTAAGTTTTTTTTTTTTTTTTGGAAGAATAATTGTTTTCAGAGATTTAATAATGAAAGATTCAATTGACAACGGTGAACGGTGGTCTTCGCTCCGGTGACAAATTATTCTAAAAAAGACAATTTTTGGTTTATTTGGAATTAGATGAAGTTTTTAAATGACTTTTTTTTAAGAATAAAAATTTATATTTAGATTACTCATTTATAATTTAGTTTTTCTTAAGGATAGATTTGTTTGGTACAATTTCTCCTAAAAATATTTTGAATAAACATTTTAAAAGAAATACTAATTAACAGTTTCATCTAAAAACATTTGAGATAAGTATTTTAAGTGAAATATTTGTTTACGAACACTTTTGTTGGAATAAAAAATCAAGTATTTTATCTAAAAACATATTTTAGTGTATCATAAACCTTTTGTTCCATGAAAAAATCATGGAACAAAAGGTTTCACTTTTTAATTTCATTTTTTTTCCCTCAAAAATCATGTAAATATCCTCTATTCTAACTAACGGGTAAATCATGAAAAAAGAAAGTCAATCACATCATCCAATATATTGTATAAAAAAAATAGAAATTTATGTTTACGAAAATGATAAGATTATTGAATATTTAAGTGATAATTTATAAATTTATGATTTTAAAAGAAAAAATAAATTAGAAAGTCCTTTTTAAAATATTTTACTAAATAACTTATTAAAAAGCTGTTATAAAAGTCACGAAACAAAACATTATATAAACTATTTTTTTTTATGGAATTCACAATATAACTAGAATAATACAATTGCAAGATCCCAATGATACTTTGCTTACAAATTCCTTACTTTATCGAGTAAAATGTGAAAGATGAGTTCACATTTCAAAACCGAAGCGAGAACAGATTCGCTGAGGCTCAACAAATGGAGATCTTTTTAGAACAAAAAATAACAAACTACCATACCAAGAAAAAAGAAAGAAAAAACAAGTAAATTGAATCAAAGAAATAAGCTTTACACTAAAATTATTTATTATAAAAAGAGAAAATCCAACAAAAGTCTAATTTTAAGGCAGGTGGTCTCCCAAAGGCTCTTTTTTTTTTTGTTTTTTTTTTCCACCCTTCTAAGATAAATGTACACGATTTCAATACCAGACAGGTAACAAGAATGGGTGACCAAAAGCAATACTATATATAATATGAAAAGAAAAGGAAAAATAAAAAGAGGCATAAAATAAGCCGGGGAAAAAGGAGAAAGTAAACGGGGATGATTTCACATGCTACCAGCTCTGCCAGGGGTCGATTTTCCGGGCTTGAATTTAGCAATGTCGACGAGGTCTCCAAACAGTTTATCCTCTGGCTTAGCTGGCTTCATAGGAGGCACATAAGATATATCGGAAACTTGGGCCGACGAATGTCTCATACTCATATCATCTCTGACGGATAGCCCATACATATGCTGCTCAAGATATTGAGGGCCTTGTGGTTGACCATGACCATATCCATAGCCAGGATATTGATTACCATACATCTGTTGAGGGTAGTAAGATGTCATCTGGCCGGTTTGCGTATGTTGTGGAGGCATAGGAAGTCCCATATGTTGCGGAGGCATCGGAAGTCCCATATGTTGCGGAGGCATAGGAAGTCCCATATGTTGTTGAGGCATAGGCTGTGAGTGCAAACCCAACTGATTGCTTGGAGGAACATGGTTATTGATAGCTGACATTTGGCCACTCGTAATTGGCTGGATGTACATACCTACTACCTGGTCATTCCCCATTGGATTAGGTCCTTGAGGATGTCCAACTTGTCCGTGTGAGACAACAACCTGAGTGAACTGCATCGGTTGAGGGTACTGAGAGCTGGCTACTGGGCTACCGTCATCAGTAGGCTGAGCTTCCCAAGGTGGTGGCGGCAATGAACCACTTGCTTGCGAAACTGTTAAACAACAACAGTAAGCCTCACTTTTTTTTACAATCTAACTTTAATAAACTAATAACAATCAGATGTAGGTCATATTTACGCACTAATTAAAAGATTTGCAAATGGCAGCACATTAGCAGAAAGAATACAAAAAATTCACGACCCCATGAATAAAAGATAGACGTGAACTCGTTAGGCATCAATACTCTCTTCCATAAGAATGAAGGTTCGAGTCTCCCCTCCCCCAATTTGATGTAATATCTAAAAAGAAAAAAGATGGACGTTAAGGGAACATGAGATAAAAGTACCATAAACCGGTGAAGGTGGTTGCTGATGCTGCTGAGGAATTTGGCCATTCCAGGCAGAACCTGAACCCTGCATGTAAACTGATTGCTCATAATGAGGTGAACCACCCATGTTTGGGGCATTCCCATTAGGATAAAATCCACCTCGTGGAGACTGAGGATTGGGTGGTTGATGAAATTGAGAAGTAGGAGGTTGGGGTTGTCCGCTGAAATTGGCAGGTTGTGAATTAGAAGGATTAGAAGCATTGTTACCGTCGGAAAACATGTCAAAAAGAACAAGAGCATTTTGCTGGGATGCAGGAGGACTTGGTTGTTGTTCTCCTACAGAAACAAGAGCCAATGAAGTCTCTGCCTTTGGCGAATTGAAGTCATCACCGCTCAGCAGGTCCACCAGATTGGGTTCAACCCTGGCTGGAGGTGCAGGACCATTAGTTGTTGGAGGAGCAGGAAGCAACAATTGATTCAGGGTTTGAGACCCTTCACCGGCATTTGAGGTGGCTCTGCAGAAAAATTAAACGTAAGTTACAGTACATGGGAAACACAATCCAGATAGTCAAAGCACTCAATGGTGCTGTACAGATTCAATTTGATAATCAGAGAAATTGAATGCATTCATAAACAATTTATAACTTCAGAACTACAACATTTTAAATGGTATTTGACAACAAAAGTAATACAGTAAACATAACAACATTATTTTAAGCAATCTTAGAATCAATAAATAATGAAATACAATGTACTTTGAATCACTATTAAATACTGTAAAAGATATCAAACCATTCTAATAAACATAATTACTTTATCTCGGGCTGTTTGCTGTTATCTCCAGTGTCAATAAGAGGCCGATCCACATCAACAAGAGTCCCACCAGATTCAGACTTTAGATTCTGTGCTATAGGAGCTCCAGAAGAAATGGATTCATGCCTGGCAAGTAGCCTCTGCAGATCATCATTCAGGGCAAGTCCTTGGCAGAGTAGTGACTCATCCCTGCACCAGTAGTAGCATTACAATATAAACTTGAATGCATGCATAAAAAAGGTGAATTTTCTCCTATAGACTAAGAACCGTTTGGTAACCTTCCAAATTTCTGCTTCTTGTGTCTAATTATTTAAGAAACAAAGTTGTTTGCTAACTCTTTCTTGTTTGTTATTTCCCTTTTTTTTTTTGAAACATTCTCAACATTTTGTAGATTTTTATTTTAATAAGAAACTTTTCATTGATAAATGAAAAGGCCAAAGGAAAGATTACAAAAAAGCAACCCCGTTTTAATGACCATTTCTTAGAAATTTTAGAAACAACAAATTCTTGTTTCTTGTTTCTTGTTTCTAGTTCTTGTTTCCAAAATTTACAACACATTAATAAATTATTACTTTGTCCCATTTTGACTTATAAAATATATTATAAATATCCAAAAATTATATTGAAATGAGAAACATAACAAGAAATAGTTACGAAACACATTTTTGTTTCTTTTTTTCTTCTTGAACAAGAAATAAGAAACGATTAACAAACATGTTTATGTTTCTCTTTGAAAAAAGAGGGATAAGAAATAAGAAAGAGAAACAAGAAGTAAAAATTAGGAAGGTTACCAAACGGGCCCTAAGTGTTTTGGAAACAAGTGGAGCTGAAAGCAGCTTATGACAGTTATTTATTCTACTTGAATAACCATATAAATTCTTCAAACAGACACATCACCACAAAAACATTATAAATAAACAGGCCATAGTGTTCAGTTAACACTGATCGACAAGCAAAACCACACTTGAAATATGCAGTTACTAGTATCTAGAACATAATTTCTTAGACTAAAAAATAATCCAATTGGCAGTCTAAAC
The DNA here is from genome assembly GCA_028015215.1 of Gynostemma pentaphyllum. Taxonomy (NCBI): domain Eukaryota; kingdom Viridiplantae; phylum Streptophyta; class Magnoliopsida; order Cucurbitales; family Cucurbitaceae; genus Gynostemma; species Gynostemma pentaphyllum. The sequence goes on along the minus strand of CM051350.1, from coordinate 44,467,081 downwards.
GGTTCGAGCATACAATCCATTAAAGGTGACGACAGGGAATAGCGATTCATTATGCACTTACATACATAGATATATATACATAAAAAGAAAAACCTTCTATTAATTCACAAATATTTTCAAAATAATAATTCATAAACACGCTTTTACTTATCCTCTTCCTGACTTTTTCCAATTTCACAAACAGAAAGTGAAATGGAACCTAGAAGTTAAAAGTATGAGACAACGTAAGAAAAGAATTTACACTACCAACCCCCAACATAGACAGATATAAGAATCTAGATAGAATACATGAGCATAGAATGTATCAACAGCAGGAAGCAAACTTGCCGCCCACTATGGAAAAAGAAATGAATGCAAACGAGAATGAAAAAACACTAGAAGCCAAAACATATATTAATAGCAAGGTCTCACGCAGTTGAGTTAACAAGGTGAACCACCCTCTGCTTGTAAGTACGGCATTGGTCAACTAAGTCAATAATAACCTCCTGTCTAATCGCCTGCATATGGGAAAATTCAAACATGAATAGTCAAGAACCCACACAGTGTAATTCGAAGAAAGAATCATGTAAAACTAATTAAGTACCTCTTTGTTCCCTGGTTCTACTGCATTAAGCATTTCTCCGAGGACATCCATAATTCCACGGGCATTTTGAATTTCTGTCAGGCTGGAGAGAAGAAGTTAAAATCAATTTTCTAATCCCAAACTAACCATATTCATAAAATGGAAATGAAGATAAAAAAGAAATGTGTACCTTAAGGTCGGGAACTCAGACTCTGCAGAGGTCTCGGCTGTTTCTTGCTGCTGATTATCAGGATTCCGTAGATTTGGAGGATAGGATGCCAAAGGTTGGGTTTGTGGAGGTGTGAACACAGGTGCAGAATTCTCAGATCTCTGTGGGAAAACTGCACCAGCACGCTGAAAAAAAAAGCTATTTACCTCACATGCTCTTGTAATAATATCACCAAGCAGTAGTGCATACAATACAAAGTCAGAAGCATAAAGAATAAAGTACATCTGATAAATAAATCAGCCGCACTAGGAAAAAATAATTCAAGAAATGCCATTTTAGACTGACCAACAATTCCTGGTATGCAGCATAGTATTGTGGATATCTTGCCCTAGGTCCTCCAAAAGCTTCTTGCCATGTATCTATCAGAATCAATATCTTCTCTTTGACACGAAAATCAGGCTACAGCATGCACCATAAATAATAAGAACATAGTTTATGAGACGAGAATGTGTGAAACATAGGAGCAGCCAAAGTATCTCCAAAGAAAATGCTACCTTCTTCTTCACCATTTTCACCATCTCTTGAAGAAGACCCTTCTCTGCCACATGCATATGCACAATGTCCCCACAGTTCTTGATGAGCGTTTCTAACAGCTAGAATGTAGACATAAGACAAATGAAAACCAATTTAATCTTCTATACGATAGAATTGCAAGATATTCGTAAACAGAATATTCCTGCAGAAAATAGAACAGAACTATCGATTGATAAGGCAATGCAAGCTTTAAAAATTATCAAAATAATGTGGGAGCATTAATCATATTATATCAGTAACTTTATGAAGAAATCATCCAATCTATTCAGGTAGTATCTTATCCCATTTCTCCTTCCAGCACATGGAACCAAAATTAAACTAGCTCAACCTTCAATTAGCAAGCTATGGTCTTTGTAAGGTAAGTTGCGTTGTATAATTTTATCATAAACACAAACTTTGTAATAAACAAAGATTAAAATGCAAAAACAGTCACATGAAGGAGGCATATCTGCAACTAGTAGTCCAAAGACGATCACATAATCTCTACCCAAACATTTTGATTAGAACTAATTTTCAAACAAGGGCAAAATAAAGGTTAAAAAAAGTAGTTAATTTAATAATTAGTCAGTATTAAGTGTGGCTGACAACGTAGCCAACTCTTCTTAAAAAAGAAACCAACTTACAAGATAACCAACTAATGATGCGGCATAACTCTCTAGAAGCTTAACCCTTTTAGCTATGAAACTTATGACAAAAACATCCGGCTAGAAAGGGTACTTAAGTAAAATTATTATTAGCACAAAGGACTTACTACACATGGAACAAAAGGTTTATGATACCTCTAGCAGATATCTCTACTTACAACCAAATAGAATCACACCTCAGCCCTGTACCAAAACCCCTACCTTCAATTTTACAAAGGTGCAAAACAGGAGTTTTGGCATGTCTTACAATCTTTGGTAGTTAACAAACGTATAAAATATGGAAAAGGAGGAACCATAAAGAATTTTGAAACCATATTGATTCAATTCTCACATGCGTGATTTAATCAACCTAAAAAACCTAATTTAAATTATTGGTCCATGACAATGATTTAACCACAGACTACTGTGCAATCCATTTAGAACAAGAACGGAACAGACTCATGGTAGTCGCTTCCACTAGAACGAGGAAAAACAAATCAGGAGATCATATGTTCTTTTGGTGAGGAGAAGTTCACACCATGCAATACTACAAACAACATCTTCTTCAATCTTTTTAATAAAACAAAACGAGAATGCGACCTACTGCATAAATATAAATATCCATATGACATCAAGAGGAGCATAAAATGAACAAAAATAAAAAGCCATTCTTATAACTTACAGTCAAGGCAAGAAGTTGAACTTTTGAGTTCTTACTCCCAAATCGCTTCTTTATACCTTTAACGATATCTTTCGCTTGCCTGAAAAACAATCGCCAATAAAACAGTGAACTCCAATTCTAAAGGTTTACAAAATCCAATTCAACGAAACAATCATTAAATTACTCCTCATCCACGAACCAAATCGTCCTTCAAAAAACAAAAAACTAATTAAAAAGATTCACTTCAGCTAGCACAGCAGCAAATCCTGCTCAATTATTCATCAATATCAAAGCTCCACATTATAATTTCCATTTAAATGCATAAAAAGCAACAGTTACAAATACAACAGTAATAAAATCGCCAAAACAGAATTCCAGTAATCATATTCTAATCAACCAAACCGAAACTAACAATAGCCAAATTCAAACAATTCCTAAGCTCAATCATTCAAAATAATTCCAGATATAAAAAAAATGCAAAAATCACAGCTTTAAATCAAAACGCTTATGGCAACCCAAAAAAAAAACTCGATTGATAATCAGATGCAATGCATACCCAGGGTCATGATTCAGCATATCACAGATCTCGATGTTCATCGCCCAATCAGGGCCAATTAACATATCGCTCGTAGCTCTTCCGACAACGGAATTCACCATCTTTTCCGATCGGAAAAATAAATTCCTTTACCGGCAGATGATTTTCCGGGAGTTCTGATAAATATTCCGTCGGTTTTGTCTCTGATTTCTCTAGAATGCCTTCTGGCCACGAGATCGGCCGTTTTCCCTTTTTCTCTCGATGAACGATATGATCTTTTTTTCTTCTTTTTTTTTTTACCTTTTTTTTTTCTTTGCAACAGATAAATATTTTTTTAGTAAATGAGAGACCAGTAATATTGCGCCGCGTGTAAAACGGCGATCCCCTTCCGTCGTTGTATTAAGGTGGAGGACTTTTGATTCCGTCGGCTCCACCGACCTCTTTCCATCAAGCGGTTTGGTTTTTTCTTCTTTAAAAGTGTCACAAACAATCTTTTTTATTTAATATTGTAAATTTTAAATCATTTTTACCGTGAAAAAACAAGTTAAATGTAATATAATGTTCTATATTAATCACGTTTTTCGTTTTGTATTTGTTACATAAAATCATAACATTATGATGCAGAATGGGAAGACAATCATAAAAAATAAAAATAAATGAGTTGGTATATAATTAAAAAACAATGATAAAATTTATTGTTTATATCCACCATTTTTACGCAACAATAATCATCAAGTCGTTGTTTATGGATTTTGTCTCGAAACATAAATGGAAATGAAGAATTAGAATAAAAAATAAATTAGAATCTTAACGAGATGGAAAAAATTATCATTGATATTATTTAGGGAAAAAATCAATTTACACCCCTGAACTTTACATGGTGTGTCAATTTAAACCCTAAACTTTCAATTGAATCAATTTACACCCTGAACTTTAATAAATGAATCAATTTACACCCATTGTTAATAAATTTACTATTATTTTTGAAAATTTTAAATTAGACATAGGTGTTTTTATATTGAAATAAAGTTAATTTTTTGAATATTAATTTTAAGTTTATGTTAAATATTTGTATGGTTAAATGGGTGGTTTTGGGGGGGGGGTTTCCTTACCATTTTTAGCGTTTAAATGGTAACTAGGATTTGAGTTTTTTCATAGTTGAGGTTGGGCGTTTTTATGGATGTTGGGGGGTTTGTTATTTTTATCTTTCGTATTTGGTATTAAATTTTGATTAATTTTATAGTTTTAGTATGGGGGTTTTTTAGGGGGTTTATTTTTATTGGGTTTATTATTATTATTTAAAAAGGGAGTTTGGGGGTGTAAATCGATTCAACGTTTAGGGTTTAAGGGTGAGGTCAATTATGCAGGGGTGGGGTGGATGATTCGATTTTTTCCCTATTATTTACGAGTGTTTCAAATTATTAATTGTCTTGTTTATGAAGGAAGACGACCCCGATGACGTGATATGTTGAATTGAAAAAATAAATGTGGAAGTACAACATTATTTAATGGAGATGCTTTGTCAATGGTTTACGCCGGATTTATCAACTCCAATAAGAAGGCTATCCACGTGGCATTTCCTTTGCAAATGGAATGCTTTGTCTCTTGTTTTTTTTTAATTAAGAATCAATGTGTCATTTGACAACAAAATAAAATAAACAAAATTAATGTTGTCAATTGACAAGAACAAGGCCACGCAATTAATTTGATATTTGATATCATATCCACTTTCGTTGGATATAATATAATACGTGTTCCTCCCAATACAAAATTATCAATTTATCTTTTTTTTTTCTATTAGAGTTTAATTATGGTCAACACCAATATAATTCAAATAATTAAATATTTCCTCTCTCAATTTAATATAATATTTATAAAAAAAAAGTTTAATTATCGATATTCTTTTATAAATTATTAATTATTCGATTAAGGGGTGTTGAGACGTCAGGTCATTTTATTAATTAGTATGTAATTATTTGATTAAGAGGGTGTTGAGATGTTAATTCAATAAATTATTGAACTACAATTATGTTATTTAAATAATTTTTAAAAACTTAAAATATTTTAATATTTAATATGTAAAAATATGTTATTCAGTAGTTACCCCTATTTTATTCACACTCCAAACAGTAATTCATATTTGTTAATAATAAAACTCGAATTCATTTTCTGCTACACCATCCCCTCTCCCATCTACCTTATTGCATTGATATTTTTAATTAAAATTAGAAAGAAATAAAAAATCGGATGATGGAATAATTTATCTCTTTGCATAAAGCAATAAATTATCTAAATTTTCTAGTCGCCAACTCATCTTTTTAAATTTATGTTGCTGGCTTTGACTACTACAGCTATTTCAGACATTCCCTTTTTGAAGACCCTCTCCCTTGCTTGCCCAATGGAAGACCCCTTCAGCTTTGCCTATGATATAAAGGGGATAGATTAAGGCAAGAGGAAGAGAAAGAGTAGTTGAGGGTGAGAACTTTTTTGAAGCATAATATACATTTATTCAATAAAGAGTGTTTGGTATGGTAAACTATTAAATTTAAATGTGTATCATGTGACCAAACCTAAGTTTATGTAGGGTGGTTCAGGTTAGGTCAATGGCATCCTATTATTGGCCGGAGAGGTAGTAGTTGAGTCGTTCGACTTCATTAGAAGAGAGGGTAATATAGAGGTAGATAAATCAGCTAAACTCATGGTGAGTATTGATTCATCAAAGTGTGGGATGTGGTTTTTCGTCTATTTTATTTTAATTGTTTCTTTATTAAAAAAATGTAAAGAAGTTTAGAGTTGGGTTGGGTTAAAGATTTTTTTAACCTCACTTAAATGTTTGAGTTGTGATTTTTCTCACTCAAATCCTATCATTATCTTTTCGCTAACCTAGCCTCCCCCGGCTTTCAGGAGCAACAAGGGGGAGTGTAAGAATATCCACATGTTATTCATCAAATCAACTACACTTTTAAGCCTAATCTTAGGCCCTGACTCACCCTTCGTGGACAACCCATTTGGTAACGTTCCAATTTTTTTTCTTAATCTTTAATTTTTTTTAAATGATGTTGGTTTTAATAGTTTTTGGTCTTTTGATCATACAAATTAAAAAATTAAGCCATTATCAAACTAAAAGTGAGCATCAACCACGCAAGCCAAGCGTGGGTAGATGTTGGAAAGCATAAATGACGTGTTGCAATAGCGCGTCACTGATGCTCAAAACAGGCATTCATGACGTGGTATTGACGACGCGTGTGGTGACACGTGGATCACGTCACCAAAGACCATTGACGACGCGAAGGTATAGTATTGGTGACACTATTGCACGTGACTAGTGGCAGAGATTTTTGTAGTGAATCCAATTTTTCAAAAGTTAGGAAAAAAAACAGAAAATAAATTTCAAACTAGTATAAATATTATCATTTAATTCAAAATAAATAAATTATTGACCATCCCTTCTTTATTTATGAAAACAAGAATTGGAAGTTATATTGGAAAATGAAATAACCATATGTTGCAATTTGAAAGTTATTATTGATAAAATTGGTGTTTGGTAGGATTTAACTAACCTCTTGATCAGGCCACTTGAATAGAATGTTTGATATTCCACAAATTTACACATATATATTACCCCTTCAAGAAGAAGCAAGAAAATCCCGAAGATCGCGACACTGCTGTTTGATTTCATGGTAGACCCATCTGGAAAGTAACGTTTTCACTGTTCTCTCTCTCCCTTCTCTATCTTTCTTTCAATTCTCAAGGACACACCATTTTCCATCTCTACTGCCAATTCAATTAGCGTCTTTGCAATTTCCATTTCCAATTCTTCCTTGATTTTCTTCTCTTCCTTTTCTTTCAATCAGTTCCTTTCCTCGATTCTTTTCTCATGCCAAGAATTAGGGTTCTAATTGGCAATTTCCTTCCTAATTAACTCTGTTCCCGATTGATTTTCATCTGTCTCAATGGCGATTATTGGAGACGCGCTTCGTCAAGCGTTCATGCCCAAGCGTGAATATGAGAATCTTCGCGAAGAGGAAAAAGCTTGGGGAAAGCTTCAGAGACCTTTAGTAATGGCGCTTGTGGCTTTTATAGGGTTCGCGATTATTGTTTGTACTACTGTTAGTTTAAGCATAGTCTTTCCGAGTGATAACGCAAATAGGCCGTTCTGCAATGATAGGAGGCTTCAGCCTCTCCTCATGAACGGGAAAGGAAGCGATTCTGATCTTTTTCTTGGAGCTTTTTATCTTACGAATCAAGAAATCGTGGACTATTATTGGATGGTTGTGTTTGTTCCTTCAGTAATCGCGTTTCTTGTATCGGTTGTTTATCTCGTTGCAGGTGAGAAAAAATGTAGCCTTTTTAAGCATTAGCGGTTGCTTTAATTAAGTTTTTCTTGTTTGTGATTAGAAAGTTTTTAATTTGTTTTATATAAGTGGAATAATTAGGGATCTGTTTTGATTATGCATTTTTTTACTGGTTGCTTGTAAGTTGAGTATTTAGGGACTTGAATCTTGCGACTTGGAAAATAAGCTTGGCTACGAGATTTTAGGACTCTTTTTTTTATAATAAAGATAATTTTTTTAATGACTTTTCATTCTGGAAAATGGTTGGAAGACGAGAATTAAGGAAATGTTTGAATTGTAAGATTCACACCTTCCAGCTGAGGTAGATAGGATTTAAATATGTTGTGGATTCTGGGTAGCTAAAACTTAGTTATCTAACCAAATCGCATTTCATATTTTGATAAGATCAATCCCATTTGCGCTGATATCTTACCATTAAATAATTTTTATGGTTTAGCTGTTTCAATTAGAATTGATTTTTTAGTATGTTAAGAAATCTGGTCAGTGAAAGTTTACATTGCGGGGATACTTAGCACTTGTACACCAATAACTTTTCTTTTGAGAATGCATGGCCTATAAAAAAAAATTCAAATTTAACAGTCTGATTGAGCGTAGTTTTTCTTTACCCTGGACCGGGAGGGGGGGTAGTATAATGAAGGAGGAGGTTAAGTGATCAAAGTAAGGGTTTACTTGTCTCTCAACTTGAAGGCATGCAGAATTTTATTTTCTAGTTCTTTCTAGTTATTTTCTTTAACAAGAAAAGGATGCGTGGAACGCTTATGTTTTTTTTTTCCTAAAAAAATATTCTATGCGCTGCGCAACGTTGCTCAACACTTTAGGGATTTTTTCCCCTATAGTACTGAACATTCCAAATAATATTTCTTAGCTTAACTTCCACTTCCCTCCCTTTTTAAGAGTTTTATGTTTTCTTTCTTTCTTTTTGATCGAGGTTCTTTTGTTCTCCTCTTCTCAGATATGTAAATTGAAGCTTTATGGAAAGTGTTAAATTTTATTAACCCACATAAATGTGGCATGTTTACATATTGATTAGTGTTACTTGCATAGATATGTGTGTGTACAGGAAATGAAATTTGTATTTTTGAAATTGTTACACTGTGTATCCCTTGTATGAGCTTTAACTTTTAAGTGACCCGCTCTAGTCCTGCATTATAATCGTGTTTTGCATAATCGGACTTCATGTTTTCCCTTTGATTGAGGTATACACTGTCATCCAACAAATTTTTAGTATATAAACTTTACTTAATTACATGGGTTCCATTTTATGCCGTATCTAAAAAAAAGAATTGGGATTAGTGGCTGCTATCAGTATCTGTTGATCAATTAATTATGTCTATTGTAGGAATACTTGTTGCTTTTTCTGCACCAACCAGACATGGTTGCTTGAAGGTAGTTGAGAATAACTACTGTGCCTCCAGAAGAGGTAAAGCCTTATCTTCCTTATCAACTGCTTTAATTTCCTTTTCTGTTTGGGGTAATCGATTATGGATATTATGATAGAAGGAAAATATGAAGGTTTATAAACTTTTTTGGAGTTTAGACTTTCATTTGTTGCTTTTCTTAGATGTTTAGTTTAAAAAGGAAGATAAGTTCTCTTTAGCTATTTGGATTATGAAGCTATTTTTAGAGATGACACATGAAAAATCAACACTTCAATTTGAAGCATAACAAACTCAATATCATATCCCTTCCTGAGCTTCATTAATTTGTTCCACTAGATTTTATTTACATCCTAATAGAAATGTGATTAGAAGGTCAATTTAAAGGCCTGGTGTTTTTCTAATATTGTTTTTCCTCTCTAGTTTTTTGTGAAGATATTTAATTAAAGAAGTTAATATGCTTGGTTAAATTACAAATTCCTCAAAATATGTTTCATCTGAAAAAATAATTCTTTTTTTTTACAAAATACTCAAAACTAAGAGTACCAACATAAGTATGCTAAATGGACATGAAAGAGCACGCAACAATGCCTTGATGGAGCTCATCGTGGTAGAACAGAGATGAGAGGAGCAGTCCTTGCTCGCACATAGTGCACTCTTCTTGGAAGAATAGTTGCAGCCAACTCTTCTTGTAAGGAGAGTTTTTTAGAAGACAATTATAATTTATAATATTTCTTCATTAGTTTTTTTAACATCTGTGTATGCTTAGCAGGTATTTGAAAATAGTTTTAGCACTATATTTTTGAAACTGGCTTTTGATGTCGGAGAAGAAAGTCAAAACAAACCCTGTCATTTCATAGTCATGCCAACTAAGCAACTATTTTTTTCTAAGAAGTTGTGATAAATGTAGGTTTGTCCAGATTTATTTTTTCATGCGAAGACTTAGTTTATGTGGTGATCTGTAGGTGGAGTTCGCTGTCTTACTATCCTGAATGTTGTTTTTGCCATCATCTTTGGCCTCCTAGCGTTATTTCTTGGTTCAAGTCTTCTCACCTTAGGTGGCAGCTGTTCTGTGCCCCTATTTTGGTGCTATGAAATTGCATCATGGGGTCTAGTTATTCTCTATGGAGGAACTGCCTTTTTTCTGAGCAGGAAAGCAGCGACAATTCTTGATGGGGGAGACCTTGGTAGTAGGAACCTTGGGCTGGAAATGTTGGTAGCAAATCCCTTGGAAGTCACCCCGGATGTGGAAAGGCGTGTCAACGAAGGGTTTAAGGCTTGGATGGGATCATCTCTCTTATCCTCTGATGAAGAAGATGAACCCGACAGTTATGAAGAAGCATCATCCCACATGAACCATACCAATTCTAACAGAGTGATTTTTTAGTAAGTCATTAAAGTTTTCATCAATACAGGATAAATGATTGGATCATTGAAGATTTTCATCATAGGCGTAAAGATGGGGGCCATGGCCACAGTAGATCGAACGATATCGTATGGCAATTTTGTTGAGCTTTGGTTTGATCTGTTCCGATAATCTTGATTACCTTGTGAATAGTATACAATTGACTCGTTTGATTTCCCCTTGCAACCTTTTCGGAGTCGGAGTGACGGAAGCTTGTAAACAGTTACTCCCTCATGGTCTTGCTAGATAACCCTGTTACCTTGGTCTTATTTTCATTTTTCTCTTCTTTAGTTTTCTTTTAACATCGTTTTGAGATATGCGCGGGTTACTGCCGGACCTCGTCTGGACCTCGTCTTGACTCGGCAGTTTACGGATTGTGAATACAGAGAGAAATAGAGAGTAAGACTGAGCTTTGTATACGAATTGACATTTCATAAGTTTTCTTTCCATCATCTTCTCTTTTTAAAAGTACTGATGAAAGCAGAAATGAAAATATTACTCCATAGGATCCTTGCTTATGTCACTTCTTCCGAAGTTTTTTTTATTAATATTCTATATTTTAAAAATAATTTGAAAAATATTGTAGTTTAAAAAAAATTCTTAAATTTTTATTGTAAATCGTATATACGATTTCATAGTTTAGGACAATAAAGAAATAGAATCTCAAATTTACCAAAATGTCATTGAAGTACATTGAAATACACATTTAGTCATATAACTTTTGATCTAAGGGTCAAAAAGATGATCCGTTTGTGGCGTTGGAATTGTGACAATATGACGGTCAATAAGAGTCCAAATTTAAATACATATTACTTTACTAATAACATTGTAATAACATATCTTTAAAATTAGGGTATGTTAACAATTCTTTATTATTTTATCGTAAATGTTATAAATTTGGGTTCATATTGACCGTCGTATTTTCACCAGTACAACGCCACAAACGGATTGTCTTTTTTGACTCTTGGATCAAAAGTTATGACTAAAAAACCATATGAACCTAATTTAATGGCATTTTCATATTTTAAAACTTTTCTGATTATGTTTTTGCTTTAAACCATGAAATCGTATACTGAGAATACAATTTCACCTTTTTTAAGAAGAAAACGTATCCCCTATATGCGATTTACAATCATTTTCATAATATTTTTATTTATACAATATTTTTCACATTATTTTTGTTTTTGACTATAGATTCATCCAAAACCCCACATCTCTTCCGATACTTGCAACACCATGCCATAAACACTTGTGATATGAAGAACAAAATTATAATAGTGCCCCCAATAAAGTAAAAAATAAATAAAATAAAGGTTAAAATATAGATATAGTTTCTAAAGCTCACTTTTATTTCTAATTTGATCTTTTTAACTTTTAAATTAAAATAATGAACAAATGATGCGATTTTGATTAATTGTGGTTTAGTTTGTGTATGTTGGTAACTAAAATACAAAAGCCATGATTATTGTAAAACGATAATTTATATTTTCATAATAATAACTGAATTTAGAAATTTTTACCCTTAAACGAATTAAAAATAAAACTTCTAAAAGTTCATTTTAAAATAGATAATCAACACTCATAAGTCATAACTAAACTAGATTTTTTTCTTCTTCCGAATAACTAAACTAGATTTGAAGGAACTTAAGATAAAGGATTGTCCAAAACTATATTTGACATGTTTAGAATTTTGTCAGCCTTTTTAAGGATGAGCCGAGCCGAGCCGAGCCGATTTTGCCCAAAATTGAAGCTGCGGGAAATAAATGAGAGTTAAATTCAGCGCCAAATTTCAAAAAAGAAAAGAAAGAAAGTCGCATTTGGAAAAAATACAAAAATGAAATAAAGGCGAGCTCTTTAGTTGTTTGTTTTCATTCTAAACTTCCGTCGATAATCAATCTCCGCCATTAGAGAACTTTCCTTCTGACTTCTTCTTTTTCCGATCGCTGTTTTTCTTTTCTCAGTTCCAAACCTCTCTGTCGGTCTTCGTGTTCTCTATTCTCATTCTTTCTGTTGCAGAAAACAGCCCCGCTCTGATTTTTGCTCTTTCTCTAGTCAATCGAGGCCGTTTCTCTCCGTTCTAAAACTGGGGTTTTACTATTTGACACTTTTAGGTATGTTTCTTTGGTTTAGTTTTATTTGATGTTGATTTTATAATTTGAGATGAGTTTTTGTTTTTTAATATTTTCCCCCCAATGTGGGTATTTTCAATTTGATGATTTTATAAATTTTTGGGTTTTTGCGTGTGTGTTTTTAGCTTGTTTTTATGCAGTTTTCGAATTGAATTTGAAAGTTAAAAATTTATCTTTCAAAATGTAATTTGCGTTAAAATGTCTTGGGTATTTAATTTTCTAATTGAATTTAATAGTTATAATACAACTTTCAAAATGTCTAAATTTTTTAATTGTAAATTGAACAGATTAATATTTTGAACATTTCGATTGAGCGCAGAACAATGTCAGTATCCAGGTTAATTTCTCAAGTCTTTATATTATATACATTGTGCTAGAGTATTCTAGGAGACGACTATCCTACACTAAAGTTAACGGTCTCAAAACCCGTTTTATTGTATTTGCTTAGGTTGCATATGTTGATATAGATTTGTTAAAGATTATATTTCTAATGTCTTGGGATATAGCTATCTTACCGCAAAGTTAGTCGTCTCAAATTATTTTTATGTATTGTTTTTCCCTAGGTTGCATGTAGGTTTTTTATGTAAGGGTAAAATTGATTATTGAATTTACTTATGATGTTTTGTTTGAAATAGGTTGAACGCTGATAGGACTTGGATGAACCTAAATGATAGGTTTTGTAAAGAATATATAGAAGGGGTGAGATCATTTTTAGAGGTTGCGGGGACAGTTTTGAATGAGAGTAGAAGGACCCGATGCCCTTGTATAAATTGTGTGAATACTTTGTTTGCCACACTTCGAGAAATTAGGGAGCATTTGCATATGTTTGGAATATCACAAGGATACACTCGTTGGACATACCATGGAGAGAATTTTAAAAAGTGTAGCACGAGTAGTAGTGTTCATTACGTAGAAGAATCATTGACTGAAAATGATGATGAAGATGATGGAATGTTGGCCATGTTTAATGGTATGCAAGGTGGTGCATTTTATGAATATGAAAGAGAGAACCTAGAAAATAGATTTGAGGGTGAAGTAAATGTGAATACAAGTCATATGGAATCACCACGAGTATCCGAGAGTGATGATGTGTCAGAAATGGTGGATTCAAGCTCATCTCTTCATGATATCGATGCCATTGAGAAAAATTTGGGTCACAAACTGAATTACAAGAGAGTTATGGTTAGAGGCTCTAAACGTCCCCCAAAGTCAAGTGATTCATCGAGATCCTTTGTGCCTTCACAGGCGGATCGGCTCGTCCAAACTCAACACAAACTAGACGAGGTCCTCAAGTATCTTGAAGTACTTCGGGCCCGTGATTTGGAACGTGAAGAAGAGACTAGAAAACTTAGGTCCCGTGATTTGGAACGTGATGAAGAGACTAGAAAACTTAGGTCCCGTGATTTGGAACTTGAAGAAGAGACTAGAAAACTTAGGGAAGACTGGAAAACATTTATGAGGTTCTGGACATCTCAGGGAGGCGGGGGTGCTCCAGGTGGGGTGGGTAATGCTTAGGACTTATGACATGTATTTTATATGAATTTTATAAATTCTAGAGCTATGAATTGTACAAATTTATGATTTATTAATATAAATCTTTGTTTAATTACTAATTTTTTGAATTTTAGGATATGGTTATATAAGATTTTGAAACAGGTAGCATTCAAGGAACTTAAAAACAAGCCATTAAAAAAAGTCATTTGAAGTCATTGCATCGGCAATGAGGTAACCTTATTAGTAACTGGATTATTGGGTAACCCCATTACCGATGTTGACCAAAAACACTACCAACATAATATTGTGTCGGCAATGCCTTCTCACATCACCGATGTGATTCTGGCCGCGTCGGTGATGCTCAAAATTAGGCATTTTCGGCGTGTCAACGCCGACGTTCTTGCTAGCACATCCTCTACATCGGCAATTTGCCGATGCACAAGTTGGGCATCATTGGTATGCTTTGGCGAAGCTCATTCCTTTTGTAGTGTTTCAAGGGAGGTTCGATCTTTTAGTTACATGCACATACATGCAGGTGATCATGAGATACATAGGAAACAAAACATATATTGATTATGTTGCAGTCTAGCTTTTCCCTTGGTCATTAACCCAGAGTATAACTCAAATTATTAGAATCTATTCCCTTTCCATATGTTGCACTCCAGCTTTTCAACAGCTTTTATTTTCCTACTTACGAGTCATACTTGTACGATAATTTTTTGTTCATTTAACCGCATAGAAAATTAATTGTGTTCTAAAACACTTTTTAAGGGCATCCTATCTAATTGTAAGAATTACAGAGAGTTAATTTAATTCTATGCACCATCTATTGCAAGATAGACATTGTATATATCATATAATTCAAATTTTTAGCATCTTTTAAATCCTTAATATATAAAAGGTGGAATGTTTAAGAAACATTTTTGGACAACTTTATCATTCATGATTTTTAAAAATGACAAAAATATACCGTTATTTTCTTTAAGTTTACCCTTCATTAAGCTTCAATTTACAAATGTCATTACCATTTAATTACCACTTATGTATTAATTACGTTGATTTTAATTCTTTTTTTAATTATTGATCAATTCATCAATAATTCATTAAAATTAGTACAATAAATTATTATAATTCAAAAAACATATCATATACAATACATATTACATTATTGATATTAATTTATATTACCATGTTTATTGAAGTAGAAAAATTAAAAATATTAAAAACACTATTTACCAAATTTTTATAATTATTTTAATTTTTATGTTAATCATTCAACGTATTAAAAATGCTTATATTATTATTGTTTGTTCTCTCTTTTACTTCAATTAAATAAATATTTTATTTCAATTAAAATTTATTTTCAAAATTATTTTTTATTAGTTTAAAAAATATGAAGAAATTAAATAATTAGAAAGTTCATGAGTTAAAAAGTTAAAACTAATTGCATATGAAATTTAAATAAAAAAATATAATAACTTTCAAATATTATAAAAAATATCACATGCGATGCACGTGTTAGAAGACTAGTTACACTAAATTATCCATGATGGCCATCTTAAATGAGTGAAAATCGACAAACTGTAGTAATTTTCAAACAAGAGAGACTATACAATACAAATAAATAGTAAAACAAGTTGAAGTACTGAATACATGATACATCCCACCCTTTTTTTAATTTATTTTGAATAAAGAATAAATTGTGCGTAAAACCCCCGCGCCCCTCTTGTCATTTTCTTTCTTTCTTTTTCTCTGTCACCAAAAAGGAAAATCATTGAAAAGAGATGAAGAACTGATAAAACATACATTTCATTAATGCTATTTCAACATATTTTAAAACATCTATCTGCAGTTCTTCAATAAATAAGAAGAGGGACTAGAGAAGCTTCTTGTTGTACTTGTAGTAGACAATTTTCCGTTCTCAGTTCCCTTCGCTGGTGTCCCGCATTCGCTAAAGTCAAGAATGCGGCGTTCCGTCTGTAAGAATTTGAAACCAAATATTTCAGCCATTGATCTTAACTAGCGAAAAGGTGGGGAAAATATAATATAATATATATTTTTTAATTAACAGGTTATGTCATAGATTATTATTTGAATAAGCAAAAGCAGTCATTCAATTGTTGAAATTTTTTCAATTTAATGTTTATTTTACCAATTAAAAAAACCGGAGGAACAAATATCAGAAATATGAAAGATGTTGATCTAAACAACACTGGGGGAATTGAAAACCGTGTTTAAGAACCATGTTTAGAAACAGTTTTTCGTTTATAATTTTCTTTACTGTTTTTTTTTATATAAATTACTCTTCTAAAATTATTGGCTTTATTTTTTTATGTATAACTTAATTTAAATATTTAATATTTTAAATTAATATGTACTTATAAATGAAAACACAAAATGAAATTTATCTTCACAAGTTCTTTATTAAAAACACTTCCAAAAATTGTCCATATTCAATCGAAGGAATGGAAATCAAGGAGTAGACATACCAAAATATCAGGAGCCGAATTGGAACATGCTCCTTGCTGGGTTTGATGTTCATTCTCCTTGTTCTCATTCTCTCTTCTTCCTTTCCATAATGATTGTGGCGTTTCATTTCCCAGAACCTCCTGGGCATTTGCACATGCAGCTGCAGTCTGCTCTCTCACCTGTTTCATTAGCCCGATCGCATCGTAGCTTCTATCTCCCGGGCTCATAAAGTACCCCACATCCTGAATTCAAGCTCAAACCATTAATAGAAATCTTAAAAACGAATAAAAACTGTCGACGATAATAGAAGCTAACGATACCTCCATTGGTATATCATTGTCCATTCTTGGACCCATTAGAAAAGAATTGATGAACCAAGGGGACTTCCATGCTGAAGGAGATTCAATACTTCGCTTGAATGGAGTTCCACCAAATCTAGAAACAAACATTTCATCAACGAAGAAGATTCATTGGACATAAACAAGGAAATGAATAGTAACCTATTGCCAAACCTAAAGGGAAGGGTACACTAAATTCCCATTTCAAAATGTCATAAATGAAAACATTCTTTCGCACATTGTCAGTTGTCACGACGTTTGTCACGACGTGGGAATTTTTTTAACAATGGAGCAGTAACCTGTGGAAATCATAGAAGAAAATGACGGGAATTCTAAACTCAAGACTCCTAGTCAATTTTACATTAGTTAGATGATAGGAAAGGAAACTGCAGCCATATGGATCCCTTCCCATATAACTACTATAAACAATTAAAATGAGGGATTAGAAAGGTGATTGAATCTTACATAGTAACAGTTTCTATGGAGGACTCCTTGGCAGCATTGTCGCCCACAACCTCAATGGCCTTGGAGTCCGACTTTAGGGACGTAGCTGTTGAAGGATGACTATCATTTTTCATTCCACTGGCTTCAGAAGAGTTTGCAAGTGCACATGGATCACCAGATGATAATTTTGAAGGAAAGTCTGGGTCTCGCAAAGCTGCTGAGGTTCTACTATACTGAATTTCAGAAACTCCCACGCTCCCTCTTTCTCTGTCTGCATTCACACCATTCTCATTGGTAGAATATACTCGTGAGTCATTCATGTAACATTCAACAAGGATGTGTGAAGGCCTGTGGTCCTACATAAGGAAAATGTTACAAGGGTGACTCTCATGATCATTTATAAGTTTAACATAAAATAAATTTAAAAAGAAAAAAAAAAGCTCACTATTTGGCCAACAGATTCAACACCCTCAGTTGTCGCAAAATTATCTTTTTCTCGCTTTCTATTCTCCTGGAAACTGCAGCTATCTGAACTTTTCTCTGGAAGTCTACTATCTGAGAAATTACTATAATCTCTTAGCTTTTGTCGCCTCACTCCAGTTGCAGGGCTTATATTTTCTTTGTCTTCAATGTATCCAGAATTAATTGTCTGGTGAGATGAATGATTTGGAGACGTTTTACTAGTGTCCTCATCAATCTCTTTCTTCTTGCCACTTCTCTTCTCTGAGAGAGGAGACAATAAATCTCTGTGGCGTTTCTTCAAAATTGACGGAGTATTTGTAAAAGTTTTAGCAGCACTTTTGAGCACACCATCTGGACTATCATCACGGGAAGGTGAATTCCATAACCTAAATGGAGTAAGACAGTTCATAGAAGACATCATAAGTTGGCGGATACCAAGTGGACTATACTCTTGCTGCATATCACTGGCAGGTTGTGCAAGATCACAGCTAAGAAACGGAATGTCCATGCTTGGAAAACGAGGAGGCTCATAACAAAGAGCTCCAAGTTCCTGCTGATCTGAACATCCACTCTCTCTTTCATCAAATGAAGGAAAACTTTGTGCCATATTTGGTTCTGAATGAAAGGTATTTACAGGAACCAAATTTAATGGATTCTTCAAGTCCCGCTGCTTTTGCACTCCTGTGTTTTTTAAACCATCTTTGGAAGGAGAGTCAGCTGCTGATTCATTTGTGTAGATAAAGCCATCATGTTCACCAGCAATAAGCTCTTGTTCAAGCGTTTCCAATAAACGACTGGCTTCACTGCCATACACATATGTATCGTCATTAGCAGAAACCAACAAAGGAGCTAGAAAAGATTGAGAACATGAGTTATCCAGAACGTCAAATCTAGAATGATGATATGCTTGCAATGACATATCTCTACTTGTTTCTAGTATTTCAATGCTTGATGATTGACAGTGCATAGAATGCGCATATCCACTTAAGGAAACCATATCCGGGACATCAGTAATATTTTCAGAAGGAACGCATTCATTGTTTATTGCATCTGAAAATAGGACCCTGCAACATTCATAGTCTGATATTAGCATATGTTCGGCTTTATCTGAATCCCTAGCTATATTTCCCATGGAGGAGGAACTCAATCCCATAGAAGTTTGATGTGTAACATCATCAACTTCGTGACATCCAGTTGCTTGAAGCTGCAACAACTCCCGACCCAACTCCAATGAAGAAATATTAGGTAACTCGTACAAATTATATTGGTTATCCCCACTTGAAGAAGTTTTGTTATCCTGTGAGAAATTTTGCTCAAGCGGTTTTGTATAGCAACTTAATTCACCAAGCATTTCAGGAATTGAGAAAGTGATGTCTTCCAAATAGGCTTGACATTGTTCCTGATAGTGTAGACTGGAACTTGGTCCGTCTTTGAAAAAAGTATCTTCAATTGATTGGCATTCCTCTTTTTTTCCATGTGTAACTGTATTAGAGCAAGCAACAATAGTTGAATTTTGACTGACTTCAGATATGTCCTCTGTCTCTGTCCCTTTAAGACCACTATCATCTATACTGCTCTGCACCCTTGAGGATGAAACCAAAGGCAGTCTTGATTGTACTGCATGAGGCAGGGGTTGGTACTGTTCAAGTAAACCTGATGCCAAGTAAGTATCCAATTTCTTTTTCACAGAACTGTTCCAATGGTTCTTTATAGAATTGTCCGTCCTGTTGACAGTAAAATATATTTCACTCAGATGACTATCATACAAGTGTTGAAGAACAATTCTTAACAATGAAGCTTTAAAAGGAGAGAGCACTAAAAGCTAATCATTATACCAATTAAAACGCAAAAACAAATAAGTAAATATAGACACAAGCAAAAGAATAATACTGCATAACAAGGACATGCTCGGTAAAAAAGAAATATACTAAAAATCTTATGACATATGCTGCGTAGAAATTGAACTTACCTCCCAGGCAAGAACTTTGTTAACTCTGCCCATTTATTTCCATATATCTGATGAGCATGAACCAGTGCTAACTCCTCTTCCTGTGTCCATGCCTCCTTATTTATGGAAGGATTCAGATGATTGTGCCACCTGATTTTCAAAAAAAATTATTGTAAAACAATTATACGAAAAAGCAAACAAAGTCGATAAAAAATTGCCAACGTGACTCAATATTATGAAGAAAAAAACTTTCAAATAAAAAAAATCAGCTACTTCCATAGCTTCTAATCATACCTTTCCCTACATTGCTTACCAATACGTCCAGGTAAATGTTGTGCTATGGTGGACCACTTCTTAGGTCCATACGTGTTCACCAAGTCCACAATTATTTCATCTTCCTATTCACAGTTTTAAATTAATTCACCAGGTCATTAGAGAAATGATAAGGGTGTGCATATTGTATTCAAGTGAAAATATGACTAAAAAGATAGAAGTTGCATTAACAAAGAATTACAGCCATAAACAGACCTCTTTGGACCATGGACCTTTGACAAGTTCTGGATTCAAAACCTTTTGCCACCGATGTAGGCATTGAACATCGGTTCGATCCTTGAAGCATTCCGCTAAACCAACCAAAATTAAATTTGGCATCAGGCTTCTAAAGCAATGTGAAAGTGAAACATGCAAGGATTAATAAACATCTCTTGATTGGCAAACAAAGCACGTGCTGATGCAAACTTACAATAACCAGTAGCAAGTGATGTTTCTATGAATATCAAGATTTTAAATAGCCTAACAATTGTGTGTAACGGATGACACATGGCCGAGACTGCCTTTGCCTTTCATATTGCTCCATACAAGATATCATTAAAGGAATAAAATTTAATAACATGAAAATATTAATTCCTGATATATGTGACTGAAGTACTATATAAATACTACTATCTGTAAATTAATAGATTCCTCATTTCCTGCACTGCAGTGAACATTTTCACTTAATGTGAATAGTTGTCCTCAAATCATATTTGGTGAAGGAACAATTGGCTAAATAACCTATAAATGCTGATCAGCTACTGAGTAATAGATCATATTAAATGGTAATAAACAGATCATATCACTGTGAGAATCACACGAAGTATAAGGAGGAAGAGAAGAGTTCCAAGTGTTGGCATTAACAATTGCAAAAATAAAATTATAAATTGTCATCATTACCTATTTTCTTCCAGTTCTTGCCCTTGAACCGATGGACTGCCCTCCGCAAGGTCTCATCCTAATCAAATAAGAAATTCATCATACAAACAATGATACAAGGAAGTAATTATAATAAGTTTGCTTGTGAAGAATCTTAAGCTCTTTATACAGATAGACAGGATACACATATATAAACAAAACCAAAAAATAAATCAAGAAATTCCTTTAATTAAAAGAATCCAAATAAATATATATACGTTTGCATTTAATATAAAAAAATAGTAGTTCACCTCTTCAGTTGTCCATTGACCTTTTGTGGAACGCCTTGTAGGGCCACTTGTCCTCCGACTATAAGTCATGCAATCATAGGTGTAAATTTTGATTAGTAATATGGTTTTGATACTCTAAATCAAAGCAAACTTTAACAAAAAGGATTTGATATAATATAACGACAGTCTATTATGATGGAAGAGGAAGTGTTAATGGGAAAACTGAACTATTTAAATATCAAGGAATCATGTCACTAGAAATAGAGGGAAAGGACAAATGGACGAATGTCAGGGGGAATTAGAAAAAGCTAGACGAATTTTAGAGAAATAATTACCTATGCAGAGCTCGAATTTTCTGAACATTGTCATCGGGAACATCTACAGGAGTACAAAATGTCGGATCACCTTCCATGGTTCCTCGACAGGGAGGTAATGTCCTCCAACTCCAACACGACTGCAACTCTCTCTCAAATATTTCCTCCAAATCATTCTACTCTTCCTAAGAAGAGGCAGAAGCTACTTCTCATTCGACAACCGGATAGACTGCAGAAAAACGAATAGAGATTGAAATCACCACACAAAATTCCTAATCCCGAGTCACTGAAGTCAATAAAACGATACTAGACATAAAAAAAAGCAAGAAAATTATTTTAAAAAAATTCACATCAATGTCATTGAATTTCAAATCATTACAATTAGAGATCCTTGGAATTTCAAATTTCAAACATGTGCCAGTACCAGAATCCACAGCTTCCAGGTTTGAAAAACGTAATTCAACCAAGAGAAAGTAGCGATTCGAATCGAAAACAAACTCACTCTAAGAAATTCAAAACCACAGGAACTAGAATCGTCATAATTCTGATCAGTACGAATTGGAAGCTAAACTCAAAATTAAACAATAACGAACTTCAGAAATTCAGTTTCACATAAATTTGAACACGAAACACAAAAATTTCCTCCGAATAAGAATTCAAATTCAAACGAAAGTAAAGCAAGAAGCATCGATTAAAAAACCTGAATAAACAGATTTCAAAATCAAACATGAAAAATTAAGTAAACTTACAGTGACAGAAACTTCGTATACTTGCGAAATTTGAAGCGAAATGCAGATAAGCAGATGAAGACGAACAAAAAAAACTCGCCGTACCAATCGATATTCAGCGAACACAAAGATCGCAGATCGGAGATCGTAGATCGAAGAAAGAGAGAGATAGAGAGAGAAGGAAGTGAGAGAAATTGTTAAGAAGAAAGAGTAGAAGTAGAAGGCGGACTCGGAGATTCAAACCCTATGAAATGGAATAAGAAAAGAAAGAAAGTCAAGAAAAAATAATTTGAAATCATGGACCATTTTAACGCCTAGGAGAGAAATAGTGGCCATTTTTGTTTCTCTAAATCTCACCGGTTCCTTTTTGAAAAGTTCCAACTTCAACGGCCATTTCAATTATTTTATTTATTGTTTATATACTTTGCCTTTTTCTTTCTATTTTGAATTTACAAATATTTTTATTTCTATCCCATTTATTGAGGTTATTTTTATTCAGAAATTATATATCTATTTTCACATATATCATTATTCCACTAAATGAAAGTTTAATTAATAAATATTCAATTTATATTAAAATAAAAAACAATATACTATTTTGATTAAAAAAAAATATTAAATTGTGCTGGTAAATATATTTTCTTTTTCAACTTTAATAACTCCCCAGATTGTATTTTATGAAATGAAATGTTAATTATGTTATACAATTACGTAATCACTTGTTAAATAAATCACCATTAAAGAATAAAATTAAGCTAAATATGGAAAATTGACTTCCATGCACGCAAATTAGTAAATAAAAGTTCATATGATTTTTTTGGGATAAAGGTCCTGAAAGAATGAAGTACCATACATATAATTTTTTAAACATCGAATTACACGGTATAAACATTTTAGAAGAAAATTAAGTGTGATAGAGATTTCAATTAAAAATCAAAGAGAGTTTTTTTTTTTCTCTGTCAAGTAATATTACCCACGGTGTATTACACAATAAATTATTGCAATTAACCAAAAAAATTACTCAAAAAGTAATGGTTCTATCCTCACCACTACTTTTTATTATTAAAAATCTTAAAATAGTACTAGTTTTTCTCAACAAAAACAATAAATGAATATTGGATTGGCATTATTTTGCACAATAACTCGTTGATATATGAAAAAAGATTAAAAAAAAAAAAAAACCTTTGTAAAAAGACATTGCAATTATATTAGATGAAGAATAGTTAAAAAAAACATTTACGACTTACCTTCCATATAGAGGCACTAAGATCACATTGATCCTAAATTTCAAACCCAGATCTTTCGATATTCTAAACAATAACACTCATTTTCTTTAGTATGAAACAGTAAGGGTCTTCATCAAATTCAAAAATGACTAGCATGAAAATTCGTTGCCTAGTCATCTAATAAAAATACAAAAAATGTGCATATTTCTTTCAAAGATTTGAATCAGATGTAATAATTTCTCAAAAATCCACATCAGCTAAATATATATCTTACCAGTCTAAATTTATACCCAATAAAATAATCTACTAGTTAAGAACTATTTGTAGATTCGGATCTCTCATGTCCCAATTGAGAAAAATATATTCCAACTATAACTATAAGCTATGTATTAAATACATAATTTTAAAAAGACAACGGTAAAAATTAATCAAACCCACAAAATAAAACCCCATTTTGACTCGCATGGTTTTTTGCAGCAGAAAACTTGACGTATTTGGATTATGTGATTGCAAAAGGATAAGCCAGAGATAAAAGCTTATGATAGTATTTCGGAAGCATTATAGATTTACTTCTGTTGGGAAGAGACCGCCAGGGTGTAACCATTTCCTTTCTCACACGCAAAGTGTCGATTTTCAAAAAATGAAAAAAAAAAAAAAAAAAACCCCTTGTATAGTAGGGAAAGAATCAAGAGAACTAAAGACTAAAGAGACTTTGTTAAAATTATAACTTTTATGATTCAAATTATCTGAGAAAAGGGATAAAAATAAAAAGATGAACCATTTGCCCTTACAACAAGGTAATCTTGAGGCTGATAGCTACCAAGAAGATCCAGAATCTTACATGGCTATCCAACAAAATTGTAGCAGAACTGCAAAGGTAAGTAGCTTCACTGTTTAAGCTCTCACTTTTTGAACTTTATTCGGCCGACCCCGGCCGGAGTCGTTTCCTCTTGGGCGACCGTGTTTTCCACCTCTGTTAAATTTGCCACCCCTACAAAAAATCACCACCCACAACACAGTAAGGAACCATGCAAGGCTATGTAAAAGACGAAGTGAAAGTCCAGTTTAAATTACAGTAACAATTTAAAAGAGTTATTAATCATTAAAACTGACCTTCCTCGGTTGCTCTTAAAATCACGATGGCGCTTTTCTTGATTACCGCGGACTAGACTCCAATACTCCTTCTCAACCTCACCTGAAAAAAATGAATGTACCCAATAAATGTCAAGAATAATTCACACTCGAGGGAACATAATCATTAAATACGAAGAATTTAACTACTGATCTGAAAATCTCCCCAAGGATCAGTGGAAATTGCAAGTCTCAGATGGAATACCGGACAATGGAAAGATATTTATTGGTATTGTTGCTTGATCTTTGATAATGTTTGGAAAAAGGAAGAGATTAAAAATGCTTAACCCTTGACAGATTAAGCGGCAAAAGAGAAACACGAAAAACGATGCCATGAACTCACCCCTCCCAGTGAAGGAAAAACCTAAATCAATAGGACGGAGATAACACCAATGTGTAATATGTTTTCTTCATTTAACAAAAAAAACCATTGACCATACCAGCGTATATTGCATTTAATCAAGTAGTGGGAAATTGATAGCACACTCCACGAGCAAAGATAATCTATTATTTTACAGATTGCTCAAAGAATAATAAAATTTAGATGGTACCTGATACGGGTTCTAAAGTGGCTATAAAGTTTTTCACAATCAGTCCCCCTTGTTCTGCAAGGACCGCAGCTGCACGAGCTTTCTGGGCAGCTTCAGGCTCATCAAACCTGATATAACCTTTCTCTTCTCCAATCTTAAAATCAATATACTTCACAACCCCAGCCAAGGAAGAGAAATGGAAAAAAAAAGGACAGTCAGTAGGAATTATCTTAATTAAATATAATGAGTACTCTAATAACATTTGATTATCTATGTAACCACATGAGAACTGAAAAAAGAAAAGTACAAGCACCTTCGACGGTCTGAAACCAAAATTCAAACAGTGAATGAATGTTCATTCATTAAAGGAATACAGTATGCATGCGTAAAATAGAGGGAAAATGCTGCAGGAAATTAGGTAGTCAGCAACTCAATCAAAAGCAGAGTAAGGGTAGGCTAAGGGAAGACAAACTACTTGATAAAGTAGAGAACGGAAATTAAACTAGATGTTACTAAACAGCATTTCAACAAGAGAGAAGAGCCTTAGAGATATACCCTAACAGCTCCAAACTTCTCAAAGATATCCTTCAAGTCCTCACGTAAAACAACATTCATGTTGTTTTTATATGCAGCAGCTGTAGATTTTTCTGTAGACTCTTTGTGTTCGTCAACGGGATTATCTATAGACTGCTTGTCCTCTTCACCTTTTTCTTCACTCCCTGAATCATTTTTCTTATCAACCATTTCATCATTCTTGTCAGAATTTGTCTGGATTTCATCTTTGTCCACATTTACTGAACTTGGTTGTTCAGTAGTCTCAGAGTCATTCTTTGAGGAATGTAATCCTTCCTCTGATTTGGAAACAATACCGTCAGTGGCTACACCATTAGCTCCATCCTCTTTGGTAGAACTTCCGGTTGACGTGTTTTTCAATGCAAAGGCAACAATTAAGCCTTTAGGGTAGCTGTAATCATCATGAGCATAATCAGGTAATGCAAAAACTATATAAAAAAGGATGGTACCATAAAATACAACTGTTAAGCAATATGCTTACGTGGGTTCTGGGGGAGAATTATTCTTACGGGTTGAACACAAAGAAGAGCGTGAGCTTTCAAATTTCTCCACCTCTTTAGCTCTCTCTTCATCAAAATCCCTCCTGAGTTGAATATATGTGTTACAAAAATATTATCAGTACATGCATACTTTAGGTATAATGTTCAAGTCTATGGAAGACAGAAGCACAAGCAGTTGAAAGGATGTCAAATGGAATACATTAAAATCAATGCTTACAATTGCAGAAGAGCTAATTAATATGCTCCAAATACTGACAAAAATTCACATACTACAGCAAGAATCAAAATCTCAAAAGGCAATCCTCAAGGTGATTTTCAACCTCAAGGCTAGGCTATAATACCTTCAATTCATAAGAAGCTAATGTCACCATGAGAAGACATTCAGGCTTAAAGGCTTATGCCTAATCTAGAAGAATCTTATACCGCAATGATATTGAGGCGTTACATCTTTTTTTTAATAGAAATATTGAGGCTTTACATCTCATGAGATGTCTAACACATAAGGGGTGTAAGTTGGTTGGTTTCGTTGGTTTTCAACCATCAGGAGGGGGTACCGAAATCAACTGACCATCTGATCGAAACTGTCATTAAAGAACACATCAGCCTGTGGCGGAAGGGACAACTAAGAGTTTATTGACAACAGTATGAGTTCACAACAACTACTGACTGACATGACGCCAACATTGTAATTGGCAACAGATTGAGGCAAAAAAAATTAGGAAGAAATGAGAGCGCGTTGAGAGAAGGAAATCGACGGGGAGGAGGCAATGGCTGAAGAAGGACAAACGGAATTAAGGATTTCTTTAATAAAGACCAAGACGGTGTCATTTTGGTTCATTTAATAAAACAACCAAAACGACAACATTTGGTCTTTTGTTTAAAAAAACCTTAATTTCAACATCTTTCTCACGTCTCTTTTTTCCTTCTTCAAGCAAGCCTCCTAGACTAAGCCATTCTTTAAACTCTGCATCGGTTAAGTTTCTTTTGAAAGGTATGTGTGCCAATCATAGGAAGCTTCCTAGCAAACCTCCTTGACTGTGATCTCTTTCTTACTCGCTACCCTGAAAATCACAGGGAACAAAGGTTTTGAACGATTCCAGTGTCACCTATTTGTCCTTCCAGAAATTAATGTTTGCTCCATTTCCAAGCTTCGAACTTGAGAGTTCCTCCATTTTGACTCAAGTTTCAGAATACTAGCCCAAGGTTGTCTATTCTCAGAATTTATATTCGCACCATTTCCAAGTTTAAAATGTGAGAGTTCCTCCATTTAGTCTAAGTTTAA
The DNA here is from genome assembly GCA_028015215.1 of Gynostemma pentaphyllum. Classification (NCBI taxonomy): domain Eukaryota; kingdom Viridiplantae; phylum Streptophyta; class Magnoliopsida; order Cucurbitales; family Cucurbitaceae; genus Gynostemma; species Gynostemma pentaphyllum. Next base: position 44,439,773 of record CM051350.1, on the reverse strand, counting down.
AAAAT